>KI915044.1:8456902-8693004 GCA_000473445.2 Anopheles farauti
CGATTTCCCTATCGACCTCCCCTCTCCCCCCACCCCCCCCCCCAAAGTGCGGGCGAGTCTAATTGAAAGCGACATGGGAAAACCCGATTTCACTGTTTCGGTTCCCCTTTCCTTGTTGTGTCCCTGTCCCTGTAACTAACCCTGTTGTCAGCTCCGGGGCCAGGCCGGACAACTGTTGCGAATTGTTTTAAGCGTTTCCGTGCTGGCGACGGGGATGAAAGAGTGCAACCGGCCGAAGAAGCGCCAGCGGCTTTCGATGAAACCGCCGGTGGAGGCGTTGGCCTCGAAGAATCAGGTTAAAGTGCAGTCTCCGCACGGTGGAGCTGCCAGCCCTGTTCGCGCTCATAATTAATCAACCGCATCGTAAACCGATGGCAGGCTTGGCCGTGGCAGATCTGTCGCGCATGTAGCGGACGGGCTGCCGGTAGTGGTGAGACTTCTTCTTGGGCTGCTGCTGCTGCCCACGCACCCCAAGCTCGCGATGTTGTGTTACATCCGCAAGCGATCCGTGAGCGTCGTGGCCCAACCATAGAAGGGAAGTTATTGCGCATACGTTTCGCGAACGACCAAATCCCTCCGCGAACTGTCGGGGCGATTGTGCAATTGTGGTTCGCGGACGGCTGCAACACTGAATGTACTGTGCTGAAGCCCTGAGCCCTGTGTTACTATAATAACCACCCATGCCCGGTGCAGGATTTTGCAATTTGTACCAATACCTGCGCAAACAGTCATATTTAAGGACTTTGGACGATTTATTTAGCTGTCGAAATTGGAGTTTCACTGGCTTGATGGGCTTCATGTTTAGAACGAGGTTCAACTGAACTGAATTAAAACTCACAGGCTCCTTGTCGAAAACATGGTTTGATTAAATTTAAACCGGTCAATATATTTAACTCAACTCTATTAAGTATTCGTTTCGCTTGAAATTAGCTGCTGCCGGAGTTTATTTTTCTCTCTCTCTCTCGTTCGCCTGCGCAATGTCTCCGTTTTCAATGTTTATCCATCCATAATACGCGACCAAGCTCAGTGAGCATGAAAACGGTACCTAAACGGTGCGGGGGAAATATGCATTTCCGCTCGCTGCGGGAAGCAGGAAGATGCAAACGGCCGGGTATCGGGTGCACCGAACCGTGGCGCTTGATTTCGAAATGCCCCCTTTCGGATGCGTTTCAATGTTTGCCTACCGTGTGGGTCCCGCTGGCTGGAATTGATAGCTCCCTCCCCTCTCCTCCCCGTCACAGTAAGTGCAATCAAACTACTACAGCTAAGCGCGTGAAATCGCCTCACAGCAACCCATGCAATCTTTCCGGCTAAAGTTATTTGGCTGCTTTGATCGAAATCGAGAAGAGGTTTTTTTTTTCTTTCCTCCGCACCGAAACGGGACGACGAAATAACATAAAATCTGATGCCCACCGTAATGAGCGCACAAATTTATCACCTTTTAGGGCGAGGTAAGTAGGTGCGAGTAGACGGGATAGCTTGTGTGTAAAGGGTCGACTAAAGTTGGTACCGATTGGAATCGATTTCTAACCATGCGCTGGTGGGTTATGGTGCAATTGTGCAACAGTACGGCAGCGAAGTGCTCTCGAACTCCGACGACGATCGTCTCTTAAGGAAACCGTTTTTCGAGACTCCTTACGAATCGGCACACTATGCAGTCGGTCGGTGCATGGGTTTCTAAATGCAACCAATAACCCATAAGCACCCACAGCCGTGTCATGGTAATGTATTAATTCATTTCCATGCCGATCGTTCACAAAGCGCACGAAATTCCTTGCACCACGCGGACCCAAATCCGGAGCGCTAGATCTCCGGTTTCAGCGAATATCGCACGCGGGTTTCAACGGTAGTGCGCACACGGTGTGATCATCATGAAACATCCACGTCTGCCGGCACTCGTGCGAAAATCCAAAGCCCGGCGGGACATCATCATGTCATCGTACTTGCTGGCTGGCTGGCTGGCTTGGCTGTGTACGCGAAATCGAAAAGCGTGAAAAGCTCACGACGAGCGCACAGGCAGGGCGTAGGTATAATAGCCACCCCTTCGCCCGGGGGTTCTCCTGTGGGCCGTGTTAAGAAAAATGACACAGGTCGTTGCTGATTGGCAGGAAATCCGTCCGATCGGCAGCGGGCGCATGTGCGAGCACATGGAGACATCTTGCAATTAAAATTCGCTAATTCCTTTGCCACATCGCGCTTTGCCGATGCTGGCGCGCTGGATGCCTGAAGGAGGCTTGATGATTCATCCATGCCCCGAGGTGGCATGCAGTGCCGCCCGCCGCCTTCGCGCGCTGGTTCGCAGTACCCGGCTAAGCTGTTACTTGTGGATAATTGTGAAAACCAATAACCGACTTATGATGATGATGATGATGCGGCTGGCTATGATGCTGATGTTTGCCGAGCCTGAGAGGGTTTTTTTTTGCTGCGCGGGCAGCGGCGTGTGGCTTAGGGCTGTGGGCAAGGCATAGGTAGGAAAGTGATAAACCGCTTGAATGGTAGAACTAAACGATACCGCTTTTCTTCCTTGGCTTGCTTTGTCATGTATCCAACTGAACGAATCTACCCGTAAACAATACGACATTCGTACGTTCGTGTTGTTTAAGCGACAGAACCAATTGGATTGGGAAGTCACGCTTAGTAAAAATTATTAAAAATTATGCATTTTACGGTTGGGAAAAATGGCAAATTTATTCAAGATTACAAAGCAAAATAAAAACAAGTTTTAGTGTTTAGGAACCAATATTAACAAAATTTATTTACATCAACAGTGTCGTATGCAATTTTATCAAATCAATGGATTTTAATACATTCTTTATGTAACTTTTATGGTGAGATTTAGCAAAAAAGAGTATGGCAGAGGAATTAGTTACGGATTATCATATCTTAATTGAATTATTTTCCTTAATGAATTATATCTTTTTGAATTATTATTCGTTGCCATCTTCCGTTGGCAAATTTCTATCAAGGCACCCTTCCGGTGGCAGCGTCCTATAAAAAAAATTCTTACAGGTTGATTTTGGAATCCTATTTGAGTCATCAAATGGTATTGTATTGCAGCAAGTAACATACATTGCAATACATTGAAGTACATTGTTGAATGAAAAAAATCAATAAAGTAGAAAAGGAATTAGAATTAAAAGTAGTTCTTTTAAAACCATGAATAGTACATATCAGAGTAAACCAAATCCATAGTAAGCCATCAGGGATAGGAAACATTTCTACAATGGTAACTCACAGTAAAATATATTTGTAGACTCTTCTTTTAGAATAATTTCTTTATTTTTTGGATTTTTAAATAAATCATTAAAATAATAAAGAAAATTGTAGTGTAAGTAAAACAAATTTTGTAAGATAACCATAAAATATCTAATATTTCACTCACTATGGAGGATTCAAAACGGTTCCGCATCCCAACGGAATTGAAAACTACTTCGTAACAAAAATTTCCCTTCCGTGGGAAGTTGATCGTTTATTGATTGGTGCAATATTTTTTGTCGCTATTTTGTGCGATCGTTAATGTTTTCTCCCATCCACCGGAAAGCTTTCCACCGAAATGCACCCATCCTTAACGAAATGGGTTTAATTCCCTTTTGAAACCGACGCATGACCGGAGCGGTCAGTGAAGCGAAAAATATTCATGCTTCATGGCAGCAAAAAGAATAAATTAGTTTTAATATTCAACGCGACGGCACGGGATGTTGGTCGGTTGGATCACATGCCACAAGTGAGCGAGAAACCGGCGGCAATGAGGTCATGTAGCGCTTCATTGCGCCCAAAGTTGACCGGGACGAGAACAAAGTATCCCAAAAATCGATTAGTTCTGCACTTTTTTTTCTCTCGATGGCTCTCGTGAAGTGTGCCCGCGTAGAGGATAGGAAGTTTCAAGACGGGAACTGCTGTTGCGGTGCTGCTATGCGGAAGTGCGGCATCGAAAAGCACTAGGTATCGTGTGAGTAAGTCAAAAAGCGTCAACTTCACGTGGTAGATGTTTCGATGGCCGGGCAGGGCGTCAAATGGCGCTCCGTCAGCTTTCGTGCCGGATTACGGGGAAATGGGTTTTTTAGGAGCTGGAACAAAAACAAAAACGTTAGGGTGAAACATTCGCCTGACCGGAGGGAGGATGTTTGCATTTCTTCGCGTCGGACAAACATTAGCGGCACGCGGCACGGTGCCGGCAACGTTGGCAAACAGCCCAAGGGCTCCAGTTCGCGCGCGACCATTTGTTAGGAGGACACGGTACGATATTCGCCGCACGGAATGCGCATGCCGAGGAATGCAAATGGCCGACGTCGGCTACGTGGATCGATGAAGTCGCTGTCGACAAGCGGAAGGTAAAACTGTTCATGAAGTTGCAGTGGAAATAACTGTGCGTACAGCCATAGAGATGCCTTCGATTTTTGTAGAAATCTTAGGACGATGAAATTCCATTTCTGTTTATGATACGAGTGAAATCGAGAGTTCTTCCATTTTGTCAAATCCTCGCAATATCGAGTCAAATCGTCGGTATCGGAAATGATGGTCCTTTGGAAATGGCTTACCACTAGAACAATCTCGATCGGCTCAGTAGTTACTGGTGCCGTTTCACGCTTCGAGGAAGACGCTATTTATGTTGCAGGAAATGGTGAAGCAAACAAGCTCTTTGGTGTGAGTGTGATCGTGCAACAACTTCCTACGTTGCCATTACTTTGTAGCTCCGATGGAATTTTTCCACCCTCAGCTTGTGTTCTCTGTCTTCCCCTTATTGGGGGCATATGCATTGCTGGCGGAAGAGGTTGCTGTCCTTGTTTCGACCGATACTTCCAGTACCGTTTTGGTCGATGCTCGGCCACACATCACATAAACCGAACCACGGTAAAGTGTTATTATGCGCTCGACTGGTCAAACAAACAAAACTCTTCCCTACGCACCGGAAGAGTCGGAAGAGCTCGCAGGCGGATGGTAAAAAATACAGAGATACACACACATGCACAAATACTCATCGACAACAACGGCAACCCACAAAGAGCCGAAAATCGTACGCTCGGGTGACATATGATCATGTTGCCGTGGCATCGCCGAGTTCCACCGTAACGATTGAGTGCGTGTGTATACTTTTTTCCCCGGCCGTGTTATTGTCGTCGTCATCGTCGTCGTCGTCGTCGTCGTTGAGTTGACGATATTTCGTGATTGGTTGGGGTGGGTTTTGCTGAATGCTGTCAAAAAAAAAAAAAAAGAAAATGAAAATGAAAACAAGCATAATAAAAGAACTACAACATGGGCTGGAATTTTTATGATATTTCTGTCGGCGAACCGAGCCGCCCGAAAAAAAAAAACGTTCCCATTGAACCGGAAACGGTGGAGCATTTCTGTAGCCGGCGGGTTTCAGGCGAACTGATGAGCCCGAAATGGATAGTAGCTGCCCTGGAAAAACCACTGCTTTCGATTGGGAGAGTAAGAGAGAGAGAGAGAGAATGAGAGTGAAAAGGGTAAGGTGAAAAGGCTACCCTTTCAACCCCAGCATGTACTTGTCGTCAGGAACAAAGCACTGACGTACCAGTATCGCTTGGCTGGGCAAAGGCACTAAAAAAAAAAATAAATAAATAAAGTGCACCAGCCAATCGGCCGACATTTTGTGAACCGGCAGTCGGGTAGCGAGCGCGCGTGGGTAGTTTGAGTGTGTTCCCTTTTTTATGTCATCATCCAATATCGCCATCAAACAATGTCTCAAAGGCAACCCCATCATCATTAATCTCACTCATGCGCAAATGAGCGCGCTCGCATCTGGCGGAGCGCTCTGCGCGAGCATTCGCGGTTCGTGGCTTTTCCACGGTTGACTGCGGGTGGAAACGGGTCGGGTTTTCCTTCATCCCCTGCGTTGGGAAGGTACCAGATTTGCGTAGTGGTGGTGTAGCAGTGTTTGCGACCGCAACCGTCATCAGCTACGGCTGCTGGTGACTTCATGGGGAGCTAGTTGGTCGGTGATATCCATCCACCATTTCGCTTCCTAACGACTCGCTCATAACAACTGGGTCTTGCAACAGTAACCACACCATCCAGCTACGATGCAAACAATACCACAGCTCGGCGGTAGCCATTTTGACTGTGTGTTTGGATCAATTTTCCACGCTTTTCACGCTTCCCCACACATACATACACACGCTCTCTCTCTCACGCACAGACACACACACACACACACACGCGCGCACTGGACCGAATCGAACCGTCATAGGTTCACCGTAGCGTGTCGGCTTTCTTTCACCGTCAGCCAATGGCAAAGGCAGTGATTTTCAGCATTTTCATTGTCAGAGCAGCCGGCGGGGTCGTCGATTGTGGTTTTCGATTGGAGTGAAGTGGAAAAAAAAATCAGTCCCGCAACAAAATGGCTGGCCGGGACTAAAAGGGAGGGGCGGCCCGCCAGAGCCGGCTTGGTGGAAATGGGTTTTCCATTATGATGCCAGCGCGGCGGGTGAAATATGTTTCCGGCCGTTTATTGATTTGCAGCACGTTTCGTTGAGTCATCGGAGCCGGGAGGAAAATGTGTATGTTCGCGAATCGAAATAGAAAGTAGCGACGTCGGGAAAACTCACCTCGGTGGTAGGAAAGGGAGCATATTTATTTATGTTAAGGTATTTTATAGCAAGGTGAACTTCTTTAGGGTACTTTACGCAATTTTATACACTGTAGAAAAGTCTATCCTAGTTCAAGGAAAATGTGAGTGTATTTATCAGAAAGTATCAGTTTTTGTAATTTATTGCGTATTTTTTCCCTTAAAACCTTCCTTCTCTTTCGATGATATAACATCGATCAATAAAACAATAATCTACTATGGGAAAATTTGGATCGAATCAAGTAGCAACTGATTTTGGGAGTAGCCTACGCTTACGCATACTAAAGGAATGCTTCCCAATCAGAAAGAGTAATGCATAGACATTATCTTTTATTTTTATTTTAATTGTTACTCAAACCTTTTTATAAAAAGTCTTTATCTTTACCAATTAAACACAACCCATTCAAACCACTGAATCTTTTTCCAAAGGGAAATGAATTCACTTGGCTGGCGCTCCAATCGTAGCAACCGCAAATATCGGCCACGTGATATCATTCATCCGTCATCTACGACTGTCAGATTCCTGATGACTTAGTAGACACTAAGTGCGATTGCACAAAAATCGCAAGCTCAACACACCTCGCACACAAAATCGCTCGTACGCGTCAACGATATAATTCCTGCACTGCGGCTCGGTGCGATAATAATGATGTCATGCGTTTCTGCAGATTGATGTTGGCCCGGGATACCTTCGCGTAGGACAGGAGCGATTGACATTTATGGGCAGCTAGTACTGGGTAAAAAGTGAAACTATCGTAACAATCGCAAACGGCACTGTAACACGAAAGCAGCATACCTGCTTCGGGCACCGATTTCGTTGACGAATTACTACTATCAGTGGTAGCCAAGCGATCCGACGATCCCACACTAAATTGTGGTGTAGATCGCAACACGATCGTTGGCACGTTTCATCTAAATCCTGGACCGATTTACGCTCGTGTGTGCAGCGTAACGCATCTTGCTTGAAAGGCCGGTCGCAGGCACGCCGGGTGTCAGATAGCAAGAAGATAAATTTGTCCGCCAGCCAAAGCGCCGGCCGCACCGATTGACAGCTAGATCGACGGCACGCTGGCGACGCTTCGGTAAAACACGAACAGAAAACAACACTTATTTCGAGCGTGCGTGCTAGCAATTGGCCACGTTCACGGGAAGGTGCTGGACTTTGGCGCAGCGGCTAGCAACACTTCCATCAACATCAAACGATCGGCTGCCGATTGGAAATTGGATGACATTTTCCGATCCTTTCCATTGCCCGGTGTGTCCGGTAGCCGTGTACCGAGAGAGTGACCGTGCTAAACACCTCCAAAACAAGCCACACCAAAGGCTGCCCAGCTGCACGGTCGATTCGCGCGCGCGAAGTTTGGCGACACAAGCGCGATCTGTTCCACGCTACGCACCGCAATTTCTTATAATGAATCATAATTATCTCTCCATCGGCAGCTCGCGCAATGTCCCGCTGGTGGTTTCGCTCGGATTCGCGATAGACAGCGACAGCGAATCCGAGGGGGGGGGGAGGGGGCGAGAGCCCTTGCCGGCCTTTCACCCACGTGCGCGCACGCACACTTTCCTGCCACCCTCGAAAGCGCTCGATACAATTTACATTGATTTATTTTCGTTCGATCGAGCCGAGATAATTGTAATTACAATATTTAGAGCACAAGATGGGTGACGCGGCTGTCACTAGGCGCCCAACGCTGTGCTATACGTGCGGCCATATGCGGGAAGTAACTGCAACCACCACCGGCACCGGAGTTTGATCCTTTCCGCAATGAGTGGCAGCTTGGCTGGCGAGCATAATTGGTTCGCTTTAGCAGATAATTAATCTCTGTATTGTTTGCCCAAGCTCCCCGGTCCCGATGGCGATGGCCTCGAGTGCCGCGGCTGTGCATTGGACGTGTACCGAGCTTTGCGAAAGATGCTCCATCAATCATTCTTTAATTACTGAGCGGGGATACTTGCCGCTAATAGACGATTAATAACCGATCGGAAAGGGGTTTGCTTCAATTTAAACGAATTGGTCGAATGGAGATAGAGAAACGCGAAGTTATGGTCCATGTTACTAACAGGTAGATTGTATGCGATGATATTATTCGGTGTCTCGAAAGCTTCTCCATGTGCCAATCTTCGTTTACAATTTAATGGTACGAATATGTCAGTTCATATAGCGAAACTGGATGAACCATCGCAATAGGCTTTGAAAGCATCGCTCGTTAAATCTTCTAGTAGAATTCTGACCTAACCTAATTCCATAAAAATATAATACATTGTTTGAGTCTTATCAAGCATCCCTTCAAACCAAAATCCAAAGTTGAATAAGATTACTTTTTGGACGGGAAAAAGCAACATCATCTAAGTTTTTCCTCAATAATGACCCAAGATTAGCATGCTCATTATAGGGAGCTTCTTGCACTCAATTAGTTCTATCAATGGTCAATGTCCAGGGTGCAATAAGCAAAACTATGTGTCGCATGCCCTTGTTCTGACTGTGCCTCCGAACCTGAATACCTGCAAATTGGCACAAGGGTCGCAATGGGGTCGTACTGTCTCTCGAGATTTAACCCTTTTGCGTTTACCGGAATGTTTACCGTTCTGTGGCACTGTCCCCATTCTTGCCGCATGAGTTGTTTTGGGTGTTCGCCCCAGCGTGCGCACAAATGTGTCTGCGTATGCCTCCGCTGCCTCCTCTCGCCCCCCCCATCCCTCTCCCCTTCCAGTTCGACCTCCCGGTTCGGTTTTGTTTTCCAGCTTTCGATCAGCGCAGATCGATCGGCGCTAGGATAGCGATTAGGGTAGGCATCGCGTACCGCGTAGCGCCAAATTGGTAGGCAATTTAGACGGGTGTCTTTGCCAAACGTGCGCCAGGTTGGATTGTACGAACGCTGGCAAACGATCGGGTTCGCGTTTCGCCGATGACATCTGGATCTTTTCGAGCGATTCGAGCGAGCGGAGCGACCGGCACTGACGAACAGAGCGATCGTCCATTGCTCCACGGGACGGGACGTGGACTAGTTCGCCGTGTGTGGACGGTTTTTTTTCCGCCACACGATTTTTAAGCGAGAAAATATTTCAAGGTTTCACCGCACCGCGTTGCTGATGGTCTGCGCTCTCCGTGATCTAGTGGGCGCCAGATCGCACTTGGGGATTGTGTGCATACGCGTTTTGTGCACGCGCCACGTGAGTAATAATTAAACCTCCGGCCCCTTTATGCATCGATGCGGGCATGCCGGCAGTAGCATAGAAACAAGAAACCACTCCAGATCCCTCCAGGGGGTTTGGTGGGTGATTCGCACGCGTACAAACGTGTGTGCCGTATGCCTGCTTGCCATTGCTCCAAATTGCAGCCTGCAATTCATAAAGCTCGCAAAGATCCGTTCAAATCTAATGGGAATAGAACGGGACTCTCGTGTAACGACTGCTGTAAGTCGTCGAAGCTACAAGTTTGCACTTATGATTGGTCGTGTTTGTTCGTGTTTGTCCGCGAACGTGTCCGCTAATCAAATCACATTGGAGCAGCTTGCCGAAAGGAAGGTTTTTTTTTGCTGTTGTTGTAGTACTTTTGCCGTTGTGTCGGATATGATTCAATGCGGAGAGAAACGGTGTTGTCGGTAGTTGCTAAGATCGCAGCGTTTGAGTCACGGAAAGGTCAGACCGAGACGGTGCGCTCCATGCAAGACGCTCGTAAACACACGTTTGTCATCACATGCAAGTCGGACATAGTCATCGGTAGCAAACTGACATTTGGGAGTCGCTTTTTTGAATCGTTTTACCCTCCGTTAAATGTTCTTTATAAAGCATTGAGTCATCTATCTAACTAATTAACGATTTTTCATGTTTTCGAGCAGCGATTATTGAAATTTGGCCATCAGTTGTTTAGTAATCTGTTTTTTCTCTTTGGGTGCGTTTACCCCTCCATTTATTGCTGCATTTTCACTCCCAATGATGCGGCTACTCTTTCCGCGCTCGTTCCGATCGAAATCAGGTAATATGAAAATCAACAGCCGGATTGAAATACCTCCTGACTTGCGGTCGATTGTGCCGTACTGATAGCAGTGGAAACAATTTCACTTTCGCCCGCCCCGTAGGTCATTTGTGATCGACCGAAGGCCAAAACACACATTGACGCTGCTCGCGTCCCCGGTGTCAGTCTTTTCATCCATTAATTAATGAATTCGACCCTTCGTTCGGAGGCGTCCCGGTAACAGTTCGGAGTGCCTACGGCGCGGGTACGATAGCATCTTTGCTCCGTTTTGTGTGTGTGTGTGGTTGTTTTGTTTTAGCTTTTATGGTCACCTACATATCTTGTCGCCGACGCCGTACGGTCTACCTTTTTACAACCCCTCCGGGCACCAACGTTCGGGGCTGGGTGGCTGCAGTTGGCCATCTGACCGCCAACAGCGATTGACGGCGGTTCACGGTGGGTGTCAAGAAGCCCCCGACGTCAGCATGGATGAGTTAGACGGGGGTTAAACATCATCCACGCGCGCGTGCTATTTATCTATAAATCATTATGATGATTGAAAACGGTGATAGTGAAATGTTTTATATTCGTATAAAATGGATAGTGTTGGAGAAATTACATCAAATTAATAAAAGCGACAGTTTTGGAGAGATTCTCACTGCTAGCGTTTAAAAACAACAGCAAACAAAACGGTGGGATTCGCAAATGAAACATGATGTCACGGACCATTTTTATTATTATTATTACTTTCGAAGGCAATATTCAATTTTGTCATTTAATAGACCGACCCGAGGATGCGTTCGCATTCAAATCAAAAACCTATCGCGCCTGTTGGTCGGTAATATGACAGCGCATAAATATCCTGACATTTTCAATTGACCCTGTACCCATCGGCACGCTGCAGCACAAAACCCGCAACAAAAAACCAGCGGCCGATCTTCAGAAAGTCTTCAAGGTTTCCCTATTTTCTATTCACAACATTTCACAACAAAATGTTAAGCTGTGCTCGGGTGCTCCATTTAGCCGTCGACGGTTGATCCGTGCTCGTAAATAGGATCGATTCATGAAAAACATGAAAAACGTTGTACCCTTCAGTGAATAGCGCCAGCGATGGGGTGAAGATGACGCGTCGGTCGGGCACTTCAACAGCGCTCCGCACTAATATTGCGGCCGTTTTCATCCCTTTTGATGTTGCCAAAAAGTTTCCAACCACGCTCTTCACCAAACCCATTCAGTGACTGTTGTTGAAGATGAGCAGTTGAATAGCCGAACGGAGGGTGGTTGAGGGTGGTGTTAAGAGTGGCAAATGGAGTGGAGTTATAGAATGAGTTAGGCTGTAAAGGCCATAAAGATCGGTTCATCTGTCCAAGGTAGCTTATAATCACAATAATTTGTTGTTACGTCTAATTTGCATCAGAAGGCACCGGTGTAGCTACGGACAGGGCAGGGTTTGTGGGAGAAATACCAATCGGGCTTGTTTACGTTCAATATCTCACACTGTTTCTATCATTGTGGCCGGGCCCGGTCGAGGCCGAGTGAAGTGAGCAGATCGACGGCAGTAGGGAGAATCAAATGATTCGATTAAAGTATATCATTGTACACCGTTTAGTTGCGTTTATCCCACGCACAATTTACGAGCCTGATCCCCGGAACGTGCTTTCCCTGTCTCTTACCTGAGAGACATACGCGCCCATATCGCGCCCATTACGACGAACATTTTGCACCGCATTGGTAATGAGCGTCAAGCAAATTGACGTCGTACAGTGTGATTTAGAACATGCGCCGACGCGATGTTGTGCTTCGCTACAATGTTTTACCGTTGTAGCATCACCCGATGACAGATATGATCGAAGGATGCGTCGACGAATTATGAATCATGCCACGCAATCAACCTGGTGCTGCCTGGTAGGTTGTCCTATCGTGCAGTCACTCAAATGTACGAATTTGAATTTATAATTTTATCTCGTCCCATGCCAGACGCATCTCGTCTGCCTGCCACGGGAGGAGCCTCGTACAGCGCCAGGCTAATGATCGCGCGCCACGGGAAGCGAATCGGTACCATCGGTGTCAATTAATACAGCAAGCGTCACTTAACGTCTGGTTAGGCTTCGTTTGCATCATTTGTGAGCATTCTTCAATCACAGACCCCGAGTCGAGTTTGGCCCATCACATTGTGGAGCATCGCCGGAAACTTCGCATCGAGGAGTCAAAAAGCGTGTCACACATTCGGAAGCCTTCTCGCAACGAACCCGGGTTGTTGCCCCTGGTGCGGAGCTTCGAGTGGGCCGCTCGGTGTGGAGGATACCACCTTTCCGCTGTTGTGCGGCGGGCGCACTTCATGCTCTCTATTCGCGTATTAATTCCATGGTCAATGGGCATATGCTAATGCAAGTGTGGCCCTTCCTACTGCCGTGGTCGTGTGGCAGCGACCGCCAACGGGGCGATCTTAATTACACGCAATTTCAATGAAGATTTCTGAACCGCAACAATGATACTTCTCGCCGGTGTCTCTCCGGTGTGTCCGCCGTGTCGTTCGGCTCAACCAGCTACAATGTGGCAACGGATCAGGGTGCTGGATCAGCCAGCCTGGGTGCTTTACTCCGCTGCGTGGAAGTGAGCAATCGAGGGCAATTCATAAATCGCAGCGCTACATTGAATCGATCCAGCATCAGCATCCCGCACACAGCACCAGGCCGCGGTCCGGCGCAAAATCGTTTCAAAGGCTTGGCCCGAACCGGCCGTGTGATTAACGGTTCCGAACCGTGCGGCCGTCAAACCGGGAGGCCACCATCGAATCGAGCCGGTTAAGCACACGGTGTGATATAATTTAATTAAAATTTTAATAAAGTTTTACCAAACGAGCGACGGGCATACGCCGCCCGCCAGGACCTAAGTCAACAAAGATTCGAACCGGTTTTGATTCATTCGGTTGCGCGGTTTCGGTTTCGCTCGGGGAGTCGATTGGCTCGGCGCGACAAAACTGAGCTCGTTCCGAAAGTCGTCGCGTCGGAGCGTCCGGGAGAAGCTATCGGGCAGGTATCCCACATTGGATCCCGCATGCGTGTGTGTGTGTGTGTGTGTGTGATCGTCCAACCCGGTCGCGAAGTATTCGGACCACCGGTCCGTTTGCTGGCGGGTGCGATTGCCATCTAATCTACCCAACCCCAAAGTGCTAAAATTAATCTCGCCTCAAATCTGCAACTGCCACCCAGATCTATCCATCCACAACTGTCGGTATGGCTAAAGATCTGCCAAGATTTCCATTCCTCGGTGGGTTGAGGCCCCAGTGGGTTGAGAAATTCGAAAAAATGCTTGTGGTATAAATTTCCCACCGCATGGCCCTCGTGGACGCTCGTTACTGCGGGATCGAAACGGTTCACCCGCTCACTTCCCGCTCCGACTTCCATACAATTTTTCGGGAGGGCGTCCAACGAATCGAGCGCGCGAGTAATTAAGATTTGCACTGGACAGATTTATTATCGTTTAAGCACAGGTCGTAGTAAATAATCCAACGGTGTTTGAAATTTATGCTGCAAATTTAATGTTGCCGGCGGGCGTATCACGTTCACCACGTATGAACTCAATGCTTTATGAGAGGTGATGAGTCATACGCGGTTAGGTGTTTATAAATTGTCATGGGATTGGTTCAGTTCAAAGTTTGACTTAATTTATTTATTAGTGTGCATTCCAATACCAGATGGTGATTATATTTATTTTTGAACAATTTACGATCTTGAAATGGCATTCGTTTTTAGTTGGAGTATAGCGAAACATTGTTTTAATTTCTAAAGAGACCTTACGACGCCATTATTAATTGATTAGTTCAATTTTGATCGATCATTGGATAAAAACATTAGAATAAGAAAAAAAGGTATACAATATCCTGTAACAGGATTTGTAAATAATTTTCACCACAATATAAGGAAGAAAAAGTAAGTTTCTATCACTCTGGGCTTAACATATATTGTCCGAGTCAATCAAAGGACCTTGTTTGAAACCATTTGGAAATCAGTAAACCTAAAAATATATATACATTTTGTTCATTTATACTCGATAAAAAACGATAACTACAATGGAAAACTGGTTCGCTTGTTTAATGCCTTCTTCTTTGTTTTATTTTAACATAAATAGGATCAAACCTGAGTGACCTTTTCAAACGATTAATTTTTTCGTTCCCATACTGCTTCATGGTGTAATGGAACAATGTTAAACAATTGCGTAAGATTTTGAGGTTTTTACTTGTTTCGCGAAATGTTCATCAATTTTTGTCCAATAGATAGGACAAGAAAAATCAACTAGGTTAACATTGAAGCATAACATAAGAATAGGTTCATACTTTTCAAAAGTAGCGAATAATTCATTTCAAACTTCATCGCACTCTTCAGCCAGTTCCCACACCTCAGATCAATACCTTGAGCGGCAACACGCGGTCGATGCCGTTCAAGCATCAACCTCACGGTCGCGGTCGCAAAGGTGAAACAATTTCACGCTACATTGTAATTGACAGACTTACCTCACGCGTGCAGCGCACGGTTCCCCTTGTTAATAAAATCATGAAAAAGTGACATGGAAAACATGTAAAGCCGCACCAACCCGGTGGAGGTGTACCGGGAACCCAGAACACGCTAGGCATGCAAAGGTGAGACAAAGGGGGGGGGGGGGGGGGGAAACACGTAGAAAGCAACCCTAACCGGCCCAAATTACCGGATCACCTTTGTGAGGGTGGTGCACGTCGCACGAAGTAAAAAAAAGCCCTTCGCCATCGTCAGAAGCTGGCGGAGGTGGTGGCAGGCATCCATCTCCACGAAATATGAGAAATAGTGCGGCATTAGATCCTCCTTTTAAACGCGTGGCTCGTGTCGCGTCCGCTGCGTCCATTACGAATGCATTAAGCACAAGTCATTCGGTGTTAATCTATCATTTAGCCTTTGGCGGCGTCGGGTTTGTTTCTTTCCGCGTTATTATTTTATACTTTTGCCACACGGTTCTCGTGTGACTCGTGTTCTGCACCTTCCCGGTACAGCTGTTTGCACAAGCTCCGCCACGCAACCTAAACTCCCCTCCGCGCAATTGTCCGGCGGTGAAGGAGAAAGGAGAAGTTCCTGCCACATTTCACGGATGGTTTTGTACACTTCCTGTCTCGTGGTCGTGGTCGCGAAGTCGAATGGTAGGAATCTTCTTCGGCTTTGCGTGATGTTAAATGAATGTTAAACAGAGACGCGTGCCGGACAGAGGCGTTCTTTACGGTGTTTAAGTCATTTTTTGCACTGTTTTTGGTGAAAGAAGTAAAAAGCAAAAGGAAACCATTATCACATTAGCGTTTCGTTGTGGAAACTTCTTTTTGTTCAATGTTTTGTTTGTTTAGGTAGATAGATATGAAATTACTTTTTTTTAACAGAACAAATTTTAATAGAAGTTTTTTCGGAAAGATATAATAATTAATAAAGACAAAGTAGCTTATGATAAATAACCCCAAAAAGATAATAAAAGCTGGTTATCGTTGAGTTTTCACTTTCTATCCTCTTGCAAAACAATAGATGAGTACCCACAAAACCTCCTCTGCTCAAGTTTGCCTGCGATTTCATCTTTCCATATTATCTCGAACGATGATCACGAGGAATGATGATCTACCACCTAGCTAGCCCCATAACAACTTTAAAAAATGAAGAAAAACCATCCTAGACAGCGGCCGTGAGAAATTTGATGAGCGTGTGTAAATTGATTAATAAAAATGAGTCCCACTTTCGTGTGTGTGTGCTCGTTGAGTGTATTGACTCCCCCGTCCTCCCCTGGACCCTGTCGTAGCCACACCGGGAAACACTGGTGGGCCACCGTGCAAATCCTCCGAGGGATCTGAAACCGAACCTACCGCGCGCACGGCATGAGCTATTGGAAGCGTGTCAAACAAGGTCACGTGTGTAAATAAACTTTGGGCAGCACATGGAAACGTAACCGGGGATGGAAAACAAAAATAAAAAGCGTAGACAAAAAAGGAAACGCACGTTGGCTGTTGCGTGGTGAAACATAAAACACGAGCGACACTGTTTGCTGTGCGACTATTGTCAATAATCAATTTACATTCTTTGCTATAGTCGAACGGTGAGGTTTTTTTTTAAACTCCCGGTGGTGAAAGGAGTCGAGCTCGGTGGGGTTCGATTTAACATAAGCTAATCAATGCGATGGATCGAAGCCCACCCGTGACGATTGCTGGCAAGATATTGTTTCAACGCTTGACGGGGAACGTGCCGCATCAATCCTCGGCGAGCATCAAATTTACTCTCACAGATGTCCGTTTTGCACGGGGTAGCATTTTATCGCACCAGATAACTAAGTGCAAAAATTTAATAGGTTAAAGATGTTCTCTTTTCAAAACCAAAAACCGATTTACCTCGCTCAAATTGTGACACGACCGGGGCCAGGTGTTACTGGACCTTCGTCACGAATGACGAAAGGTGCGCTACGCGCAATTTGCACCACTGTGAAGATCCTTGTGGCAAAGCGTCTACCACAAAGTAAGGGAACCCTCTTCGCGCTCAATTTACAGCTCATCATTTCATTAGCGATCGGTGCTCCGTGAGCCACCTTTAGTTTTCGGGATGGGGATCGGAACCAAAAAATAAAATGAAAATACGATGCTCCGGTATCCGTACGGAAATTGGGGGAAAATCGTCCGAAATAAGTAATCATTCACCCATCAACCATGTTGATTCATTAGATTGTAAGCTGTTTTACCGGCGGCACGATGGTAAAAGTAAGGGTGCCTGCTCCGAACAACCCGAAAGGTGGTTCGTTTTTTAATGGTCATTTTGTCTGCTCAAATGGCGTCCGATGGGTCTCCGGTGCGGTGCGGTGCGGTTACGAGGCGGTTCGTCCTCCCTTACTAATAGGCAATGAAAGAGAAATTATACGCGCATAAGTCACGGTAGAGTCTTGCCCGCCCTTATCCGCCTGATGGGCCCAGGATGGTAGTTTTTGAAGTGATGATTGCTCTTCTTTCGCCGCACACTAGCACGTTGGCCAGCTCTGTGGTGGATATTGTGTCTGTGTGTATGTGTAGTTTTTTTTTGTTCAACGAAGGGCTCGTAAGGTTGTTTTACTATTTCTCTGCTCGTACCACATTGCACAACCGTCCAGCTTGTGACTAATGGATCGGATTAATTTAGGAATTATTGTTAAATATTACCGTGCGACATGCAATGGTGCGCCGAGTGCGGGATGCGTGGTTGTTTTTGTTCTCCACGAAATGGACGCCTCCACGGAAAATAGCATGGCCCAGCAGTGTTCGCATTCACCGAACGTTCCATTCTAGCCCCGTTCTGCGAGCTTGGAAACTGCAGCCAACACAAAGTGGATTAACTTTACCCACTTTGAAACGAGGGTGCGATGTTTCGAACGAATGTGTTGGATTTACGTAGGAAATAATTGTTTTAGTTTGTTTTTCTTTTTGCTGTGATGACACGTGCAGCTGATTTCATTAAGACAAAAACAATTCTATGTTGAAGTGTATATTAGTTGCTCTAGCCATTTTAAAAATATTTGTTAAAATTCAGGAATAATTTCAGGATCAAGTTAAAAGTATTCGATCAGTTCGTTGTTAACCTCGTTCGTATGTTAAGAAAATAAACCTGACCACATTTTATGGCACTCAAAAGATCATCACTTTTTGCAGTTTTCATCAGAGAAATAAAATATTTATTTCACGGCTTTACCCAGTAAGCCAGAAATTTTTGTGATCTACAGGGTTGTAAAATAGTACCGCTTAACGAGCATGAATAATATGCGCCTCGTACGGTGGATTAATTTTATTGCTGTCGCAAAAGATGACACAAAGTGTCCGCCAGTCGTAAAACAGATGGACCCTGGGTACCAGGGCGCCTCACTTCTATCCGCGTGGTTAGCCTTAGCCACTCACCGTTCGGTACGTACGCAACCAATTTACGACGGTAACTAATTTTGCAACCGTAAACCATTCTAGAACCGCCGCAATATTGGAACCGTCACCAGCAGTTCGACGTTTTGGTGGCGGCAGATTTTTCTGTCCGTATGTCTGGCTTGGATTAGTCATGCGACAGTGTTTCGCCATGCCGTGGTTCTGAAGCGATCGCAGAACGATCGTATTTTGTGGTGCTTAAGGCTGACCTCCCACTTATGTGCCGGTGAATATATTGCCCTTAGTGTAAACAGGGCACAGGCAAATGCGTGGTTTAGTTTTATTTCCCACCCCAATCAGGGTGAGGTGGCTGAGAAAATCAAACGCGAGCAAGTTGTTCAACAAAAGATAATCATTTACTATTTGATTTCAAGCTCGTTTAGTACATCCCGATAACTGTCCGCCTCGTATGCGCCCATCCGGAGGCGGATTAAATTCAAATTCCATATCGAGCGTACGTTAAACATAATAAAGTTCGGCACGAAGCAATTTCTCTCCACGCTGCTGAGCCCTTAAATGTTGGGAGGGCGCTATTGACACAAACGAAAACAAATCTCGAACCGTTTAAGTTTTGTTGACTCTTTCAAAACAAACGCGATGCGCAATGAAAATTATTATCACTGCTCGTGGCTCGCGGTTGCTTGCTGTAGGATTGCACTTTTTTTCGTCAAGTGCAGTGTCCCTGTTCCTGGAGCAACTATCGTGTTAGTTTAACCTGCGCCCAAGACCCATCAAACCGACGCCGAGCCGGTTGCAGCTGTAATAGAGAGCTGTTTGCTCTCGTCCACATCGGTCTGTGATGCCGTGACAAAAAAAAAACCTGCTGCGGATCCGTCTCGTTCCGATGTGGGAAACGTAAATAATCGTTCACCGCACGCCGCATCGCGCCGTACGCAAAACAAAGCAATCAAAATTCGGCAGTTTTGTCAACAGTTTGACGCCTCTCCACCGGGGCGCAACCTCACCGGGCTTGCGGCGATGCTAATTAATGTAAATTTGCTGCCATCCCGGGCCCCGGCCGTGTCGAATTCGAGCTCGAACGAGCCAAAACGATTTTGGCCGGCCGGAACCGGATTATCACGCGGCCTGACCTGGCCTGGCCGAACGTCGTGTGAAGTCTTCGGTATCTCGGCGTCGTAGCTTATAGCAGCTTTCGTCGCAAAGGTTTCGATCCCGACGAAGGACTGACTCAATCGATCGCTTTAAGCCATTTTGATCCATCGATCGGTCCGGAGCCGATCGGCTCGTTATGAGTCGATTTATCGTAATATTATCGCGAGCCCGATTTCATTGGAAACCCTCCAGCGCTGCTCCGACTCACGCCATCATAATCCGGCCTATCAATTCGATCCGGTTCTGCGGTAGTATGTCGGACCCGGGGACACATGCTTTCAAACGCGTCGAGAGCCCTGATTGCTACCGGCTGCAGTACAAACGTTAATAAATGGTAACTTCTCACCAGCACCGAATGCTCCGTTGCCACCGCGTTGTCGTCCGTCGCTAAATGGTGTCGTTAAAAAGCGAGCAAAATTAATCAACTTTATTAATTATTTATGTCCGATAGCAGTGTTTTGAGAAGTATAATTTATTGTACACCTACGGTCCTCCTGGACCAGTGTTTCTGGTAAAAATATTTTTTTCTCTTTCGCTACACTGCTCAACGTTACCCTTACGACGAGCTGCTTCGCACAGCCACCTTTCACTGGGTGAATACTCGGATACGGAGTGGAAAGTAATTTAATTTTGCTACAACTTGACAGTTGCGCAAACGCGGATCCAGGAGCCTAACGAAAGGACACGCATTTGGACAGAACATGGACAGAGTTTATATACAAAGTCATTGCCTTATAAACAGCGCAATACGCAACAAAGATACCACAGAATCTTAATGATGGATTAACCTTCACTCTCCATTAGCCGAGAGCAATGTGAAGTTATGGCCATGCGCAAGAATGTTTCTGCTGGGAACATCCGTAAAGGTGAGGTTCGCCATTTTTCGGAGAGTTCGGATGTAAATTGTCGTCTTTTCATAACAATAATCATCATTATTTGAGTAAAATATTGTCTTAAATCAAAGGAACGCAAAGTAAAGGTATCTTAGGTGTATCCCGTTTCTTAAATATGCACCAAATATTCAACGCAACACCAAGTTATTAGCAGCACTTCACTACATTTGTATTTAAATTGTTGTGTGTAGTAATGACAGGTGAGAGCAGAGTATCCTATGTTTTACAAATAAACATATTTGCATCAGGAGTTTATATGCGTTTCCCGCTTTTGTTTCTCCACCGGCAAGCGGTTTGCCCACATCCCCAGACAGATATTGCTGCAAGGCAGATACCTCCTACATATCTTCGACGGTTAATAATACATAAACGGTACGGGTAATGTACCGCACTTAAAACTAACCAAATTATCGACGGTTCGACACACTGCAGCTCGGTCCGTGTTGTTGGAAGGTTTTGAGGCGCATGATGCCGATGAGGCATTGTATCTCACCAGTCTTTGAAGTTGAATGAAGGCAGAAGATGATTAGCACAACTTGCGGAAGAGTGTTTGAACACGGGGAAGATGTTTCGCGATATTACGTACTGATTTAACGATATGCATAATTCAATAAACTTTTACAAAAAAAATGGAAAGGAAAAAAAAAGTGAAAGTAATTTAATTGCATATGTTTTTTGTATATAAACTTATACAGACAAATACGAAATAAAAACATGAATAAATATTGTGTTTATATCTTCAGTGCAGAACGAAATATTAATATTTATTATTCTTATAACGTTTAATTTATGTGATTAATTTTAATCCTCAAATGGGTTGCCCTGGATAATAAAAGAATAGAACAGTTTTATATAAATTATTGGAATAGTCAGATACCGAGCCTACTGCGATCCACACAGAGAAGCGTACTTACGAACCGTAACGAATGTTCCTTCCTCGTTGGCATTTCAAAATCAATACCCAATCCGGTCATAATTCGCTTTGCCACCCCGCTAAAATGTGCCGTATCGTATCGGAGCGCAAAATTGAATATTCATTCCGTGCAGCGAGATTTGTTTTCTAATGCGCCAGCACCACATGCGTGATGCACTTTTCCTCCCTCATCATGAACACGACCGCACAACGTTCCATTTAAAAGCGAAGTAAAAAAAAACACACAAACAAATATCCCATTCGCCTGCAAGAAAGGCCACCAGCGGCATTGGTTTGCACATTTTAGATTCCAGTACACACGTGAACGCTCTCACTCGTACACCATTCAGCCCTCGCTACCACGTTGCTTTAGACTTTGGCGGAAGGCGAAAAATGGGCACGAGAATGCAGTGGATATGGATGCGCCACCGCTATCATTTGTTGACGTTTATTTATGGAAATAATTACTACCCTTTCGTGTGCGTTTGTTTTGCATCTCGACGCCATGGTTTGAAAGCTTCTCCTTCGTATGGGCTAGATGGGCCACCTGCTGCTACACGCTGCTTTCTAAATCACCCGATACACCCGATGATCCGATGATACACGCCGCGGAAAAAGATGTCAGAATTTACAGCCCCCGATACTGGACGGTTTCTAAATCGTACGAAACGAAATGCACTCGTTTCGCGCGCAGCAAAGGGAACGAAAAATGGTCCCAGCCGCGATCCGTGTTCCTTCGCACCGAATGCGAGTAAATGTTGCGAAAACACTAATTACCAAATTTACGATCGCCTCTCGATCGCATATTAGCCTTCGTTCTCTGTTTGTTTTTGCTTTCGTGGAGCACACACGGCGCGTGTCTGCACACGTTATTCTTACGCTTATCGCACCAGTCCCTCCGCAACGTGCTTTTCTTGGGCTTACGAGTTTGTCCTAGTTTGCGGTACAGTTGGGCCGGTTCTTCATCCCCATGGGCTCGCGTATCTTCCCGTGGTGCCTTCGTATCCTTCGACCGCGCAGTTCGATCGATCGTCGAACGTTTGTTTTACGTTCGGCTCCGCGCAGAAACGCACCATCCGCACCAACCGCAACAAGCGCCCGCGTTGTTTATCTTGCTGGCATACACCCTGAATCAACGGCGGTGGAATGTTCATTCATGAAATGTTACGGCAAAGGTGACCACACCGTGTTGTCTACACCACCGTGTGTGTATTTTTATCATGTTCCTTTAGATTTTTTGTCCCGTTTTTATTCGCATACATGGAGCAGTCGGTAACATGCGGTTTTGTTTTCTCTCCCTCTGCCCGGTGGTTCTTTCCGGCTCCGGCACTTCTTTCGCGATTGGCTTTTTGTTATTCATGCTCAAAAACCACTCTCTCGCGCGCGAAGAACAACCGCCGGTGAACATGAGCACTTCGGTCCTTTATGAAAACAGGACAACAATCAGCGAGCAAAACAAAAAACACAAGCCAGTGTAAAAAGGTAACCAGTGTATCTCGTTGGGAAGGTGAATAAGTGGCTATAAAATTAATAACAATAAACACGAGTTTCCTGCCTTAATAATAATAAATTTCAACATCTTCTTATCTGAATCACTTTGATTATTTCTATAACACCTTCTACTCGTTCGCGAGCCCTCGCAACCGATCCAAACTGTGTCCGTCAGCACGCATCACCATCAACCGTCGAACTCATCGTTACCTCAAGATCATTCACCGTTTGGAAATCGTTTTTGTTTCGTTTTGAGACGAGCTCTCTCTTTCTCTCTCTTTCTTTTACACGGTCTAGCTGTTGCTCGAGTCCCGCAGACTCCCCCGAAGCATTCATATTCCAACAGGTCAAACTATTTCCGCTCGGTGTTAAATTTAAGACCTCCGCGGGTTCCTCTTTCCCTCCGTGGGGCTTTCCTATTCCAATTTGTGTCGGTAAGCTTTTAGCATCAGGGCCATTGACGAGACGTAATCTTCAAGAAACAGCTTGACAAACTTATCCACTTCCCAGTGCCTCTCCTTCTCCGATTCGGTGGACGTTGCGCGATCGAGAAGATGATCATGACGATTGCTGATAGTTTTTTTTTTCTTTAGTTACGCCTCTCATTTATTCATCTTCTCTATTTTCTTTGCAAACGAGCAACAATTCATTCAATTAAAACGACTCCCAATAGGCAACACGGTGAAGATGACTCGAGAATGGCAATGATTGGCCGCGGATTACACCATTATGCACCACCATCGGTTGGGGATCCTCAGGAGGAAGCTCCAGGCGGGATCGCGCATCGCATACAAATCGGATTAACTTTTAGAACTTCTGACACCCCCGCGGGGAGCGAAATCGACTCGATCGACAGGCAAATCGATGAATATTTTTCAGTCAGCTCCCTCGCGAGCCCTCCTCAAACACAGCGGGAAATCGCCCAACAGCGTTGGGTAGACCGACCGGTGGGTGATAATTGAAAATCAGCCAAATCATCGCTTCAATCAAATTCGAACAAACATCAACAACACCGTTTTCTTCCAATCGATAATTGAATCGAGCGTGTTCGGCACACCGGGGTGGGCCCGTAGAAAGGATGTCTTCTACCGCTCCGAAAAAGTGCTACGATCCGCTGGCTGCGGAGTGCGAAACAGCCTCACGTTTCGCTGGAAATAGAACTACCCGCCAGAACAACTTGTAATGGTCGAATCAACACGCTAGGCGCTTGATGTTGACAGGTTCAATGTGAGAGTAGTTGTTTTTTTCGTGGGTGTCGAACCGTCATCACCGTTGCACGGCGATGCGATCCTTTCGACAAACGAGACTATTTATTAGTGTGTGCACGTAAGAGACTTCAACGAATGATACGTGTAAAACAAACCACGAACCGGTTAAACTGACAGCAATCAACACAATTCCAATCCGGTTATTTATTGTGTGTTCGGCGCTCGCTCTTTCGCTGCAATTATGAGCCCCTGATCATAAATTCAAAACAATGAGACTAAAAACTAACATCCACGATCGAAAACCAACACCACCGTTACACGCTTTTTGCACGAACGCCTGCGGTCAATTTCTATTAGCGAGGCTGAGAAGCAGCGTGCAAAAAAAAAAACGACCGGTCCACCAGAGCAGAAAGCTTCAATGAACAATGAGCCCTCGCGTAATGGTGCGAGCCCTGGTGGTTCGTTCGTCTCTCTTCTGATTCTGGCATCATCGTTCGTTAAAGAGATCAATGTGTCGTGTGTGTGTGCGTGCTTTTTCATCTCCTCTTTTCTGCGTGCAGGCAGGCGAAGATTCAAACTACTCTCGTTGAGTCTTTCTTCTTAAACACTTTCTAAAAAAAAATCAAAAGACTGCAAAAGACACATCACTTCAAGCATGGGGTGAAGAAAAAATGTCAGCAAAACTGTCTTACCACTTTAATTAATGATTGAAGCTGTCCCTATGCTCTAGCCAAACCAATCTGCTCTCGATCGTGCAGGCGAACGATCAGGCGATGCGTGTAAAAAAAAGCGCCCTGTCCCCGTGGCCGCCCGCAGCGGGAATGATACGAGCGTACCAAAAGGGAAAGGGAAACCGAACCGAAGGACCTCCTGGTTTATGAAGAAAGCTAAACGTGGCACGTAATGATTGTGTTTCTCATAATCAACCTCTACAAGGCATCGACGGGACGTAAACACCTTAATGACGAACTGCCAGAGAGCATCATACATCGAACCGTGCGGTCCGCTTGCTCGGCGGCGGTGGCGGCGGCGATCGTTTCGCTATACCATCGCCCCGTGTCACCTACATGGTTGGCGACGGTTGGGGAGGAGAGAGGTCGCTCGAGGAACGAACGAGGAAACGCGAAGGGAGTATCGAGTAGATCATTTATTTATCCAATCAATTTATTACCATTGAATTGAGGGATTGTGGCGGGTGTGCGATCGTACTGTGATGGTGGTTTGATAGGTGAGGGTGTGTTTCGGTTCAATGCAGAGTGAAAGGGACGCTTGCTGAAGACACGGTGTATGTGTGTGTGTGTGTGGTATCGTTTTCGTTCGTTTGCTGCACTTTATGTTGTACCCTAATTTTGATCATCACCGGTGCGTGGTGGACATAAAGATGGCCATAGATTGTACGAGAGAGGGAGGTTTAGGGGCGTATGGCCATGATCACGCAGCATGATTTCACGCTTTTGAAATCACTGCGCACGTAATACATAAGCGATAAAGTGCGTGCGTTAATGCGTAAACATATTAGTCGAATACCTGGATTCATGGTATCGTATTTTTTCTATTATTGAAATACGAATATTTGATTTCGAATCCAATAAAAATTATCGCATACAATTGTGTAATATCAAAATGATCTTCGTTCAGGTTGTTTTAAGCTGTCTTTTCCAATGTAGCATGAAACATACTAAAAAGATTTAAACTCAATTTCATCACCCCTGTCAACGCGACCCGCGAAAAGATCAGCTCGATATTTCGTCATGGAATTGTGTCTTACAACAATCGCGATTATTAGATTATCAACTGGTTTGCAATACCGATCAAACAGGATCGTGTGGATCATATTTCACTGACTGCAGCGAGAAAAAAAAACAAAACCACTACCAAAACTAACACAAGACAGAAGAAAATCGCATCCCAAGCATCGTGCTATCTTTCCCAAGCGTGCTGACCTTTTGCGAAAGATCAAAACAAATTTCAATGGGCATTTCGCTCAAATTGCCTCATTACTGTCTTCAATAAACACACTACCTCTTACCGAACACTTTCGGCGCCGGCACCGGTCGGTTCTTGATTAGATCCGCGAGCGCCATCCCCGTTCGTCGTTGGAAGAAACAAAGAATGCCTTCTTGTTCGTGCGTTTCGTGCGGGCTCCGCAACTCCGCTCCTCGCAGCGAGCTATCTGCGACGAGGAAGTTACATAATTAAAATAAATTTAATATCAAACCGGCAACCAGTGGGACGAAGGGGGGGGGGGGGGAGTGGTTGGAGGGGGGAAGGGGCACGAGCGAACCCGCGTGGAAGAGAGCACAGGCTGGCGGATCGAAAGCAAAAGTGAATTCCTAATTTCAATTCTTGCTACCATTCGCTACACCCGGCGGTAACCTATACTCTTTAATGCATTTCCCTCTCGTTTGCGCCGGTTGTGCCGCTCGGTGTAGCACAAATAAAAAAAAAACACCCAGCGCCTGGAGGGAGCTCCGAGCGAATGGTCATACCGTTACAGCATCGCAGGACTTCTTGCCACGATGGCGAGTGAGGTGCATTGGCCGGGCTGCTTGTCGCCGGGTGTGAAAGGAGGAGGAGAGTGGCCCAGGCATGGGTGCATGCGGGCTGACATAGTCATCTCCCGCCCGATCCCAATGGTAGACCCGATTGGCCACGATCAACCTCAACTATTTGCCGGTAAGCCCGCTTTGGAGTGGCTATAACACGGTTCCAGCGAGCAGCCCCACTGGACCATCTAATTTCCAGTGGAGGATTATGCTCTTCACAGCTCATGAATGAAACCTGAATCTGAACCTCCAGCGGCTCCACCGACGAGCGGTCGCCCCTTCGCCGGCCGCATAGGACGACATTAATATGAATGCACGATTGCACCGAGAACTCCGGGTTGTGCGGAAGCGGACCAGGGATGGGGAAACGGGGCAGGCGAATCATGCAAGGGAAGAAACGAAGCAACAAATGCGCTTCGTGACAAACATAACCCAAATGAACTATGATATTGATTTTTCGTTCGATTTCGTTCGTTCCAGCTCCCAGCAAACCGTGGCTGGACGGTTTTCTGCGGCGTTCGGATCTTAAAGCCCATCGTCACCCGTAGCATGTTGCCCCACGCTCCTCCATCTTCTCCGCTCCTCTAATGCTTCGGTGGATATGGGTTATGAAACACCGATCGAATCCATGTTGGTGCCTTATTGCAACTCGTTTTCGCGTTGTTAAATCTCGTTGAAGAAGGCACTTATCTCGGAAGCGTGAAAGATATCCATTAAAAAACAAACTGCCGTAGGCAAATTGTTCGCTCTCAGTGCCCGTAGGAGCATGGGATCGGATTTTTGGAGCTGCTATTTTTTTATACTGGTATAGTTTCATTTTCGATTTACACTATACACTTCTAGGTGAGCTTCACCATCTTTGAGCTAAAGTAAATAATGCGCAGCGCTCTTTAAAATAAAAAACTTTCACTAGCGCTGCAGAATTTCCAAACAAATTAGCTCCGATTGACATTTACCACTCGCTTCAGTGCGGCCGGTAATGCTAGGGAATAACTTATGCAACTTTCGTCACCTCACGTGACGATGATTCCTTTGTTTGGCGTTCCCATCTAGCATCCCACAGTAGTCGAACATGGACCCCCGGGTCCATGTCTACACCTATCCGATCGACAGGAGCAAGTCAGATGGAATTAATCCCATGCACGTCAGGCTCGTTAGCGGGAACCGGGCAGATTACGATTTTTGCTCCGTTTCTAGCACCCACTGGCACTCTTCGTTGTTTGTGCTTTTCGCCATGTTGCTACTCTCACCCGGTTGACGGTGTATAATTCCCACCGGGAGAACGGACCCGGTCGACTCAAAGCCCCCAGTCAGCGACATCGTCTACAGGCGCGCGAAAATGTAGCTACCAATAGTTCTCTTATCATCAGACATGCCAACACCAAGTGCTTTTCGGGTCGACTTCGCAGCGACTCCGCACCTCGCGAGGGGAATCCAATCCATCCATCGGGTCCGGAGACGTTTAGACGACGCGACGCGCGACTCAACTCACTCCCTACTAACCGATGACTTTTTAAGCGGCACTCCGCGAAGCCTGTGCCGGCGCAGATGTATATATGCACAGTAAGTCCGGTCTATTAAAAGTGCCATTTTCAGTCGCAACCGTGCGGAAAATTGGCTGCCAAGGCAGGCTTCCGCGCGGTCCGCCCGATGCGCGCCGCAGCGCACGGTTTGTTTTGTCTCGACGTCTTTAATTTCATTGGGCCAATTAGCGTGATGGAGTAGAAATTGCTTAGCCTAAGCTTCGAACGATTCGCGCAGCAATCACGGGCTGCTTCGTGCCGCATGCTGCCCTTACCCTGCGCTTCTGGAGCGTCTGTGTGATTTGTTTTTTTTTTGTTTTCGCGTTCGCGTTGCTGTTTGCACTTTTTTTTTTTGTATTTTTTTTTTGCTAAATACGATGCAAACAGGGCATCGCGTATTGGATAATTACTTTATCCAAAAGCACTCGTCGCCGTTGACCTATTTTAGTGCGGCTCGCTCGGAGCAACGGAGCAACAGCCCCTTTTGCGGTAGTAGTTTGAAAAATTGACTTCCTAAGCGGTTGACTGCTCGGCGCAGCTCGTCCGTAGTTGATGTCCCTTCGACTATCGTTTTAGAGTGTGTGATTGAAGCGTCCGTAGGGACCTCACTAGCGCAGCTGCACACGGGCGTTCTTTCCTATCGCGGCTACTTCGCGTTGCCATGCCATTCGCTTCCACTAATTCCTCACTTTACGAGCGCCGTACCTACAGCAGGGCCCATTTGGGGTTGAGCTTTTCAAGTGGGTGTGTGCTTGGATCTCGTTTTTATCGGTGCTTTATTTCCTCGTTATTCTTCCGCAGCTAAGGGGATTAAATTTTCTTCACATTTTGTTGTACACCGTGCACCGCGCGGAAGCCGAATGGATTGTGCTTCTCCCTTCGAACAGGTTGCCGACCGGTGGCTGCTCGCGAAGGGGTCTCACAATTTGTCTTCCGCTTGGAGCTGAATGTCCAAACTCCTGTTTACGAGCTTACGCTTGTTGACCCGCTCACCGGGCGCACTTCATACGCCCAGGAGGATCGGTTTCCGTACCGAAAAGCATCTCGGGGATATCGAGAACGTAAACGGCGTAAAGAACGTAAATGATGTACGGTTGCCGTGCGATCGTTACAACTTACCATAGCGAACCGTGGTGTCGAAGAATTTCGAACCGTCGACGGGGCCAGGTTAGACATTCACCGCCCGGTTCCGACGACCCCGACGAGCGTCGCGGCGTAAGTGACAGCTTAAGTGCAGCAGGAAGTGAGCGGTGTGAGGTCAGCTGCCGATGCCGGGCATACATATTCATAATGTTTGTAATAATAATCATAAACGCGTGAGGGCCCCGCGAGCGAGTGTGAAATAAATATGTTTTATATTTGCCCGCACTGACACAAATTATAAATTTTCAATGTAAATGCGTTCTAATTGGCTTTTCACGAATGATAAATCAATGTTGCGCAGCGAAAATTTACATCCCTCGCGGCGAATTGGGGTTGCGGTATGCAAACACGGGTGGAGGTGGCCCCCTCCTCCTTCTTTCCCTCCCTCCTCCCCGTGCAATCTTCCTGAACGCGCGTTTAATTGGGTTTAATGTAATGAGGATATAAGTAATTCGCGCAAATTACAATATTAATGAACAACGAGTGCAAGCAAGGAAAAAAACTGATTATAAAGTGCAATTATAAACTTGCTGCAAAGCATGCATTTGTCCGCGGGCGCAAGTGTCCCTTCGGCATCGAGGCGATACCCGCCGGCAACGCGTCCAACACGCGCACTGGATGTCAAATCTTGCATGAAAAGCAGAAAAGGTCGGCTGAGGTTCCCCGGGGAACAAAGCGGGAGGGAGATAAATAATATTGACACATTGACGTTTCGGTTCGTTTCGGCGCCTACTGCTTCGTTTCGTGCTCTGTCAGTGCTTCCAGATGTGGCGTGCCGGAGGGCAGTGGTTGGAAAGCGCCGAAAGGCTGAAAGTAGCCGGCGGGCCAACTCGATGAACCCTGTCAATAGTTCAACTTTTAAGCACTTTCGTATCATGCCGATCGAACCGATCGACAAAGCCCCCCCGGAACTCTCGCGGGCTTGGGGGTGGTGAGGAGCTCCATTATTGTAAAATTACCTCACGTACCCTCCCACCTCCCATCGTCCACCTCACCCTACTGATTATAGTGGCCGGTGTGCACTCTAAACACTTCTAAACACCATTGTTGGTTGTTTGTTGGCATTATGACGCCTGGTAAACGCGCACAAACGCGCTCGTCCAGATTGGAAGTCTCGTCCCCGGGGCTGGAAGTCTTTTATCCCGCCTTATTGCTGCTCCTGCCGAGTGATGCAACACGGCAACAAGGCGGCCCCGCAGGACGGTCGAAGGGTAGTTTTACGTTGCGGTTTGGATCATGCCCGACTACGGCCGATGCGTTGCGGGTTTCGACTGGTTTGGACGAATTGAAAATCAACGATCGCACGAGTGCGGTCCGTCGCAGGCGTAGCGTGCGGTAGCGAAAAGCCGCCGCTCGTACGATACCGCACCGGTGAAGAATGTTGCGGAATTCAGAACGAAATATCAGAATCGTGACCAATTTCATGTGTACGCGCCGGCATTAGCCGTTGTCGTGGAGTTGGGCACAACTTCGCGCACACGTCACACGTCGCGCTGGTGAAGATCGCTGGAACCGGACCCGTGGGGGAGGGAGGGGGTGGTCGAAGGCGCAACTCGTGTTGCATGGAGAGCAGTGTGAGTAAGCATGTGTACTTGCCGTTTCCATCGCGCGTATGCATCGACATCGAGCCTGCCTGTTGTTCAACGCTGCCAATGCTCCGTTGGGCGTTTGTAGCCACCAATCTATCGTCACCTTTGATATACGGTACACCCGGGCGGTGGCGGTGGGCTGTGAAGTACGTACGAAAGTGAAAACGATTCCGAGGTGTCCAGCGGTGGAACAAAAAAAATAGTAGCGTATGTGTAAAGCAACCCGAGCAGAACCTGCTGCAAAGGAAAACCTCGTCGGCATGGAGCTAGAGCTGCTGCGACAGGTTTTGATGCTTAGCAAGTCCCTCAGCCGGACGCAACGTTTCTTTCGTACCGACCGCGGTGTACTTTGTATCGTTTAAATACGACCTGCGCAGGAAATGATCTACAATGCGATCGGGATCACCTGTTGGGTGATGAAATCGATGCTAACCTACATTTGCAATCTCACGTTGTTCTGGCGTCGAGAAACTAGCGCCGTGGTGGGGAAACGTTCGGTAAATGGATGTGGCTCGTAAGGACGGGCAAATCGGTACTGTCGGCGGCACAGCTTTTACCCGCACGTATCGGATGCACCTTACACCGAACCATCCTTCATGTGAACATCGCTATCACCGGCAGCATCATCGGGCGCTTCGAGCTCTCAAAAATGTCAGCTGGCTTGACGGTGGAAGGCGAAGTTGGGATGACTCCACCGGCGAGGGGTAGCCCGTGCTCCAAGAGGCGCAAACGTTTGTTTACTTATATTACCACTTCTTCATTTCGCGCGGTGCGGGAATCGATATCACGTTTTAGGCATTTAGCGATGAAATATTTGAATTTAAATGGCGCGCATTTCAAGCGCTTTGAGACACATGCGCGCACCCTCGATGTCTCTTCGCTGCATACCCACACGGTGGGTAGGGAGTGGGGAGGAGATCTCTCAAAAAGCCTGCCAGCTGAAGCGATCGCCGAGTCGACGGCGCAAGAGCGAGAGCCCGCAAACCGGCGGGTGAAAAATGTACCGCATTAGGAAAATGATGTTCCAATAATTTTATCCAATTAATCTCCATCTCGGGACGGCCGCTACAGCTTCGACGCAGGCGGGATTGGAAATTTCCGATTCGGCACGAATCATCCGCAGAACCAAACGACCAAAATAAAACGCTCACCAAACAGCTCCGAAACACGGAAACACTTTCGTTAAGGACGACGAAAATCCCGGCGCGATGTTATGGTCTGGCGCAAGATATTTGGACATAAATCTTCCGGATGTGTCGTGCGCCCGCAGCAGCCGCATTTTTGACACACACACACACACACTTAGGATGAAAAATGTGTTTTCGTGTTCGTACAATGATACGGAAATCGGTGACCGATTTGGACGATTTGCTCACCCGATGTGTACGATGCGTGCGAATGGTGCGCTGTTAATCATCCGAAAATGAGGGATTTTTTATTGTGAAATTTGCGATACACAAAAACAAAACTCCCGCATGTGCTTGGGCAAGTTTGAAGAGAAAGCACGAGTGGTTGGTTCCGGTGTGGGTAGGTGTGTTTCGTTTTGTGTCCAGCCTCATTCTAGGACACTTGTGGGGCGTCGAATACTGAAGGTAAAACGCAGCCATGTCATATGCAAATCATCGACTAAATTAAGATTGACATATTTTCAGTGTTGTTGGGTCAGGCTAGAACTCAGCCAGAGCAATAGATGCTTACTGCTGCTCGACACGATTCTCGTTTTCTCGCCTTTTCGCAGTCTACTAGATCCCTTTGACGAACGCTCGGTGGAACAAGGAATCGTAGACGGGAACGACGAGCGAGACAGCAACAGTGTCCATGTTCGTGTATGTAAATTGTTGAATTTATGTTACCGTAATCAAAACGACCGATTGAGTCACAGCTTCCCGAGCTGTTCGATGCATGATTTCGTACCGGGCCCGCTGCTAAATGTTAAATTTGCATGTTTCATTCAGTGTGTGGTGGTTTTGCTGTCGCGCACACGGGGAACGCAGAAAACGCCGAAGAGAAACACCGGTAAAACAAAGCAACCCACCGCAACTCAACCGTCACATGAATGACAAGCTGAAGCGGACTCCTTAACCCGGACGACTCCCGAGCGGTTTGGGGACGTGGTGTGTGGACGAGTTCGAACGAATCGAAACCAACTCTCGGTGGTAGTGTGCATGTGCAGAAGCGTCTGGCAGAAGCGATTGCGTTTGAAAAGCGAGAGGGTACGAGAGATTACGAGCAGGCTAAGCAAAATCTGAGGAGGAGTTTACATGCGCGGTGCCCTCTGGCTGCTAGGTGTCTCTGCCAGCCCTTTGCCACCACCTAGGCGTCCAAAGCAACTTGTGTCATTTTCCTCACACGCCACAACTACGGTTGACTACGGTTGACTTGCCTGCTGCCCCGGTCGTCGGGAAAATTCTCCCCCAACGGCACGGGTTTCCGCCGCCGCGTCTTTAGCATCGTGTTTCGTGGGCCGAGTCTTTGCCGTCCCAATACCCACACACCTCGTGGCATCGCTCGGATCCTCTCAGGGACGGGAGTGAACGTTTTGCGCAATGCGCAATACCTTGAAACGGCTCGTCTTCGTTGACGCGCACTGCACGGCTAGTGACAAAAACATTGCAACCTGGGAGGGTTGCTTTAACGCGTCGCGCCTCGTATAATCGCACGTACATGCGCACGGATTTTTCACACACACACACACACACACACACACACACACACACACACACACACACATGCACACATACACGTTCGTGTGCGTGCGCAGGTTTAAGGCGACGAAACATCACAAAACTTCACACCTCTCGCCCAAAGGCTCGTTTGAAGGTGCGCATGACTAATTTCCTAATCATTGTGCAAATATCGTTCAGAAATTGTGAATCGTTTGTCAATATTTGCGCGACCGGCCCGTCCACCCGTACCGCGCGGGTCGGATGTTGTCCGTCCCCTCCCCCCATCCCCCATCCCCCATCACCCCTTTCGTGGCCGTTTCCCGCCCCCCTCGAGGGACGCCTGCTGCTGCCTGCCACGTTGGCAAGCGGACAGGTTATTAATTTGTTTAACAGTGCGCACAGGACACCGGTGACAAAATATTGCCATTCTCGAGTGACAGGTGACTAAATAGAAGGGGTTTTTTTTTTTCAATGAACCGCCGAGCGAGATTGTAATGGAAAATGGATGGTGAACACTGGTGGCAATACTTCATGGGTATAGTGATTGGTTGCTTTACTAAACTAGGATAAAAATATTGTATTCCACGGTTGGGAACACTGAACCGACTGAGTACAGCTTGGAAATTCCTTCACAGCATAAACGTAATGGAATGATGTTTTACCCACCAAGGGTATGCGCCTTTGGAAATTGCAGCACAATAAGGTAGAAGTTGGGCAACCGTACCAACCGGCTTGCGATGCCAGATTGCATAAGCCATCGGTTCATGAGAAAAAGTTGATAAGCACGGCAGGTAATCTTATCGGGGCGGTCGCATGTTGCGAAAACCGAAGTCAAATAGGTGCAAATCCAAGGTTAGGAGGACGACCCGGACGTAAAGCCCATGGCATGGCACGGTCACTTAAATGGTCCGCCCGGTGCCCCGCTGCAATTGAGCATATTGCGCCGGGCCGTATATCGTATCAAAAAGCAAATACTATTTCGCCCCGAGCGGACACCGGTGGAAACCGCGCTATTAACCATCGCGATGATATGCGATCACTGGCCCCTTCCGGACGCCCCTTCTCGTAATCATTGGCATTTTTGCCTTTTTTTGGGCTGGTGTCGCTGTTATGAAGAGTAGTGGACGGTCGCCGGGACTTTCGCGTCGTGTGGCTGACGCTGACGTTTGCTAACACCAAAGTAACTTGTTCTCTTTACCCCAGCTGTCCCTTCGACGCTGACCTGTTGCGGCAAAAGGGAATCAACAAGTTTGCTTAACAGAACCTCCATTCCCACGTCCCGCGCGCACCCCGTGCAACGGCGACGGGGATGGATTTCGTCAAATCGACAATGGTTGTCGTTCTTCGGCGATGGGCTTCGCTTCTTTGCCGACCACAGCGCAAGGAACCGGCACACAGTCCGTATACTCCTAGGTACCTATCAGTGCAAACATACTTTTATCGCAAAGCAAACAACGCCCCGAGACGGTAGGGTGGATCGGAGGGGGTAGGGCGTGAAGTAACGAACCAAAAAGAAAAAAACAACAGCTCACCACATCTTGGAAATTGGACGACACGATCCCCCGAATTGCGAAACTCTACCCGAGAGAGAGAGAGAGACCCGTGACCGTAGCCCGTACGCTGGCCAAGTAGCTCCGTTGGCAGCGCGGGTCTTTATGATCGTTTTCGTTTTTGTGTGTTCTGTTTGTTTCGCGCAAAATATCTTCCGATCGTGCGGATCCAAGCCAGGAAGGTGCGGAACCGACTACGGGCAGCCCGGTCGTGGTCGCAGATATTATGCAGCACTTTCCATCCGCGCTGCGGGTATGAGTAATAGGCAAACGATTTTACGGCGCAACCCAACACCGGCCGAGGAATCGGTATTTGGGACGTTCGCTCGTTGTTGGGTTTAATTAAATTTACAATCATTTTGTTTGTCTCGATGGTGAATTTCGTTGCGTGATCCCTGCGTACGGAGCGTTGCACATTCTAGCCAGCGGTTTTAAGCAACAGGACCAGCGTGCCAGCGTCTTGGGTTGGTTCGGAGTCTTGGCTTGGCCACTGCCACGAGAGCGTTGCTGTAAATGCTAATATTGTGTGTTCTAGCAATCGCATCTACTCATCGGCAGTCCTCCGTTCATAAATTGTTGCCATTTTACCGGCCGAATCCGAAACGTTTATCCGTCGAACTGCCCGCGTTCGGCGTGGTAGGTACTTAGCATAACATTTGCACAAAGCTAACGCGGCGCTAGTCAACTGTCACTGGTTGGCCAATAATCATAACCTATATCCACTTGAGAAGGTCGACTCCCGGACTCGCTAGCGTTCCAACCAACGCGCTACTGCTGGACACTTTTACGCATCGGCATTATGCGCGGGCGCTATAAAATACGACGACGAAATACATGCATCGCTGTTGTCAGTGTCTAATGATGTTTGATGCATTTTTTACGCGACATGGGTGTAAGGGAATACATTAGTGGAGCTGGTAAAGGTACACCGGACTGAAGGGAACGTTACTATCGAATCATACGTTCGGTGTGAACACTTAACAGGAGATGAATCATAAATACTGCTTTGTTCAATGCATATGCTGTACCTAAATGTACTTCATCAACCTTCAGCATGTTTGTGCTTTCTAAAATCACATAAGATCAACATTTAATTAAATGTACATGGATCTTTTTTCCTCACCTACCGATATTTAAAATAAGTACTAAGTTATCATACCATATAAAAAAGCCATTCGGTGAACATCCAATCTAACGCTGGTTCCAGAATTCAGCACAAAAGTTGGACATTTTAAACTACTACATGTTCCACACACGAGTCTTTCGAACATATTGTTTTGTTGTCCCACAATGTCTAATGCGTTGAATACTCTACGGCAGGCGTTACCAATCCATCATCCCAAATTATTCCGCACCATTAGCGACCATCCTCTTTCCTAAACAGCATAATTTAAGTTCAAGACGACGATTTTTTATTCTAAGATTGCTTTCAAACATCGTTATCGTTCATGCTAACCTCTGATTTTCCGTTTACCCTCTCTTGCATGGTAATATATTGCTAGCTTGTTTGAAGAAGTTTATAAATAAATTTTGCATTTATTTAAACAAAAACATGTTCAACTCAACACCATAGGATTAATTAAATAAATGAAGTGCATAGTAGAAACTCGGATTGATTTCTTTTTGTTTTATGGGCATGGATACGATTTACATTCGAGATTTATGTGCTAGAAGTCTATTTGATCTATATAATAAAGTTTTCCATTTGCTGCAGTTAAAAGGCATACATATTGTAGAAGTTGAACATTAATACAGGAAAAACTAAATTATTGCTGTTATTTTACAATAGAAAATACATTGAAAAAAGCCTTGTTAACGTGATTTTTAAAACAAAATCCTACCGATGGATTCAAATTTGTCAAGAGAACGCAAGGTTTGTTTGATTTATCTTTGTAATATTTTTATAATGCCTTGATCTTCTTCTGATACTACATCAATTTGCAAATAATTGAATATTTTATTAATTTTTTTTTCACATCAACCCTCTTTGCCGGCAAGATTCCAGCAAATGTTTTGATTTATAAGCACATGTATCGTTTATTAATTACACTTCAATTTCTATTTCATTTTGTTAATATTATTTGATTTAACATTATTGGTAAAACAAAGATGAAATAAATTATTTTAATAGTATGTTGGACGCAAATGCTTCCTTTTGATAATATACGCTTCCTAATAACCACATTTCCAAACGATAAAATTGCAGTCCATTATAATTATACCAAAAGACAACCCCTGGCAAAGCTTCAAGGCATGAACTCCGCTCTTTAGTTCCATCAAGGGCGAAGGATTTAATTGCCGTCAAAGCATTTCCTCTTTAGGTTTCCGTGTCGATGCGTGTGACTGTTGTCACCAATGCACCAGAGCACCCGCGCGTCTAAAAAAGAGGTTAATTTACCAGCACACTCATGCGCGCGATCACACATAAACACACACACATGAAGCGCAAATGCATCCATTCAATTCAAATTTTATCGCACTTTTGTCCATTATTTTAATCGCGCCGAGGCCTGTTTTGTGCACCCATTGGCGACCCGGTGCCCAACTGTCAACTGGCACGCTAAATCCGGTGGCTCTCTGGTTATTTATGGAGTGTGCGGACCTCAACCGATTGACACGCAGCGGTGTGCAGATTTCGAGCATCCATCAGATGAATTATGTACCAGACGATGGAGGTAAGCCACCGGTCGCGTATGCGGGCCTATGTGGCGTGGCATTCCTCGTTAGATCCGTGCAAAGTCCGAGACCGAATGGTGACACATCTGATCTCGGTCAACCGTCACCTCCTGGATCTCACCTTTTGCCCCGTTATGTCAGCTTCCTTCCCCGGGTGGTCTATCTCCACCGCGCCGGGCCGGGCTGACGAGCTACCCCCGCAAACCATGCCAACTCTTCCCTCCCCTCCCCTCCCCACCGGCGAGCCAGCTGACCGGCCCGATCCGATCGATCGATGAACATATTTTCAATGGACATTTTGTCGAACCGTTGGCCTCATTCCGCTCGCAACTGTGCTGTTCGCTAACTTCGAACCTGGGGCAGCTGGACAGAGATCGAGTTTGTTTGTTTGTATTTTGTGTGTGTGTGTGTGTGCAAGTTTCGCAGCTTACCCCCAGCGCAGTGATGAGGTGGACACGCGAGAGACCCCATTTCCAATCGAGTTTGTTCTAAGGCTCAGTGTTCTAAGCCTACTGACATAGATATCTGCCGCATTGTGCGTTTCAGTACTCGCAACGTTACAGCAACGCGTTGTTAAATAGTCCAAAACCCGCTCGGTGGCACTGGACATGCTCGCCAAAGTAGTTTCTATCACTGTGAACAGGATTGGGGGAGGTAAAATTATTGCAATCTATTAATCAATTAATCATTGCAAATATTTTATTGATCTTTTGACGTTTGGTTAGCATTTTTTTTTTGCACTATGTGAACGAGTATATTTGTCACCATTTGTATCTAAATGTTTCACGATACGCTATTCAAGCGTGGAAAGCTCCAGATAGTGTTTATTTGACAGTATAATGAAATTCATTCCACTTAGTATCGGCCCCATGAATGCTCCATTGTAATGTCACCGGTTAATCGAAGTAGCCAATAGATCGTTTATAAACTGTGATTGTCGCAATTTTGTCGCAAAAATCTAGTCTTCCGGTTGAACACAGTTGTAGTGCACGTTGGAAATAACGCCTTGGGTAAGGTGAACCTTCTTGTTAACGCTCCGAATACTCGTGTATCGAATCAAATTACTCATTCCGCTCGAACACGGTGCATACCAGAGGTGTTTGGAACGTTTCAAATAAACAAGCTTCTTCTAATAGTGCAATGTAGCGAACAATACCCCTTCCCGCAAGTTTTTTTTTTACTTATTCCTAAGCGTGATGAATGCGGTGACTTCGCCATTCTAAGCATTTGCAATATGTGCGAAGTTAATATTCCATCTACGGCGTGGTCACCCCTTTCCGCAACGCCTCCAGCACCGGTTACCCGGCTTCGACGAGTAAGAAGCGCTGCAGTGCCGCTGCTAAAGTGTCATCTCACCTCAATCTGCCACTATGTTTCTCCACCACGCACGCTTCGATCAGGCGAAGGCGAAGAATAATATAAAATCGATCGTAAATTCTCAAACAAATCGCTACACAACATTTCACATGCATCACGGTGCGCCACCTAGCAGATACCAAAAGGGGGAGATAATTTTTTTACGGCCGATTGTATGCAAATCGTACGGATCGCCGACAGACGCCGAGAGTATCGGGAGTTTGCGAACGAAATGATGCGTATGAGTCGATTGCGGACGAGTTTACCACCATTTCTGCTTTATTTAGTTGCAATTTTCCACCCGCTGCCGAGGGCAGCATGCGCTCATAAGTATTAAAATCTGTCGTTTGGTCAGCTTTTATGTGCCCGTTTTTTTTCTTGCTGTGGTTCAATCGCCCCCGGGAAGAGGAACCATTTTTCATTCGTGCACAGCGCGTCGTTTGCAAACGTGATAAAAGTGCATGTTTACGGTGAATTTATTAACTGGTGGAGGCTAAATTGGGACATGTGTTAGTACAGCAAAAGCGCATGTTTATAGTGATATTTACATAAATCATAAAACTCCAATATAATCTACAATATAAACATTGTTTTGCAAACTCATCCGTAACATTTGGTCACGCTCGGAAGTCGTGGTGGTTTTTATAAAACGTTGTAATTTTTTATTGCTGCTTATCTGTGTACCGATGATTGTTTGTATACGTGTACTATGCCTGTGTATCTGAGGGAAATTAAACATTAGTACCAAGTTGGAAATTTAATTGAAAAAAAAAGAACAAACCAGCTGAGCAACTGGGCTCAGCATAAATCAATCAAACGAACCTGATTCCTTTAATCGCAATGATTATCCTCCTCTACCGCAGCTCGAACAAATGACTCGCAAACGTTTGTTTGTGTTTTTTTTTGCTGCGCGAATTCACAAACTACCGACGACAGGTAGCATTTCGGACCGTCACTTTAGCGTCCATCAAGTGATTTAATCACTTCCCTTGGTTCCCAGAGTCACGCCAGGGACTCTAGGGTGGCCCGTAGATCACGCGCGTCCAGCAACTCGAAACCGTTTGGACCAGTCGATCACCCAACTGACTGCGGTTCCATGGGCACTGCAGACCGGAGCCTTTGCTAGTGCCCATCTTCCAACTGATCTGCACAGTTCGTTGGACCCCCGACCCCGAGAAAAGAGTTGTGTTTATGTAAATTAATGTTCTCGGTGATTTGGATTGACAGCGCGTGAAGATCGTTGTGGGATGCATTGCGAAACGATCGTCTGCTGGTAGGAGCGGGCATTAGGCGCTGAGATGAGGCAACTGGTGTGGTGGTGTGAAAAATGTGTAGTTTTCTCTAACATATTTTGCTAATAATTTTAAAATTGTTTTCTTAAACACATTTGCATCTTTTCATGTATGTTTTACTGTTAAAAAAACCTGAATATATTGATCATTTTCGTTTCACTAATCGTCCAGCATCATTAGCGGCACTACACGTAACATCTTCGCGTCAAAAGCATTCTGCTGTTAATGCATTGTTGATGCCTCGGATGCATTTTTGACAACACGCTAAATGCATTTCGTGTAATGTGAAATCTTATCATAAATTATGTATTCACCGCATTGAAAACATTCTTCACACAAATTAGACTCACCCCCTTCGCTAGCAATTCAACGAGACAATATCGGGCAAGACAGCGTTCATTAATATTTCTCCCCTTTCTCGTTTTTTTTATTATCCGCTCAATTAATTTCAGTCACCAGAATTAGAATTTCGGCATGAGCTGATGGGGCGCATAAATAAATTGGAAACCGATGTCGAGCTGGACGTTGTACCGAGCAGTCAGCATCATCCATCATCCAGCTCACCGTTGTCGTCGTCCGGATTATCAAGCTACGCTACCCAGAACTACGACCATTATGGCAAGGAGTTTTTCTTCGGTACGTACCCGTGGCGAGATGTCACTACTAGGAGCTTTTTTTGGAGGGCTACCGAACTTAAGCTCCACCGCGTGAGAATTACTCATCCGCAGCGTTTTTTCTTTTAGTTTCCGAACCAAGCTACAAAGTGGATTAATCATAAGTTTATCTTTCTTTGCCGCCCATTTGCTACCCTCTCTTTCATTTGCGACAGGTAACAAACACCGCGACATGCTGTGCGCGGAGTCGGAGGATTCCTTTCTACGGCCACCGCTGTGGGAGGACATCACCAGCTCGATACAGAACATCGACCCGGAAAATGCCATCATGCTTAGCACCATGAACGGCATACCGCAGGTCAAGATGGAAGCCGTCGACGACCCATTCCTGGAACCGCTGTCCTCGCCGCTGCTTAGCCCGCTCGAGATAAAAACGGAGAAGAGCAACCTGCTTGCGCAGGGTACCGCCAACAATAACAACAACCTTAGCCATCTACAAAACAATAATACTAACAACAATAACAGCATCCACCAAAACCATATGCACAGCGACGTCACCAGCTGTCACACTAATAGTAGCAACAATGGCAACACCCCCAACAATGGTAGCAATAATTTCCTTTCGAACAATGGTTCCGCGTACACGCACGGCATTGCAGCGGCTCACGGTCACCCAAACCAGCACAATCTCAATGGCTACCTTGCTGGCACGAATGGGAGTGGCTCCAGTCTGCAGCTTCTCACCAACCATCCACCTCATCAGCCGCAGCAGCATCAGCAGCAGCAACAGCAGCAGCAACACCACCACCACCAGCAGCAGCAGCAGCCTCAGCAGCTCCAACAGCAACACCACCAGCTGCAGCAGCACCCTCAACACCCAAACCATCAGCAGCATCAACAGCAGCAACAGCACCATCATCACACGCAACAGCATCTCCAGATGACCCAGAACAATAATTACTACCACTGGCAGCCGCAGCAGCATCAGGTGGTTGCGGGTGGTACGGCCACCCTCACGCAACCGCCCGGTCCAATGTACCATGGCAAATACGCACCATCGCAGGGTTCCAATGTTTGTGCAACGCCAATCTCGAGGCTAATGTATGTTCCTCCCCTTACACCACCGAACTCCGATCCGGGCAGTCCCGGGAATAACTTGCAGGTAGGCAGTCGTTGGAAGGGTTGAAGAGTCCGATTCTGCGGCTCCATTTTGACCCGATGCCCCTTGTATCCTTCTAGAATCCACCCCGTAGAACTCCACCTCCACCGTATCATCAACAGCAGCAGCAGCAGCAGCAGCAACAACAACAACAGCAGATGACACTTCCGGGTCAGAACCATATTCTTCATCACTCGCATGGCGGCTTGGTAAATGCACAGTCCGTTGCGGGACCGAACTCGACGCAACTGTTGCAGCAACAACCACAGCAAGCCACCGTGATGACGCAACAGGCAGACCCAAGTCGCATCGCTACCAACCATCCCCTGCCACCGATTCCGAACGCGATCGGTACGCATCCGGTAGCTTCCGGAGCGAGCAATGGTTCCAGCACCGGCAGCACCAACGGCCCACCAACGGTGTCCAGTGGCCGTTCTGGAGCATCCTCGCGAGGTTCTAGTTCCAAGCGGCAGGGATCGGCACACAGCATCAACAGTGTGCTCAGCAGTGCCGGCGTGGTCAAACACATCGTTGGACGCTACAACCGGCGCAACAATCCGGAGCTGGAGAAACGACGAATACACCACTGTGATTTTATCGGTGAGTAGCCCGGTTGTTTCCTTTCGATGCTCTAATTCCCATGCACCGGGCATCTGGTCGGGTCTGGTTGCACGTTCCCATAAAGAAAAAAAAAACGCTCACCGTGACGATGGAGTCTATCGGGTGCTATCTATGCGCACCGATCAGTTCGAATGTCCAAACGATGGTGACGTTTATTACCAAACGAAGAATTTTGGAAATGCACTGCCGACTACGCCCCAACGCTTATACGTGTGCTTATGCCGATCGGGGAGGGTTGATAATTAACATTATGGATAATTTTCACCCCAGCGCTACGCATGTTTGGCCATCATCAGCCAGCAAAAACCCGCCGGTAATCAGCACCATCAGGTCTTTTCGTACCCCGGACCGGTCGGCCGGTACCAGTGGCATCCATAAACGGAATGTGAGAAAAATCACTCGTCAATTTTTCACTACACCACCGACCACCAGCAGCACCAAACCATCTGGCTCCGGTCGCCCATTCCCCAGGGTTTGCGCGGGGCCCATCCGGGCGGGTCTTGGTACTCGCAATAAAATTAAGACATTTACGCGATAATTCATTAGCTCGCTTCCCCTCCCCCCTTCAGGCCTTTGATTATGATGTTGGAAGGCTCGGGCGATCGGGCCCATTGCACTAGCGGGCGACAATCCTACGCGCGACCAAGACGCGCTCGCTATTCGCAGCAATCGTGCTCGTTTTTCCTTTGCGTACGCGCCATTTAAAATCGATAATTATCACTCTCAGACCGTGGCTCCACGATCGCGCCGCGCAGGACCGGCGGGTGTCGGATACGGGTGACAGAGCGTGAAGTTGCCTTATTCGACGAGCGAACTGGGCGGCTTGACCAGGCCGCAGGAAGCACCGGCAACGGATTGGAGTCCGCCGTGCGATATTCTTGCACGGTGGACTGCGCTGCTGATGAACCAATTTGTAGCTAACTTGCCGGACTGGTAAAGTTTCGTTTTCACCCACGTCCTGAAATGGAGCGAATGGGGCATACTCGGCGACGGTGAAGTGAAGTGAACTTTCGATACGTTTTTCTCAGCTTTCACGGGTGCACAATTCGGTGAATCGGTCGGTGGCCGGTGGTTTTCCAAGTGAGTGCTGAGAAAGGGGACCGCTCGGTTGTGAAACCACGTGGTAATTAGTGCTTTCATGGGTAGAACAGCATATCTAACACTGTTTGCGAATAAGGAGCAGCATCGTATCACCGTTAAAGTTATTTTTTTTGGTTTCGAATGCTTCGTGTATCAATAATATAAATTTGATATGATCACTCCCTTGGTGATCAATATTACAAATCATCAAGACGTGAATAGACTTTGCAGTTCTCTAGTACGCGTGTTTTTTAAATAGCACGTGAAGTTGTTGTTTCCTTTTGTTTACTCCGAAATGAATCAAAACTTCATTCTAATCGATCAACAAAATCGTAAAAAATTTACACCTAATGTAGAGCCGAGTAACGCGCTGTGTTAATGAAATGATGTTAGTTTGATAATTTTATTAACCTTTCACTATTCGCAATCCGACAGAACCGAACCCGACACCCTCTTAGGGGCTTGGCTTAATTTTACCGGCTTAAAGCGTACCCAAGGCAAACCGTGTTACCCTCTTGAGGTGTCGATATGTTTTTTTTTCACCCTGACTGCCGCTCAAGCTTCCCGTTGATTATTACGACCCGTCAGAGTCTCAATCAACTCGTCAGCTAATCAGGCTACCGAGTCGCGACAGAATCGTACCACCAACCGGCGACCAACGCTGTCTCCACCGATTGCCAAGTCCCAAGACCGAGTCCCAAGCACCTCGTGATCGTGGTCGTCGATCAAACATCACCATCATGCATACATGGTGACAGCAGAGCGCAAGGAAACTTATCACAAGGAGGAAAACTTATCACTATCCATCCGAGCCACCGCTTACCGCAACCAATTAGCCGTAATTTCGCACCATGATCCAATTTTCGAGCGGATCGAAATCGATCTGCGTAGTTATTGTCGCGCAAAAGTGAAAACCCCCATCAGCGCCAGACTGGTGGCGCTGGAATACTTCGAGGAAGTGGTCCGATTTAATCCGAGTTGTACTGGAGACAGAAGTTTCGCCCGCGTCTCGAGTGCCCGTACATGATAGCTCCTCGATTGGTGATCTATTTTTTTAGTGCACTCGCTCGGCCCCTTCAAAATCTGCACCAGCTCGATTGTCCTAACGAAGCGCGTAATTATTTTCTCTAATTAAATCAATTAATGACGATTGGCGGCTGACGAGACGGCGGCGGAAAGCACGTCTCACCTTGCCGGATGTACGGACGTGATCTCAATACGCGGCCCACACGACACCTGCGCCTGCCCGGGGAACAGAATTTTTAATCATGATTTATCACATAATAAGATTTAATAATTGCGCCCCGATAGCTGCCCGATCGGGTTGGGAGGGGAAGGAAACAATGATTTATTGATTCCATTTCGAGTTTTTTTTTTGCTCTCAACCGTTCGCAAGTGCGCCAGCTTCTAAGCCCTTGGCTGGTGCAGTACTTTCCCCACGTTCGCACGCCATTCATCTTGCCCACCACCTGCGAGGGGATGGGAAATGACAGCCGGGAGCGCAGTCTGTACACACAAACACACCCGCTGGATGCTGGAGGTGGGTGAAAAAGTTGTCATCACAACGCGTTCAGCTCCGATTCCATATTAAGTTGGTGAGAAACGCACGACTTGGTGCCAAGTGAGCGATGCACTCCCGATCGCGAACTAGTTCCACGTAGCGCGGCAGAGAACATCATCTTTCGATGCTGCTGGCAGGCAGCTAAATAGGGCAGAAAACATAAGCACGTGGTTTGCTGCTAGCACCACACGGACACGGACACGGATAAAGGGTAGGATGCTGGGGGAGGTCGACCGTTGGGGAGAACTCCGGGACTCCGCGACTCCGCGACTCCGCGACTCCGCGACTCCGCGACTCCGCGACTCCGGGACTTGACGGCATGTTGAGAATATGTTGTTCAAGAAGCCCGTTCGGTGTTGTCATCTGTCAGCGTGTCTGGTGCTAGTTGTAGCTGCCACGGTACACGACATTCGTAGCGTGTGGAGTGGAAAACACACTACAACGTGGACTCGGTAACAGAAACAGCAACCGGCGCTCCGCCAGGACAAATAGGCGCTCCACCCAGAGGCACATGTCACACACCGATTGGGGTAAGTTTGAGAATTGAAAAATCATTAATAACGCTGCGATGTTTGTTTGCTGCCTGTTATTAGCCGCGCTTTACACAACTTCCAATTCAATTGAATTTGTCGATACAATTTATGATTAATACGCTGTGTGGTGTTGGGGTATCGGTCGCCTTTTGACTGGGAATTGTTTGTCTGTTGTTCGCTGCTGTCGAGGACACACCGGCAGGGGTCACTCAATTGCACACCGCGCGTGAACAAACAACCACCGGCCATAGACTGGGGTCGGTTGAGATCTACTGAACTCCTGAACTCCTCGCCAACTCCGGCTGCCCGCAGGGAGCAATGTTTTATTTTCCTCTTTAGCTTGAGCTGCGTTTTTTTCCTCACCCTAAGAACCAACAGCTAGCCAATCTTGATCCACCCTCTGCCTCTGCGTCCGGTGACGAATGATCGTGAATCAAGATCGAGAGTTCTCAGCTGACGCGAGTGTGACGTGATTTTTCTTTACCAATCAATCAAAACGGCATGATACACCGTTTTTTTATGCGCAGTGGCATATGGCGTAGGGTCCGCGCGAATATTATCAATCGATCTGTTCGGTGTTCGGTTCTGGGGCTCAAGATTTGTTCGTTGGACCCTTAATCTTGGGGCACGCCCCCCCCCCCCTTCCCCCTGGGAGAGGTGGATCGAATCACCGATCGATTCTAGTCCATCGATTTGAGAACGAAGAATTGGGCGCTTGCGAACGTGTTTTTTTTTATCTACAGCCACAACATCGCACGGCTTACTTTACCCTCGATTTGGGCGGGGAGAAGGGAGCTTTGCATTGTAACGAGCAATAACGAGACCAAAAGTTAAGCTGTTTGTGTCCCAGCAAACCGGATGTTGTAAACGCGAACGCATTACTTTGTCTCGTTACCATCGAAGGTTAAGCTGATCCGGTTTTGTTTCGCGTTGAAAGTGCTTCATACTATGGTAGCGAAAAGATTGATGAGCTGCTTTGTTTGCCAGTAGCGAAGTGTGATATTGTTTTTTTTTGTTGTGGCATGATTGATTTTTAAAGTTGTTTTTTTTTACAAAAAATCTTCGCTTGGGGCAGGCTTATAATTTTTTTTCAAAATTATTTACTGTGTGAAATGGGTTTAATGTACATTTTCCAAACGACTGCCTGTTTGGGTTTTGCTATTTTATCGAGGCATATTCCTAGTTGGGATAGTTTTACTAAATTGTCGTTAATCCATTAGCCAATGGTTCAATTAAACTCTCAAAAACAAAACCACGGAAGACGTCCCTTATCACGACCCAAATGCAACGATTGCCCACGTACTCCGACATTCTTCGTTCCTCACGAGCATTTAGTGAAGCTTACCGCGCCTCACGATAAATCTGTCGTGTACCATAAGTCGCAGGGCAGCATCAGATAAAATTTAATTAATCCCTATTGCGCTCATGACCGAATCATTAATTAGCTTCTCGTTTCGCACAGCTGCAGCAGCAGCCGATCGATGCGCATTGCACCCAGCATCGTTCAGCAATTGATAATAACCGTTTTCCTTTACGACCACCCGCCGGGAAGCACACCAACCTCGTGTCTGCTCCTCGCGGATGGATACTTCGTTTCTATTGCGCCTTAAATATCCAAGCGGCATTTTGTACCATTGGAAAGAGGTAATCTGAAAACGGAGCATTCCAAAGCGCGCACCGCGAATAGAACGCATAGCGAATGCGTTTGATGGCACAATGACACAAATTGCACGCTCATCATGCTAACGTCCAAACAATCCGGTGACGATTGGATCGTTCGAGCAGTTGGAGCCCCCGGCGAACTCTGAGTCACCCAATCCCGAATAATCGAAATTTTGTGCAAGATAGAGGCAAAAAAGTGAAAGGTTACGATTCGGCCACGAAGTTGTGAAGTTTGGTAAATGATCTTCGCCTCGAATGATCGCGTGTATTTATCAACAGTGCCGCTCGGCGCATTTCGATACAATTCTATTTCGGCTTTCGATCGAGCCGTTTTGGATTGGCTCGTTTGCTTTCACGCTGGCTTACGGACCTACTTACGGGCTTCACGAGGGAACCACGATCGGTCGTGTAATAAATGATCAGAATAAGTTATAAAATTTAATATTTTATTTTTATTTCGCATTGTTGGTGCGAGGCCACGCTGGAGCCCAGCTGGCTGGCTGGCTGGCTTGCTCGCTGGCACTGCATTGGCTCGGAACGCTTACCGGACCAAGCTTGATGGGCCATGCAAAACTTAGACACGAACTGGCGCTTTGGAGGAAAAAGGAACAGCATCGAAAATATGAGCTGCTACTAAATAAAGCATCGTTCATGCCGAACCATGCGCTCCTATTCCTTTCAAACGTCATGCAGACACGCTGGAAGAAGACGGCGACGACGGCGATGGGTGAGACCGTTCCGTCAGTCTTTTTCATTCATATTTGCTCTGCATGTGATGATTGGCCTGATTTGAGCCGTCCGCACACCGTCGCACAGACGAGGGCAGCGAATGCCAAAAGCGAGCATTGAAGTAATGAATAGATTGTAGTTTATTGGATTTTTACCCCACTGAGATCAAATTGCGATTGCACTACGGGCAGCGCGCAGCGGGACCCATGCCTAGATAGGCGGCCCGTGATATGGGGTGGCGTTGTGGGGGAGGGACTGGGTGGTGGGAGGCTACAGCGTCCGGGGCCGCGAGGACGATTGCGCAAAGCGCTTCGCGGCTTCCAGCTAGTTCGCTACAGCAATTCGCGCCTGATATCGGCCGTGCATGCATGCTCTTATTTGACGATACGCCACGCACCAGGGTCACAAACAAGCGGGCATTGATTGATTTCAACAGCACCATAAACATTTACCCATTATCGCTCTCCCCTCATCCGAACGGGTAGGACAACGGGATGGAACGGCGACGGGACAGGACGCGCGGTACAAAAGGCTATTAAAATATTTTTGGGCCCCGATCTTTCTTCCCTTCGCTTCCTTCGTGGCTTGGTTTGGTAACGTCGGGGCCATATCCTGCACCAGAGCTGGTATGGATCGTACGCATAACGATCCCATTATGTTGGTGCTTATTGGAGTGTCAATTTCATTTCAGCTTCAAGCTGAAGGCGCTCGGGTCGCACCCCTCCACGTTAGTTCTGGCACAAAACAGCTGATGAAGCGGTTGGGCATACCAACCGGGCATAATTAAGTCATCGCTAGTGGAACCCTCTGCTGCGTCGGGGCGGGCACGGGATCCACGGTTCTTTTTACCGATTTTGACAACATCGTTATAATGACCCGAACCCGGAGCGTGCCGATACGCCGGCCAGCAGCCCCAAACATCCATCGATCGCGCCACCATGGCATGAAACCGAAAGTGAACCATAGTTCACCTTCCCCGGTCGCACGAGTGACCTTAATTATCGGCCAGCATGCTCTCTGACTTGCTCGCTGTCGGACAAGTCGCTGTTTTGCCACCCGCTATCCAGCATCCAGGTAGCTGGGCGCATAATTTCGGCCGGCACGTACGCTGCCCTGTCCGCACACTGCGTTCCTTTGTTCGGCCGTCAGTCACGGTACCGAACGGTGCCCTGGCGGTAGCGAAAAAGCTCCAAATCAACCGAAAACACCATTAAACGCGCAACCCAACAACGGCCAACCCGACGACGGACCAGAAGTCTTGGTAAACTATTACCTTTCAACGCGTCATTAAGCTAGACGCGTCCGCGTTTCGCGTCATACGTGCATCGCCACCGCCACCAGCCAGTTGGACGTTGGGGTAAGCTGCTGGTAAGCCGCAAAATTAGGTTGATACGCCGCCGCCGCAACAGTGGGCTTTAGTGAGCTGTTCGTTTCTTTGCTTTTTTATTTCTGCACCGTCATGGGCGTTTCCTTGGAATGTGGTTTCATACGATCATATGTTCGGACCAAAGACGGTCGTACAATTGAAGCCTGCTGCGTAATTGATGTAATATAAACATGTTCCAACGTCTCGTGCGAGTCCCCGTCCACGTCCTACAGATAGGAGCGGAAGAATGGAAGGTTCCATTGAACAAATTTGATTATCAACGGTGCAAAATATTAGTATCATGAACGAGTGAAAACTATAGATTTACGACAAGCTCGTAGTTATTTCGTTTCCACTTTCTATGGATACTTTTCCACATGTCTGAATTATTTTTTTGCCATGCTGCCGACTTAGTAAACTTTTTTAAATCAACATATTTGAAAGAGTGCTAGTACTAGAAGAGATTTATTTCGGAGTATATCCTATTGTTTAGAAGATCGGTACCTTTATTACACAACCGATTCGACCCAACATAGTTCAGTTTGAAACATTTTTGTTTTGAAATTTTCACGCTATTCACAATTCGTATTGAATTCAACTATAAGCATTTGATTCCAAGTTGTTGGAAATGTTTTCTCTTTGATTATTTTCAAAGTACTTGTAATGTTTAAACAACTTTGGTTCTATTGAAGCATTTTTCGGTTCATAATTATTGAATAATCATAATTATATGCCAGGCCATTTCAAATGATGCAGAACAAACTACTGACATCTTTGAAAAAGATTTGCAGTTTCACGTAAACGAACTTTTTTTTAGCTAGACTTAGTCTACAATGGGACTTAAAAAAGTTTATTATATAATGTTGACCATAATTTGAGATGAAAAGGTCTGAGAACTTTACGCTCATGATTTTTTTATAAGTTGATACTTTTGTCCAAAAAGTACATAACTACCTTTTGTGAAAAATGTTCATGAATTTTCCGAGATTATATCTCTGTCGAAAGCGCTCGCTCACTTTTTCTAACAAACAAAATCAATGCAAAAAAATGATTAAAATTCTCTCAATCAATAAACATATTCTTCCTGCACATGCGCAGCTTTGCCTTCGTAGCTTTTGAATCAAATTCACGTTTACCCACATACACCCGGTTATACAATCAGCACAAGAAGCAAAAAAACACACACTTTCTTCACAGCACTCTTAATCGGGAACACAATAGCCGACAACAGATCATTTTCTCACTCGCCAATTGTCCGCATGACGCGCAGCATGGCATCGATAGGTCGCCTGGCAAAGGCAAACAGCGGCAAACCGACAGCCGGGACCGGGAAACGTTCGCCAAACAATTTAACACCATGTTTGGATAAATGGTTTAAACTTTTTCCATCCCGCTTTCCAGCGAACGGGGAGAAGGGGACGAGTGCGAGCCGCCTGCCATTTCACTTGCGGCACTGATATGGCCGCGCAAAACCGTCGGCTGCCGGTTTGCGGCCGGTGTAGCGTGATAGTATGCCGGTGATAATTTTCCCTCATTTATGCTATTTTGATTAGGTATTATGCACTGGTTCGCTCTCGTGCGCACGACGCAATCTTACCGGTCCTCAGGTGATTTTTTTTTTGTTTTTGTCTGCCGCCGACTGCTGGCGGTGCATTCCGTGTGTGTGTTTGTGTGTGTTTGTGTGTGTGTGTGTGTGTGTGCACGCGCGGTCGCTTGGCATCGTATTGCTACCGAGGATCACACGACAACGCTGCCACCGACCCGTTCCCCATTCCCCATTCCCCGTTGCAACTATTTTCATTAAATTAAATTAAATTATAAAGGAAAATTGAATCGAGTGGCTTGCTGCAAACTTTTCGCTGCCGTGGATTTTAAAAGCGCAATCATCATCCTCACCGAAAAAAATAGCTCTATCGCCTCCCTCTTGCTCATTTGCCCTCGTCCATTGCGAGTAGTTTGTGAGGAGTTTCGAGCCGAGTATAGAGCGGGGTATAAACGGTAGAGATACATTCCCCACTGGCCGGGTGGAACCGGGTACGTTGCTGTAATGCTGGAACATTTCTACAACAAATTGTGTGCACTTGTGCCATGAGGTTGTCCCTGCTGCGAAGGGGGAGACCAGAACGGAGACAAACACCATCCTTTGGGTGGAGTAGACGTGCACGGTATAGGGCGCATGTCCAGCGGTGATAAAGTTGGCTCCACACTAAACCAGACTTTGATCACGACATCATGCTCGCAGACGGACGCTAACGATGGACGAGATTTTTGTGTCGAACGCTCTGTTTCTGTTTTTTTTTGCCCCATCGGTTTGTTACTGCCCCTACCTTACGCTTGCACCGTAGCGTGCCGATGGGTATATAAAAACCTACAAAAAGAGCAAAACTAGAAACACGTCCAGCCTGCGAGGTTTGAGGAAAAATTGGAGGCTATGTGGAGCCCGTGCGCTGAATCTTGTTTGATTTTCCAACGCGTTTTCCTGCTCCCATCGGTTGCATCGGCAGGCCATTACAATTGAAATGATATTTGCTCTATTTAGTTTTTTTTTTATTTTCCTTTAAGTCGTTGATAATTAATGCCCCACCGGTCGGATCGGCATCAGGCTCTCCGGCAGGCTAGCCAGCTACTAGTTGCTTGCCACCTCACGCCATCGACACGCTGTATGGCATTTATGGGGAATTAATTTTTACCGATCTTACCGATCGCTTCAATCTCTCTGCGCATCGTGGCCCATCCTTCGCTTTGAAAACCATCCCGGGTTTTTTTTCCTTTCCGACTACCTGGCACTCCGGTTACTTATCGCCATGCGCCATGAGCTTCGGCCCCGGAGGTTAATAGATTTAATTCGTGATTCCACTTGCCGCAGACCATGGCGAGGTGCCGTTCCGAGGGCACGAACGAAGCGTGGTTTTAATTGTACTAGGGAACTTGTGCCATTTTCATGCCACGGGGTCACTTTGGCTATTCGCGTCGTGACTATTTTTTTTTTACCAACTAATTAGCGCGATATCGTGAAATTGGGCAACGAATCCGTTTCGTACGGTAAATGGTCCGGTTGGAAAGAAGCGAAAAGGTTTTTGGCAAACAGAAGATTCTCAAAATGGATGGAAAAGCTTTTTGAAGTAGTTAGAGAGAACCACTAAAACTCTTTAATTCTATGTTGAATTCAATGTTTCATTCCATGAAGAGTGTTCGAAAAAGTTTAACAATGATTAAATAACGATTATTCAAAAATTACATCTTCTGGATTATTCTTCAATAGTCCGACAAAGAATAGCGATTTCCGGTCAGTTTTAAGTCAAATCACGGATGTTTTATCTCAAGTTTCAACACGCATGCCTTTCCACGAAAATTCATCAGAATTTTGCAAACTTCGTTGAGCAATTTAATAGTTTTACATTTTATCGCAAATATGATTTGGTCAGGATCCAAAACGTTTCGATAGGCCTGGTCTGGGAAAAGTTTTCATGAATCCCTCTCATTCAAATCCCAAAGTATTTTTTGTCCAAAATCATGAGCATTTGATCGTAGATTTTCAGAGCCCTCGTTGACGGATAAGGTTCATTTTGCAGTCGATTTTAACATGTTCTGCTAATAAGAGGTCGAAATGTGGTTTTGATACAATTTGAGTCTTAAAAGCTACTATAATTAAAAAGTATTGGATACAAGGTTCAAAATCTGATAAATATACTACTTGTCGTTAATTTGTAGTGGTGACAGTAGTTTAATGTAACGAGCATTGCTTTATTTAAACGAGCAAAACGAAAAACAATTATTAGTTTTTTGGAATGTGGAAACAATTCCGCAGGTTTATCTGTCAAAAGACGCAATTTATGTTATTTTCTAACACAATTGCAATTGTCGTACAATCGCAATGAATCGTAGCCTTGCATCGAGGCAACTCCTGCAATGAAAATAAAACTAACCATCATCCACGGCCGCGAGGCCACTGCTATGACATTTCTCAATCTCACGCTCAAACTCAGCCCGACACATCGTTGGCGTCACTCCAATTTTGCACCCGTATCGCAGCATGGGCGCCATGAATCATATTTACAGTTATGAGTATGATTCGTGGTTACATCGTGGAACGCTACTCCGCTAGCCAGCCGGGCCACGGTGGTCATGAAAATCCTTGACTTTAGCGTCTAAACTATCTGTCAGTCGGTAAGGTCATCATTACCGGTAAACACGACGACGCAAGCGCCTCCGTGCTCCTTGCGCGCTCGTGCACGGAAACTTCACTCGCACGTGCGGTATTGACCGAGGCAGAGGGCGCACGGAAAAGAAAAGGCACCCGGCTTGCACTGCAATTATCCGGTAATCCTAATGCCGGCATGGACTGGGCTCGAGCCGTAGTTATTGCTTCTGCCCCGTCGAAAATAGTCCACGGTCCTGGCCTGCTCCAATGTTGACGAAGATTTTATGTGTGAGTGTGTTTGTGTGTGTTTTGTTTGCTTCATTTTGTTTTCGATACCCTTGAACTTCATCACACACCGGCAACAAACGGGGTGCGCGCTCGCCCGATCGAGAGCATCGAGGGAGGGTTGTCAGTCTTCTAAAACCGGCGTTAAGACAGCCACAGTAGAGTCACAAATCTGATGGCCAGATGATGCCTTCGTTGCAGCTGAACGGATTACACCCGGACGGGCTGCCGTTTATCGGGCCGGAGCTATCGCTGAACCATTTAATGTTGAACTGTGAAACGGATAATTAAGTCGTTGAGCCTTCTCACACAGCTCAGACCACTCTAGCCACCTGCTACGGCTCCGTGAGGCTCAGTGCAATGTGCACCTCAGCAGATCTCGATCGAGTTGCAAAAACTGCGCTCTGGTCCCGAGCTCGTTCCGTCCTAGTCATCGTGGCCATCCATCTATCCATCGCTGCCACGACCGAAGTCTCTCGGATTTGCACCGAACGACTTTGACATTTAAACTTCTCACTTTACGATCGCAGCTGCGGCGGGGCCGAAAATGCGCACGACCGGTATCCGATTCCATCTGCACGGTTTGGTCAGATCCGCACAAATGATACATCAAATTCACAGGCCGGCTCACGTGATGGGTACGCTGGTGTACGTGGCCGGTACAGTGCGTGGCCACTGGCTTTATGAGCGGCGTAATTAAAGTTATAATTTTAATTAACTCCCTTTTCCCCCCCACTGACCGCGTGCACGCATCGAAACTGCTAAGCTCACCCCAAACCGTGCGCGGCATTGGGAAGTTATTTGTCATTCATCATAATAAAACACCGTCTTTGGCTACCGGGCGTACTTTGCCGGCCGCAAAAGCGCACGGCTTACCAACGCGAGCGAGCAGCTACTGAATGCTTTCCCAGCTTTAGGGCGATGCAGACGAAGTTCGTCGTTTCGCCGGGCGTTGAAGTTTCCGCACCGTTCGACTACCATTTAGCGCGTCATTTGCAATCACTTAGAGCCAGTTTTCTTCCCTCGTTACGTCTTGCTTATCGTGTTTCGTTTTCTCTCCCAATTTCCAGGTTGCACAAAGGTGTACACCAAAAGCTCGCATCTGAAGGCCCATCAACGAATCCATACCGGTAAGTGAAATTAATGTATTTCCAGCTAGCGATTTATACCGTTCGTGGGGAAAGTTTCGAAGAGTTTAAAATGACGATGTGTAGAGCAAAAGGTGGAGTACCAAGAATCAAGGTATTTGCTTGAGGGTATTAAAATTATAATGCTTACGCAAGATATTAAAAATTCATGGCATACATGGATGATGAGCAAACTGAAGTTTACTATGCACGACTTCGTACATTTGATCATCTTCTCATCTCCACTACAATTGACATCTTGATCATGAACCAGATAGAACATTTTCAAAATGTTATCATTTTCATTCAGCATTCAACTGTTACTATCGCCACTTGAGTGCCTTCTTATTTTAAAGATTCATGCGAAGATCGGAAAAATTTAGCTTTCCATTTTAAATTCGCCCGAATGCTTGTTTGCGAAACACCGGCGCACCATTATGATGTACATTTTTACATCGTTCACCGTTTGCCCACAGCCAAATTCGATTGGAATAAATGCATTCCCAAAAATCGTCGAGGAAACGGTGGAACCCACTCCTAAATAGGTCTTGCACGAACGGTTCCTTACAAATCGCGTCGTGTGTTTTTATTCCATTCCTGCGGCACCCATCGATGTTCGCAGCACCCGCTCACGATTGTTGTTACTGGGTGGCTTGACCCCGTCAGGAACAGATTGTTTTTTGTTGTCCCCTTTTCGCACCTATTCCTTTGGGCCATTTTTTTTTTTTTTGGCGCGGTATCACAGTATTCTGACGATCGTACTGCCGGCTGTAGGATCGCAAAACTTTCCTCCATCAATCCAGCACCGGGGACGGTCGGACGGTCCCGACAAATTTTCGATTTCGTCTGTCAAGTGAAAGTCATTCGCAATTGTGCGTCGGCATATTCTTCCCATTGTACCTGTTCCTCGTGCGCGATGCCAAGAGCTAGGTTGTGGGAAAAAGAGAAAGAAAGAGAGACGAAGAGAAAAAGAGAGAGAGAGAGATAGAGTACCCATCGCGGAAGCGGTGGTTCGTGGCAACAAAAGAATAAAGGCAGTCTTTCACTCCCTGCTTGCTTCACACGCTCGCGTTGACCGCGGGGCGGCATCATTTTTGCGCGAAAAAGGTTCCCCTCGATGGCCGGTTGCGCCGATGTCGGTCCTTTTCGCTTACCCGAGCCCGGTCCACGGCGGTGCCTTTCGCATGTTCGCGTTGAAGGAAATGCCTTCATCGGAGCTATCGACGATGAGCTGCGCAAATGATTGACGGTAGCAGCGGATGGTTTTGACAGCTATTGGCATTGGAAAATGGTCAGAACCATGCAACAGGGCGCGATGGACGCGGATGTGCCGGCGTTCGGTACCATAACGCAAACGGAAAGGCAAAGAGAAATCCTTCCTACCAACAACAGCAAGGAAAAAGGGATTGTGACGACGGCGACGATGCGTGATAAGAGAAATGTAAAAAATTGAGGCAGATTCCATCATTCCTGCCGGCTACCGGTGGAGGGGCTCCTAAACGGTACTGGGGCAAGTTTTCAACAGCCAACCAGTCATGCTCGATGATTGAGATGTTTTGGAGAGCGACGTGGTGCAGCAAAAAAAATTAATGCAATTGGACGAAATTCCGCCACGTAACGTAATCAGCTAGTACAATGGCGAATACACTTGTCGCTGGTCGGCTGCTACGCTTCCTTTCGCTGCCCTTCGCTGCCCGTTGCCATCGCGATGAAGATTGATCGGAGGAGATATATCACACTGCATTAATGTAGAAAAGCAGCCCGGTGAACAATCAGCCCGAACCATTTGTTTTTGAAAACAAGATTCTGGTCACTGTGGTCGTTTTCTTCAACAGAAGGTTCCGTTGCAAGTTGGCAAGGAAGGCTTGTAATTTCGAGATTTTCTGTGTTCAGTAACTCAGGGAAATAATTTTATTTACAAACAAAAATCATGATGTATTTTGTTGTTACTAGTTCATCATTTTATGTTGAAATAAAACGTATACTCATTTTATTTCGATTTGATTTCAAATTTTTTTTTATTCACATATGTCAAACAGACAAATTTAGATAGTTAAGGAAAAAAACAAAATAAAAGATACTAGATTGCTTTTGTAATCCACCAGCGATGTAGTCACTGTATTGTCAAGGTGGTATATCATACACACGATCGTCGTTTAATTACTTTCATATTCTACTGGAATACCAAGGGCCATTAAACCGTTTGATTGTATTGAATTTTTCGAAACCAATTTCGTAGATCACAATCAACATTCGCGCACAGCAAACATTTTTGTTTACTTCATCCTAATAGCGCGCGATTCTATCTCATGAGCGCGACACACACACACACACACACACACTCACACACACACACCGTGATCTACCGTGCGATCGGTGTGTGGCGAACATTTATTTAGTGTAGTGCAATAATTAATTCACCCCATTCGGAGGGTTGCCCGCCATCGGACGGCGTACCGAAGCGAACACGCACCGACCAATCGAAACCGATCGAGTGATCTACCCTTTCTAACCATTCCGCGCGAATGCGGAACTGAACTTCGCAGCCTCCCTTTGCTCCCACCCACCCCACCAGACGTACCCTTGCGCTTGCCAGCACTGGCGTAGCGTAACTACGCAAATTTGCCACACTGTTCAACCACTCCACCCGTTCTCCGGCCGCCGATTGTCTTGGCGAACGTTGGTGGAAGGAAGGTTGTAGCCAACACCACAGCACCACGTTCGTTCTTATCGTGTTTGCCACCTCGTGCCGCTGGACGCGCAGGGCCACCGATTATTCTCCCTCCTTTTTTATAGCAACCATTAGTTCAGACCCGAGCACGCGTATGTGCACCGTATTCGAAGACAGCAGCGTGCTGTGGAAAGTGCTGGTGGTAGGAAATTAAAGCTACCACCGAAGGTATAAACTTCGCACTGCATAAACACTCGCCTTACAAATGCGATCGATGCCAGTGGCGAGATAAATGGATTCCTATCCGTTTTGGTGACGATAAACAAAAAAAAGACGTTTGGCGCACGATACGTCAAACGGTGGTGTGTATCTGCTCGTGATACAGATAAAGTGAGAAAAATACTCTAAAACTTCAAATCTCCTCGATCGCCTCGATCGCCGGGGAATGGAGAATGCGACCGGGAACCGGTGGTAGCCATTTCCATTTAGAAATGATCCACGTTTTTATCGTTCCACCGTGTCACAACAGGCGGAATGATAGCCTTCTCTTTTTTGTTTCACACTGGCAGGTGAGACGGGAGGCACAAAAAAATACCGATCGATCCTACACCGAGATACATATCCTTGCTTTCAAGCGCAGCCAGTTGCCGGGAAACAGCAGGCAAGCAGCGGGTGGTTATGATGGTCAACCGTTCCTCTACATTATCCCTCCCGTTTCCCTCCCCATTCACTTTGCGTAATCGTGAATCCAATTTGAGTAGTTCACACCGACCCGATCGGATCGGTTTCCTCTTCCCTCGGCACGCTAGAACACTACCACCGCCGCTTCGAGGAAGAAAGAATGAGACCCAAGCAACACATCCCACAGAAGTCGCCAGCGCAAGGTGGCGTGGTATGATTTTTTTTTCGTACGCCTAGGGCCGAAGGTGCAAAGGCGATGTTTAAGTGATTTTGGAAGCGAAAGGAAAACGAAGTGCTCGCGAAGCCTGCAGCACCAGTCAACCACCAGCTCGCTGCTGGATTGTACTCGAGAATTATGATTGATCGCTGCCGCGTGCTGTCCGGAGGCCTGTTCCGTCTCGCCCGACCCGACAGTATTCTGGTCCACCGCACGGGCAACACCGGCAGCCCTCGACGGAGGGTTCATGAGTATCATAAGCTGCCTACCCAGTCCCTTCCGCTTCTGCTTGTTTGAGGCGCAACAAGAAAAAAACGATGGTGCTTACCAGAAGCAACTTTAAGCGTTTCTTTCCGGGCTCTTGTATCGGTTCTTGCCACGAACGAGTAGATGTAAAAACGAAATCTCCCAAAATTTTGAATGGTGTCAAGATTTGACGCCACTATCGCAAGATCCGTGCAACCGATCTTACGCCAAGGTGGCCATATCGATTTAAAGAATTTTTTATCCCAACACTGCCCCCAGCTATGCTCGTTCGTGTCACTGTCCGGTCCGCACAGCGATCAATTAGGCTAACTTTCGGGGTGACCTATGGAAAGCTTTCGATCGATCTCGAAACTTGGCACCAAACCCTTCCACTTACCTTTGACCGGTATCTTCACAAAGCGAACCGCAGAGGTGATACATGCGGACGCAGCTCCTGCCGCTATGTCGACCTCCGGGCGGTAATAAAAACAATACAACAACATTTAATTAGTCGTCAAATAGTTTGCGTGCCGTTCACCAGCCTCGCGTGGCATAGAGGCGGTAACCGTGGTAGACAAACATCAACGGCAGGGGAAACGAAGTATACATTCCAAACCTACACCACTTCCACCATCGTCATCGTAAGAATGACGTTTTAAAAGGGATACTCGAGATCGGAGCGATACACGGTTAATGAAGTTCCATTTTTTCGGTTGGTAAAAGTGAATATGGGCCATAAAATTGGCACACGGGCAATAATGATATCTTGCCCGCAGGGCGCGGAGTAGCCACAATTTGGATCGCTTTCGACACGGTTCGGGATCGTCCGATCACTCGGAGCGAAGAGCAAGAGCACTGATTTTTCCTTTTATTTCGTTTGTAAACTTTGAAAACGTTTAAATGCGTGGAAAGGATATCGCGAACACTCGCATGCGACTGGTTGGGTCCCGGAATATGGGTCAGTGGGCTTTTTTTGTCGGTATCACTCGAGCGTTGCTGTTCGTATGAGTTTTTAATTTGTTCTCCTTAAATCTGCCATCGTTAAATAGGAGGAAAATAATATTTCTTTTTGGAACGAACTGCGCAGTAAGATTTTTGCATTCTTAGTAAACCTCCGTTTTTATTGTAATGTATTTTACGAGTAGATATTTCAATAAGAGAAATTTTCATGAAGTATCTCTATCTCTCCTTTAGACGTTGTTTCCTGCTGTAGGATCCCAGGGTTTTGGTTGTGTCGCAGGGGTTATAAAAATGTTAGTTCGCCGTATACGCTGAACCCTTAATTTGTAGGTTGACTTCAAGCTCCGATGATTTACGCCCTTGGCCATCCATATAGCCCGTCAGCAAAAGTAATAGCCGTTTGCGAGAGCTTAGAGGCAAACGTTTGAATATTCAATTACCGGGCAGCACCAGTTTACACCACCTTAAGAACTGAGACAGACTCCACAAAACACCCACTGCTCGATTTGGAAGCTAGCTCTCGTTGGAAAACTTACCTGGTGCGGATCCATACCGATACACCTCTGGGCTGATCTTTAACCTCAGCGATCAACGACACCTAGACTATAAAAATGTTTAATCTTTTACGCGCATCTCCATATGAGTGTATTTTTTTCCTTATTACTCCATCTTTGTCGCTCTCTCACCATGTATACGGCTGGTTTGCGTACTATGCAACACACATAAAATATTTTCCCTTTCGAGCCGGTGGACGAACGGGCCTAGTAGGCTGCAGGCGAAATGGAACGCGATAGTACGAAGGAGGAAAAACAAAAAACAGATAAAAACAATTTTATTATTATATATCAATTTACGCGCCAGCTTAGCCCTATTCCGGCAATCCCCAGCGTGTTCGGTCCGGTATTCGTATTACTAAAAATACCTTGACCAGTTTCCAGAACTTCAACCCCCATAAGCCACCCCATAAAACTTTACGACTCCTTCTCCTCCTGAGGCGCGAACGAGATGCGTATTATCGGGCCGTTATTTGGTGCTGTGGAGTAGCCTTTTATTTCGAGCTTTGTTTCCACCCTCCACCAGCCGGCTTCCCTGGACGAACGATTTCGTTTTGCCCTTTGGGTGTCATATCGGATCCGGTCGTTAAAATTTGTTCGATTAGCAATAAATTGTGTAATAATTGGTAGTGCACGACGGTATTGGGTTTCAACGTTTGCGACGATTAATTATTAATTTTATGACAATTAATGCGCGAAGCTAGCTTTTTCTGTCAATTTTCACCTAAACTTGTGCGAATACTAATTTCAAACGCCCTAGTGACATATTGCGTTCTTTTCAACGTGAACCCGCTTTCTCTGAGGCTTTCGGAAGTGCTTCTTTTCACGAAAAATTAACCTCAAACTGTTCCTTCAACGTACGTACCGTTTGCGTAAATGGGTACACACATACACTGCAAGATTGTCACAATAAACACGATATTTTCGGTTCCAAAATCGCTTTGAACGCGTTCCCCAAACGTTTGATCGTCGCTTAAAGCTTTCGGATTTTGAGACTCAAGAGTCACCCCTACGTTGAGATGGAAAAACAAAATCACCCGTAACAAAAAGCTCGTTCATGTCAATAAGGTGTGAAATCGATAATTTATATTGGATTTTCGCCTTCAAAATCGTTCAAGTTCCTTTCGCTGCGTCGACCGGCTTCTTCCTCATCTACCTTCCACGTCTTGAGTGCGATCGGTGCGATCGGTGAGGGATTATTGAGCTATTTCGAGTTACGCGCCTATTGCGGTACCGCCGCTTAAGCCTCTTTGGCGCATTTCGGTGAACCTCCTCGAGCGATTTATCGAGTGTATTGCCCGGAGCCAATTTGTTTCCGTAGCACCCGCGAGAAAGCTTTGGACCATTGCTTACCAAATAAAAAAAAAACATGAAATCCATTCGCGTCTTTTCTGCCGCAAGTATTCTCCCACGGCCCACGCGTTCGGGACAAGCGTTTGATCTGGTTTCGATCGGCGGCGTTTTGTGTTAAAGTTTGGATGTTTGCACTTACACTACAGATTAAGCGTCTTCTGCAGATCCAACTAGGTTGCTGTGGGATGAAGTACTGTAAGTTTGGAGGCGCTAAGGGTTTTTGAGTAAAAAAAATATTTATTACAACGACCACTTGGGTCCAAAATGGGTCTGAGTATGATACGGTCAAAACTCTTGACAAATTAAACTAAATAAACATTGTTTTCAATGTTTTTTGCTTTTCAACTCCAATCCTAAATCCAAATGAATTGCGATTCTCTACCTACCTATAAGTCAATAGTAATTGACTGCGCTAAAAGCATTGTAACATCGTTCATAACAACGGTAAAGAATGTACAAATTGATTTGTGACGATAAATTTCCACATCGCTATCTTCGTCCAATCTCATGGTGATGCCATATGCATGCTTAATCAAATAAATGTTAAACCCATCGCGAACTCAGCGCCCGCATACATGATCCGCACGGGAACGGGTGTATCGATCGGATGGAGCCAAAGTGGAGAGAAGTTTCGACAAAGCAAAAAAAAAACAACAAACCCTCAAGTCACTTGACACACCCCGATGGTCTGAAGACGTTTGCTTTGCCCCCTTGTCCTTTCTGGCGAGCCGTTTCGACCGTTGTTCAACACGCTTTCAGGGGTCACAATGTCAACCGTAGATCACCGAATATCGCACAATAAATAATCGTTACGGTCGCGAACGAATCTCTTTGCTGCGCGATAAAGCAGAACCGCACGATAAAGCGGAGAGCCGCACAAGTGACCACTCTCGCGTGCGCACGGGCTCTTCTGTCGGAAGCTGGCCGAAACCAAGAATGAACGAAACCACAGGGTGGGCAGCAACTGCGAAACGCTTCGGTTCGAGCTTTTTCTGTTGCCTTTCAAGCACTAACCCGCGCACGAGTCTGGGGATGAGCGTGCAGCAGAAATAAAATAGAAAACGCAAACATGAAGCTTTAAACAGAAGATACCAGAAAGATAAACACAGCTGACAAAGAACGAAGGGTACAGTGCATGAGCAAGAGAGAAAGAGCGAATGGAACAGAGCGAGTGAATAAAGCCAAGGGTGGATAAAGCGACACAAGAAACCGAACGAGAGAAAGCAAAAACGCGATAAAAAAAAACGTGTAAAAAAAAGACGACCAACAGAAAACGGAACGAGCGAAAAAGCTCAGCGAAGTTTTAATGAATGGAATAAATGAATGAATTTGTACAACATTTCCTGCTTCACCGGTTGCACCAAACCGCTTGCCGCTTGCCCAGCCGGCGAGGACCATCTGGGGTAGCCTACCGCGACTACCGACGACTACCCCATTCAGCGTCTTCCGGACCGCTAGATCGATCGTCTTGGCCGGCTCACCCAGCAGGCACCCAGCATCACACACTTATCAGTGACTCGTTCCATCATCTGACCATTCCAATCGTTCAAGACTCGTTCGACAATGGTGTGGGGAAGGAGGAGGTTAGGGGGTCTCTCGTTTTCTTCATCCCCTTTGCGCACTCGCTCTTCGGGATCTTTACCGTGAATATGCTCTTCCTTCACTTTGCATACTTGTCCACCCGTTGCGGCATGTTCAGAGCAACACGAGCTTATTTTCATTTTTATTTGGTTGTGGTTGGTCACTATCACCACAACCTCCCGTTTGTGTTCCGCACACCGTACCGTGGGGATTTTTGAGTGCCTTTGACCGAAGGTGGAAGGTGCAGAGGGAAATCCAAAAGGTTGATTCAAACCAGACGCTAATTCGTTCTTGAATCGTAGGCATGTAGTGTAGCGTCGACTCGGCGGTAAAAAAGAGTAGGAGGTGAGCACTTTTATCATTTTATTAATGCGATTTAAACTGGTTTCATCTTCATTGAGGAAAACGCAGATCCATCCTTGCATTACCTAGCGCTTCCAAAGTGCACCGGATGCTTCGGATCATGAATTAAAGAAAGTTGGGAACAAAAGCAGCACGGAATATACTCCGCTCGTTTCGAGATTCCTTTTACCTTTTTTGACCACCATCAGAACGGGCATACGTGTTTCGGCTTTTTCCTCAGTCCTTCCAAATTCGCAAAACGCGCTTCAGAATGCGCTTGCTCTTCGCGCTAAGTGTCGCCAGTGACAGGATCTCGGTACTCGTGTCATCGAAGTACACCGGGTGGAAGCAGGACGATCCTACCGTGAGCTGGTGGTAATTTATTTAATGTTTTGAAACTTAATACCCACCGAAATAACAAGATCTTTATTTCCTCTTTGCACCCTCATCTGCACCATATACGGCGTAGGTAAGTGCTCATCCTCCCGGGATGGACACGATAATTGGCACCAAATTTATGTTGTTCGATGCCTTGTGATCTTGTTATCTCTTTATTGCAATGGACGGTGCGTCCAGATGGAAAACCAGATGGATCGGTTGACAAAGTTGTAGCGAATGGCTGAGCGAATTGCCAGTGGATAATACGGGGCAAACTTTGATATCTTCTTTCGCATCGACTTCAATTTGTCCACCGTTGTCCAAATAAGAGCAAAACCGGTACAGTACTTGAACAGCATACTACGGACTTTAGCTGATCTTAAAGTACACTCACTTTCGCCTTTCACAATATTCAAATATGCTCATTTTTCTAATAAGTATTCACAAATGATGGCACACATATTTAAAAAATATCTCAAAATATTGTGCATTCGAGAAAAAAATAAAATTTCTAATTTATTCATAGACCTTATTGGTGCATCGGAAAATAAGATTTAAATCTATAAGAATTCACATACTCAATTGGCAAGAAGAAAACATGTATGAGAAGTGTGTCTTACGACACAGAAGGGCACAAAACTAGTCTCCCTAGTTATAGTACCTACATCTTCCAGTACCTCAACGTCCGTAGCTCCTGGCGACAACGACGACAACAAGCATTACTAATGATCCTACAGACACAGACAGGGTACAGCGCAGCTAGGGCCAATCATGTCCCGCGGGTTGGACCCAGGACCCAGGACGGTGGTGGCCGCTGGAAAATGGAATAAAAATGATCTGTCTGATTAGCAGCGCGTGGGCGGTTTCAATTTCCAACCGGCACCTAGCTAGGCACATGATTTCTGCGATCACTACTGCCACTAATGCTCTCCACCGCAGCTAAACACGGCAATTATTCCCTTAATTCCCACAGTGGAAGTGGCTTGTCATTGTGTGCAGCGATTGAACGGCCCCTCCGGAACGGTCCCTTCCTTCCCGGACAATAGCCCACGCTGTGGCAAGCTGTGTGCACTATCTGATTGCGGCAGACGATTTTCTCGCCCGAAGTCTACCGCGCTACCCATCCACGGTGTTGTGTGGCTCAACAGGCGACTCGGCTCGCTGTGCTGTGTGTTTCGTCTATTAGGACGCAGGCGTCAGTACATGTCACTCTCATGGATTCACGAATGCATACAATGACAGTTGACAGTTCTGATCGGTACGATACTACTCGCTCTGTCTGCCTGCTCGCCCGCCCCCGGCCGGCTGCTCGCTAGCCTGGCTTGCTTGGCACTGCTAGTGATGAAATCAAGAAGATTTACGCGATCGCGAAAGATTGATGATGAATTTTCTTCAGCTACAAACGCGGCCAAACGCCGTCTCCTCCGCGTCTCGGGCTGACATCGTGTGAAGGTGCGAACGATACGGCAGATATCCGGCGATCCACGGGCGATCCACGCAGATCTAAATTGTCGGCGAAACAGATGACTCATACCGTGCTGAGCGTACCGTACAATTTAACCATTTTGCATCGCCATTGCTGCTCTGCCAGCGATTGACTAATTTATTATTTACAGTACAGCCCGTTTCGTGGGGCTGCATGCGTTGCATCGGCTGAAACGATCAACCCACCTGCATAGATCGCCCTCAGACGGGATAGGGCGGGTGAACCACCAACCGTTTCGGGCACCCAGCGATCCTCCCGCGAGCCATTCGAGTCAATCCCACGGAGAGAAATTAGAAACGAAATATCATTCCACATAATTACCTCCGCATGATGAAGAAAAAACGGTGCAATATGTAATGTGTCAGATAAGCCCGCGAGTCAAATACGTCGAGGGTAAAATGGTCTCCTCCTCGATCCTGTTGTACGGCTAACGCGATTGTATACATTGTTCCTTAATCGGCTGAACCTCCTGAATTTCACCTCACCGTCGTTTATGCACACCGACTAAATTGGATGTGATATTGTTTATGCAATGCTGTGGTACTTAGTATTACCCATATGGTAAATGATACATTAGCATCCCAAACGGCACCCGGTGAATGAATTCACCATCTTTATGTCAACCCCGAACGTTGGGACTTTATTGATTTTTAACGAACGAACGACGCGAATGAAAACAGAAACCAGCGCATTAGTCACCACCGGGTGATTTGTATTGTTTTGTTTTTTTTTTGCTTCGAAGTTTGAAAATAGATGTCCGCTTAGGTGAACATTTTTGCCAGCTCATAAAACCGACGCTGACCGCCGGGGTCAAGTTCTGCCGCGGACACAGCGCGGTCCATCTGTGTTCATTATAATCTATACCGCTGGCGCATTCCATTCACGCCTCTAATCGCGCCCCCGATCAGCGCTCGATCGTCATCGTCGGCAGCGGAAATCGTCATCGGCGTCACCTGGACACGTCGTTGCGACACCGGGGGACAGGAGACAGGAATCCAAACTTATCGAGGCATAAATTAAATTTTTTATTACTCATAAACTGGCCGACGCGCCGCCCGGTGCCGGTGTTTTCGAGGTGTCTAAAAACTCTAGTTAAGTAGATTCCTTCTCCTTATTGGAAGAAGTCGTTCCGAAATATATTTACACACTCACACACGCACGCAGGCAGGCAGGCACGCACTTGCTGCGAGGTCCGGTCGTATCGTGAATGAACCACCCAAACTGGAAGCCCGCGATAGAAGACCGCGAGCACCCGACAAGATGGAAGGCGATGAAGAAAATTCAATAAGAATCCATAATCGTAAATTATGTCATATTTATAGTCGTTTAAAGTATGCTCATGCGGTCGCGTTTTATTCGACGAGAGTTAACCGCAAACGAGGCAGGAGGATGCGTGCGGGCCTGCTTCCGCTCCGCTCCGACCCTCAGGCCACGCCACCTACCGCCATAAGATTCTCCACACTCGTTCCGGTTTCATCTCCCTGTTTTCCTTTCGCTCCGCACCTCGTTTGCCTAGTCCCGTCGCGAATGATAAGCGTGACGAGGTTCATATCTATTATTTAACGCTTCTGAATCCATTTATCTCACGGCACGAGATGTGCGCCATGTTTTGACCGCAGGCCATGCTTTGGCATCACAATTCCCGATTACACCGGCTGGAATCTTCGCACTGCTTCCCAGGCGGATGAGACGGTTCGGGTGCGACGGGTGCGAAACAAACAAATGAGGCAGATAGCAGAAACGGACGCAACGGACGATCGCTGCCGGTGAACCCTGCTGTGTTTGATTTAATTTTGTATATACGCATGTTTTTTTTGTGTGGTAGAAAGGAATAAAATCGCCACCGGGTGAACCACTGCCATATGGTTAAATTGCTTTTTTGGAAGCTGCTTTGCGACATTTTAATTTTATGACACAAATTGGCATATAAATTCCGGTGCGCTTAAGAAAATTGCGTTCATGCTTGGTGTTGTGCATTCCAACGCGATGGCAGCTCGGTTCGATCTCCCTCAGCAACGTGCTACGATTTAATGCTTCCGGCACCGTTTGACCACTTCGAGGCTTAATTAGCGAGCGAGCGTGATCGGTCCTGCCTTCAAACACTCAGGACTAAAGTGTCCGAGTGGAACGGCCCCCCGAAAATTTTGACATATGACCTCTTGGAATCATTATTTTTGTTCATTTCCAGTGTCACCTTTCTTCAGTAATTTAGAATAAAAGGATACTTAACCTCGCCGACGGCAGCGAATGCTTCCTGGCGGTCGACTGAAGGCACCACATAAATCAACGTCCAACTACACGTCGAAAAACGATCCTAATACGGGCATCGTGTGAGCAAACGGAGGCGAAAAATATATATGTATATGTATCCCAAATTGCTTCCTTCCTACGGCTCGAGGAGTTTCGAGATGATTGAATCTCTCAGCTCAGCGATCGATGCTGAAAGGCTCCGACAGTTCGGCTCATTACTACCGCCGAATGCCACACACGCAGTAGTTAAACTGCTCCATTAGAGCAGCGGAAAGCTGCGTTGGGTTGGCGTGCTTTTCAGCGCGATTGCATCGACACCTTCGTGTCCTACATTTCGCACCACGAAACCGAGGTGCGCGCGGCGGCCGGTACAATTCAGTAGCTAAAACAACGAACGCTGCTCGGGAAAATACAGCCCGCCTAAATGGCTTTGTACTTTGTCCACTTTTATGATGAATGATGATTTTCGGTCCAAAACCGCCGGGCGACGGTTCGAGTGTGCGAACATGGTGCAGCGCTACTTCAGCAGCAACGTCACTGTTCACCCAACAGGCCCGAACCGAAGCGACACGCCGTTCGAGTGACTTCAACGAGTGTTGTTGTTCTCAAACAACAAGCGAGTACCAGACGACGAGCGTGAGAAATTTAACAACTTCATAGACGCGCACACCCGGACCCGGGCGAGCCACCGAGACTTGCGCATTAATTTTGTCCCATTCCGCGTCTTGTCGCAAGTTGTCCATCAGTTTTCTATTATTATTAATTTCTGTGTTTTCAACCTTCGCGTCATACTTATGCCCGCAAACACCATCGCGACGTGTTGGCTCGATGAAACCGATCGTACGCAAGCGAACGTTGCTGCATCGCAGCTTGCCATGTGCTTTCAAATATTTTCTTCAAACCAGTTTTGTGATACATTTATTGGCTATCTTCGTATCAGTAGGGCGGGAAATAAACAGTCGGTACGTGTATATGGTTATGAGAAAGGGTTTTCAGTATTCAATCACGTTTCAAAGTGGAGATTAAGCCTCCCAATACTGCAAAACTTCAAATATTATGCTATACTTTTCGTTGGCCTTTCTCGAGACTAGTATTTAAAGGTCACGGTATGTTTATCAACCGATATAACTACCGGCTACCGGCGCTAACGGAGGCCGAAAATCAAAAACACCGAAATTTTAACCATTCGGTTGATTCAAAACATTACGAGTTAGCAAACCAAACGCCAGGAAATTGCGTCTGTTTGAGTTTCCACTTCCACTACGCCAGCGTACGCAAAGATCCTAAACAAAAACCTTCGCACCATCGCCGTGAAACACACACACACACACCATTTGAGGATGTTGGTTTTTGGTGTATTTTGTTTTCGTCCCGCAAACGAGTGAAATACGTTTTACCAGCATCACGCTTCCCGCTGTTTGGTCGGTCGCATTGTCTAATCCTATTCTATCGCCACTTGGGCTGTCTCGCAATTGGGATTCCCTTCTTCCTCGAAGCTTCATGCCAACAGTCGTTAGCAACAGCCGTGAAAGCCTCCCATGTTAGCCGTCGTCCCCCTGTAACGTCCCTGCGTCCCCGTTTTGTGCTGGAGGAGCTGCAAAGTGACAAAATGACACGTCTAGTGCCCTTGCGTTTACACACGCCGAGTACCGAGTGGGTCTGAAGTGTTCGATATCAAGTAACCACTAGAGGGAATAAACACAGCACGCTTTCGGTGTGCGAACGACACACCGGTTGGCGGTGTTTGTAAATCAAAATTACTAATAAATCGGTCTTACTAGAGATTCCACCGCGCTTCGCAGACGCAAGGAAAACTCGTGCTTGAAACGTACAAAGCAACCCAAATCGAGTGGCACAAAAGTGGCACCGGTGGTGACCGAAAATAAACTGTCGGGGGTGTTTAGTAAGCTTTATGCTTTGACCGCGTGGTGCGATGGCGTGAAGGATTTTAACGACTCCTTTCCCTCCGACAGCGGGCTTTTATCGTTTCTTTCTCTCGCCGTAACGAAGCACGATATCATTTTGCGCACCCGGGCCCAGCTAGAAACCGCACTAGGCTTAAAACACAGACACGAGCGACTCGACGATCGGCTATACTTATCGAGTGGAGTACATTTATCAAGTCGGTGGTTTCACTTTTCGTTTCTGCTTAAGCGTAGCGTGAAGCTTACGCCGGATTGCCTGTAGTTTGTGGATTCTTTCGCCCGAGTGCGTTAGAAAATACAGGTGGCCGCTAGCTTATTTTTGGTACGATTTATGCAACACCGATCGGCAGAACCGTGGGAAAGTGCGGTACAGGTTTTAGCTGGTTGCTTAAAACTCCAAACTAATTTATCTTATCTTCTTGAAGTGAAGGTAAAGCAATTATGAAGGTTTTAGTTTGGCTTAAGAATTTATGTACTAAAATTATGTAGACGAACGGTCTTAATCGAACAGAAAAATGAAACAAGTCGAAAAATGACGATTCGCTAGCAGAAAATGTAAAACCGAGAAATATGCTTTTTCCGGTTTTTCATAAATCCATACTTAATTCGGATGTCCGTTGAAAACTTTTGATGATTTAAAATTCGAAAATTGTAACACTAGAACAACACCGATGATATCACCAATATCACGATCAAAATTGTATTTCATTTTGATTTCTAAAAATAACTTATTCAACTATGCGGGGGTTCTTAAAACGTATTATAGCTAGAATATATTTTCTAGCTATAATTATATCGAGTGATTTTGTTTCTGAGTTTTTCCAAATTACACCAGAATAGTTATATATGTTTGAACTGTTTACGTGGTAAGTTATATTTGTAATGCATTCTATAATAAAATTGACCTCTTTGGTTGTTGAATTTTCAAACTCGTCTCAATTTATACGAGTATGCGGCTGTCCATTAGACTTTAAAAATGGTTAATTATAATATTGCTCTAAATGTTGGTTGCATTTGTTGCTCATTATACTAATTGTTACAGCGCAATAAACACCTAGTTTAAAGTGATATTTTTCTACTTCCTCCCCTCCACCCTTCTCCACCCTTTCGCAATTGGTCGTGCGCAACAAATTCACCATTCATAGCCTCTGTCAGTTTTCTATTAACATGCTGACGTAAGGCGCATTCATTGAAGGTCTCGGCTGCAGAAAAAAAATACAAACACACACACACACACACATACATGAACGAGTAAAACACGAAAAGTAAAATATTCGCTGCGTGAAACATTACGGGCAATGGAGCATTGGGAGGCTTTCATCTGCCAGTTCCTAGTTGGAATTTATTGCGCACGATCCTTACTCCGGTTCAGTCGCACCGTAATCGATTGCTATGCTTCTCATTAACAAATCGCGTGTGTGTCGGCGGTTGTAAATTCCGAACCCTCGACCACAGCTCTTTACCTCCCCGAAACTAGCGCTCCTGACGATCCTAGACGAATGACGATACAGCATGCAAGTGTCGGTTTATTGTCTCGTATACACCTTCTACATGGTCATTTCTTCACGTACTCTCCTTTGACACTGCATGCGTTGGAGAGAGAAGGAGGGAGAGAAAAGGAAAGAGCGATAGAGAGACAGTCAGGTAGAAAACGAGCAACTAAACATATGCAGTTAATCATATTTCGCTACGCTGCGGCCCCTGGGTTCCCATGTTTGTCATTTTTTTCCACCATTTTCGACCGATTGCTTCCTGGCGCAATGTGCGCTGACCCGAGCCGGCGTCGCGCATGCCACACGCCGCCACTAAACCGACCGTTCAACAAGTTCATAAATATCGATTCGTGCACGGTGCAACGCGAACCACGAACGGGTCGGCCCGATTGGCCGCGGCGACCGAAACGCTTAGGACATGCCAAAAGTTAATTAAAACCGAATGCACCAGAAGAGCGCGCAGGGTTTCGGAGCCTGGCTGGGTTTACCGTTTTCGTTTTTATTTTTGCACGATGCGGCAAACCGGTGCTTGTCCCTAAAGGGACTTTGAATAATTGAATGAATGAGAGCAAATAAATTGTTGCTACCAGGGTCTGCAACCGTGCTGGCGCGTCGGGATCGTTGATTTTCCGTTCACCATTGGGTGGACGAAATTACACAGACTCATTTGGTGTTGGTAATACATTTTTCCCTATCTAAGATCTTGTGCTTAATCTTGAGTAAACTTTAACTACACAAAAAAATTGTGAAAGCAGTAGTATAGAAACACTTTTTAGCTACCAACCCTTCCAAAATTGACCCCTATCGTAGCAGAACGTTCCGAACCGATCATCTGTTGTTTCGTTCGCTGCGCAAATCGAGTGAAAATGGTTCACCCTCGGGTGAACTCCTGACTGGATTCCCAATGAAAACCACATTCCAACGCACTAAGGCTACACAAGCGAGATCGTACCGTACCGTCAGCGATCGGTCAATGCTGTGGCACAACAAACAGCACTGGTAGGCTATCGAGCAAACTTCTTCGTGAGTCACCGAGAACGGGCAGTTCTTGACCGCCACCATCAGTAAGAAACAGTTGGGCAGGCTGATATTAATCTGCTTGCGGTTTCATACTGATGGCAAACATTTTTAGTCACATTTACAGGATTCAATTGCATAAGAAATAAGATCAAAACAGTAGTGCTAGCTATGCCGGCCAGGAGCAAAGTAAATTTAAACAAATCTTCACCTCCATCTGGAGTGCTGCATAAATCATAGAAAAAGAGAGAATAGCACATACTCCCGAGATGTTAATTTCCACATCCTGTCAATAATTGCACTCGCCCGCTTGGCGCGCATGTCCACCTTAATGAATCGAATTGTTCATTGCCGAAGCCCACACACACGACCGCAACGGCACAGTCGCTTCGACGCGTTGACAAGATGCGAGCGTAACGCAAACAAAATGCCACGCGAATGTCTATTGATAACAGTCTTGACAAGCGTAGAACCGCAATCCCACCCACCAGCCCCGGTTCGAAGCTTAATTAAACGCCCATTTTCCGCCGATCGCTATCGTGTTAATGTGTGTCAAGCAGGCCGCGTCTAGCTTCCCGCACTGCCACGCCCGCCTTGGTTGCTAGGAAACGGAACAGAAAAGCCGTTTGCGTATGCGTCCGTCATTATCGGATACGTTCGTGGCAAGGGCAGCGACACGACAGGAACCATAATGATTGGAAGCTGGGTCATGATGGTTTTGCAGCTTTTTCGGTGGGGTCGTTTGCTTTAAACCATTTCCTCCGAACAGACAGAGTCCTTCAGCGAACGCTTGACCCAAACGTAATCAGCCGAACGCCACTTTCCATCGAACGCTCGCAGACCGCTGGTAGACAAATTAAGCTACCAGCAGATGGGAAACGACACACGATGGTAAACAAAACCAAAACTTATTGCGTTTCTGTGTGTGAGAGAGATAGAGAGAGAGAAAGGGAGAGAGACTGCAAAAAAAAACAGCCAACAGAAAAATTCAACATTCAGCACGAAAAGGGAAAGAGCCCGCCAAACGTTAACAATTAATTACTGTAGTAAAACACGCAGTCAACACCCCGGGGGCATCGGGGCCCATGTCTGTGGACGAGAATCTGCGAAATAAAATTACCTTAAGTATCTCACGTACGAGATACGCGATACCGTTTTCATTTGCAGCATCCCGTCCACCCTCCCCCTCCTCCTCCCCTTTACAGATCCTATCGTTTCGGGTCTTATAGGTGGCCTCCCGTTCCCCGTGCCTCCCGTTCCCCGTGCCTCCCGAGGCGGAAACCGGTTCGGTGGCCGCGGCGGTGACACAGATTCGATGCTGCTGATAAAGAAAACATTACCACTCTTTGCAACGGTTGTTAAGCATCGCGACACAACGCGACACAACAAAGAAAGCGCACCTGATACGCGAAGTGAGCGCGAGCCTGCCCGCCCGGTGTCGAATGAAAAGCGAAAATTCGATGTGCGCCTTGGCTGCGCGGAACGAAAACATCAGTTCAAAATCAGGTGAAATAATGGCAATCAAGATCGGCTCCGATATACGAGCGTATCCCGGAATCCCGGCCGTTAATGATAGATTCTTGTGCCGAGATAAGCGTGATATCGCACACACGCGCGATGTGGCTGACCGCGCGATGAAGTCACGATTATTCGCCTGTCACCCGAAACCTGACTACCGGGGTTGGGACGTGCGGGAGCAAGATCGGAAGCTCTCGTGTTATGCTCCGAAGCAGGGGCGATGTGTGGCGTTCCGAAAGGGAAAGGCAACGTAAGAATGTTGCTGAAGCAGTTTCCGTGCCGTCTTCTTGAGTGGCTAACGATGCCGGAAGTTCTTGGGCGTAATGTTACACGGGGGCGAGCATGCTGGACGAACGGACGGCAACATTAGCGACGACTCTCTAACCCTTACAAGCCACTGTCACGCTGGCAAGTGCACTGGCAAGTGTCAAGTTGTTCGCGCCAAGTCACGCGCCTCGCAGGTTTCAAAAGCATGAGCGCCTCCTGTCGCCTTACAAGAACGAACGAACGAACGGAACCTAACCCAGAAAGATGCCCACTCTCCCGTCGAAGCACCAGTGCGGATATACTCCAATGATGCGAGCGAGGAAAGTGCGATGCGGTGCGATGACAAGTTGACAACGACACGGTAACAAAAAAATCGCCTGCCCTTATCGTGCTCAGTCCACACGCGCCATGTCGCGTTCTACTCACGCCAGGAATCTTGGGCTCTTCTTACCGGGCAACATTGACTGTTTTATCCTTTCGCCTGCCGTTGTGTTCTGACCGTACCGACCGACGGATGAGGCGATGTATCTCTTTAGTGCAGCTGGAGGTTCCAGGATGGTTTAGCAACTTCTTGGAACGCATGGCACTGAAGATGGTACGGACGGCAATTGATGCAATTATGATCACGAAGCGATTAAGGAGAATGGATCATTTTCCACAACGGCTGGCACCAGCTACAGAGGAATCCTACACCCACGTGAAGCTGGCTGGTTAAAAAGTCGACTTTGTTTTTTCTCTTACTACAATTTGACAGAGAAGTAAGAGTTTCCTTTATTCGAAAATGGTTCGAAAAAGAACAATGTAGAAATATAAGAACTCATTACGCGATATTATGAAACCAAAGATTATACTATCGTTGTTGGTTGTTCATTCTGTAAGGTTTATGTTTTGATGAAGTTTATATCGATTGCTACTATCACAAAATAAAGTTATTATGTTGGGCATGTTGGCCTTAGATTTTAAAAAATACTTTGTTCAATAAACGACTATATTACTGATAATACTTTTGAAACATAAAAACACATCAGTTTCTCATATTATTGGCACTTTTCTGCTTAACTCAGCTTGCTCGATGATAATAACGTTTTGATGTAGCAATTTCATGTGTATTAAGAACAAATTACTGCAATTATTCTCACTCATTTCGCCCAAAACACTACCCCCTGTTCCTTGCTCATTGTTGACGCCTAATCCGTTCCTTTTTCTCGCTTCGCGCGTATCTCCACATTATCCATGTCCAGAAAACCTGATGTTCCAAAATATTAAGTTCTTTTTGCAAACAAAAAATTAACAGTCAACCACACAACACCCACGCGAACACGTTCGAGTAAAACCCGCGATCAGGACCATCTCTTGCGATCTCCTCAACAGACCGACGTAGTTATCGTTAGCCGTTCTTCAGCCGAGTCGAGCTTTGGTGTCGTTCGCGTTCGGTGTAAAAATGTTTTTTCCTCTCCGTTTTCTCCGCCTATCCTCTTGTCCATTGTTGGATTGGAAGGTTGGATCGGAGGGTGCAGGAAGTGAAAATGCATTTCGGACCGGCGGGGCCGAATATAATTTGCAACGCTGCTCGTAACATCCCCCATTGCCGGTTTTTGTTTGGCTTACACTCTTATGAGACACAAATATCATAAAAGCGAGAAAAAACGCACAATACGTTATTATGATCCCATGATGCTTTTTATGTGGCCTAATCGACAACAACTCCGAGTGCTTTTGATGCTTTCGTGAACCTTCTAACCTCGCACCATCCGGTCCGCGACGACCAACCGAAGAAGACATTCGTGAGGGAAGATTTTTCATGCCCGCTCAGTATGATAAGAGTACGCTTTGAAAAGATATTATTTGTACTCGCACATGGTGAAGAACAGTATCTTGAATGCTAAATTTTAAAACAAAGCAAACCCCATGCTTGTAGACGCAGCCACACTCCACTCGCACCACTCGACTTCTCGTCTCATCGATCAGTGACGATGTCCGTACATTTCCGCCAAATCACCATGTAGCACTGTTTGTTTTCCGTTTTATGCTGTTCATCGTACCCTTTGTGTCTTTTTTCTTTCTGTGTATTGTTTGAAAGTTGTTGCCTGCTCTCGCCTAAAATCTTCCCCAAAGCCCAGACGCAATGGGTGGCCGAAGCCATCATTCAACTTGACCCGGCTCGACTTCATCCGCTGGGGTGGCACAGGAAAAAGGGCGATCGTTTAAAGCTCACTTCATGCGCCATGTTGCGGATTATTAGTTCAGCGGTCACATAATCGTTTTTAAATTAAATCCACTTAATCATAGGCGTCATTGGTCGACCAGACCTCTATCTTCCCCGTGCCTAGCTTCGGTCGCACAACCGTGCCATCGTTTAAATTTAATTCATAGACGAACAAGTGGATATCTCCATCTTCATCCCTTTCGTTTCGTAGTTTTTGCACCTTCCATCAGCCGGTGCGAACGGACAGAACGGGTTCGGTGAGGTAAGAAAAATGATTGCAAGATCTCAAGCGTCAAGCAAGATCCATTTGCCGCTGAACCGCGGACATAATTAACATTTTATCACCCCGAACGTCTTGAGCGATGTCGGGCCAAACCGAGCGTACGGGAGCATCGGAGAGCGGTCTTCGAACAACAGCCGCACAGAAATGGATCGCGGGGGAAAAAAGGAAACTAAAATCACAACTCACTTCAATCAAAAGTGAGCCGTTTATCATTAATCACACCGAGCGAAAGTGCCCGAATGCTTTAAATAGAACGCACACCACACCAGAGCATAAGAAAGCCAGAGCAAAACAGTGCGATCGCGGTCGCTTTATGCTGCCTTTTTAAAGTAATTTCCATCGCCGCTCGTTGCGCTGCCAATTTGCTCTCTTTCGTTATCGGTGCAGAAATTATTATTTTACATGCAAAGCCGGCCCCGGTTCTATTCAATCACTCTGTCAAGCATCGATTATTATTGTTCGGCTCTGCCGTCTCTCCGAACGCTGTGTCCTACTCGTCCGAGCAGAAAAAAAAGCCGATCACGAGAAATTGACAGCGATATCATTAACCGGTCGTTTAATGATCGAACTGTCAAACGAGTCGTATGCATGAATTATGTCATTTGATATATCATTTATTTGCTTTCGAAACAACCAAAAAGCGTTTCCTCTGAGAGATCGCACTTATTGCTAGTGCCACGCAAGAAACACTCAAGTATTGATATTTGATTTGTAGTAAAATTAACTATCTATACAATTGAGACAATATTTCAAATTTTAGCTGATAGCTCAGTTAATTAAAAGCATCGGCATTGTATCGACTTATGTTTAACGCTCTCAGTAACAGGTCCAAAATCACAATAATTTTATTAAATATAGAGCGGCGAGAGCGACAAAAGCTTCGTTTTTCGTTTGCAGTATTCGTTAGCGAATCTGAAACAGCAGCAAGAATCTCTGCGATAGCAAAATTTGATAATCATATACGACTAACACGGTAGTCCATTTCAAAATAAGAGTGTCCATTAGAAAAGGTTTAAGATATTGTTGGATTTTTGAAATTATAAAATATGTGATTGCAGACAAGTTTATTTTTCTATTTTGAATCTATTAGCTTCCTTAACTTTTCCTTGGGTTTTAATTAACAGCATGCTTTGTTTGTTATAATAAAACATTTGATACATCAACGCTTAACGAAATGGACTTCAAGCTGCTTAAAATTATTCGTGTAGTTTCAAAGCAGCGATCACTAAGATCGTCCTTCTTCTCAACATTCATCGGAATACGTATAAGCTACTGTTTCGTTCGTATGACATTGTCCTAAAATTGCTATTCTTACGCATCGGCTCTTTGTCAATTGTACATCGGTTGAATCGAAATTTCCTTGGCATTAGCACGGCTCTAACATGCAAGCACAATGCGTCTTGAGCTCCTATGCGTGAGCCTTTGTGCACCGTTCAATAAATTTGAAGTCCGTGTAATTACAACATACCGTCGAAGCAATTATTTCACCAACAAAATTCAAGAGCGTACAAATTAATCATAAATTGAGAGCAGAATGCAGCGGCAGCAGGCAGGTCAGCGCTACCACTAGAGGAGGGTAGCTCCCAGCAAAAAAAAACGCTACCAGATAGCAAAAACAGTACTTTGAAGAAACAAATTGCACTGCCCCGGCCAGTAGGACGCTGCTCTACTGCAGCAACAATATCGATTCAGTGACGAGGCCATGCTAGCAGCGGACAAGCTGAATGGGTTTTTGATTTATAAACTCGCACCCGCCTGGCAATCCGTTGACCCAAAGCCTAACCGTTTAAACCAAGGGTAGCGATCATGTCGTACATGACGCAGCAGCCTCCATCAGCATAACATCAAAATAATCAGCATAAGGGTTGGCTCATGTGTGCTCGGGTATGACTTGATCGCAGCCGTGTGTTCAGCCCCTGCGTTTATACGCCGTGAGTTTATACGGGTGTTTACAAACAACGGGGTGTTCACAAAATCGCGTTCCCGCTTCCCACCTTCGGTCGACCCAAAACACGTCATCGAAGCCATCAATACCAAGGACAGCGCAATATTTCACAAATCGATCGCTTCCGAAAAGGGGAGCAGCAGCTAGCGCGAAAAGCCATGCCGCATTGCGATCGACACCCGGTGTGTGATTTGCGAACTGGCCACGATCACGCCTGCCAATACCATACGCCACTGGACTAATTTGCTTTACCCGAGGGTTTTGCCGACCGCCGCCGACCGTCGGCCAGCCGCTGATAAAAACAATCTGATAAATGATCGTGCTTTTCCATCTACGGACCGGCACCGGGAAGTACATGCGATCGCATAGGGCGGAGGGGGAGGGGTGGCATAAATATATTTTTTTTGGCACATGGAAAGCGACGTCGGACAGCTCGCGGGCACGATTCCTTCTCACCTTGACGTGTGTACCGGATACTTGATGTCCGAACGCATTAATGGATCATGTGGCGGTATGTTCAACTTTAGCAGGAACTTAAAAGACAAGGTATTGTCACGCTTCGAAGCTTTTAAATTTCTATTCTTTTGTGGAGACCGAAATGGATGAATTGCTGGCGAACCGATTTTTTATTTATAGCTGCAAAATTATCTAAACGCAGATATTTCGTATCGTACCAGTTTTGAAATTTAAATGATGCCTATTTCATTTGTCTTCCTATAAATGTCCATTTGGGTGTCCTAGATCGAGCCTGTTTTGTAGCCACCATACGGCACGCGCTGATCAACTGCCGACTCTGTCGCTCTTATATATCAGTCGATTTGTTTTCTAAAAGGTTAGAAATGATAGTATTGACTGCAAATCCCCGCCATGGATACCCCCGAAACCTCGCCAGTCATTAACCGCAATTCGTCAATGTAAATAGAACGCGATACACGGCTCGCGAGGTCCAGCGACGGTGATGAAAACTAAGTTCACTGCGAACGCGCAACAACCCTGAACGAAAGAACCGGTCAACCAAAGGGGTTGACTTCAAAGTACGGACATTTGAAGCCGCGTTTTCCAGCCAACTACACCGGGGCAGGGACGGCCTCACGGTGAGAACTTATCGGCGGATCCGCCGAACACTTTGTCCACATTGACAGCAGCAGCAGCAACAGCAGCAGCGGCAGCAGCTGGCTTGCAACAGGCTCTCCCTCGCTCCCGGGTCGCTTCCTTGCCGTGTCCCATGGTCCGAAATTGTAAAGGTAGCCCACACCGATTCAAATGCGATTCGGGTTGAAGCGTGCAGCGTGCACTACTCGCTGCTACCGACCTAACCTTGGTTCTAATTGGAGGTTAACTCCAGACCGCTGGCCACAAGCGCCAAACATGAGACGGCGAGCGCACGTTCGCGTTCTGAGCAGCGAAACCGGACAACAACTCCGACAAACGGCGCTGCTGCGAAGAGGGGGGGGGGGGAATTTTGCAGGGAGCTCGGGTGGAACCCTGTGGTGCTCCTATGATTTATTTTATTTGCGATCTCTCAAATTGTCCATAAATACGGAATTAAGTTTACTCCTCCACCGCGTTCGAGTGCCTTTACTCGATTTCTTTACATTTTTTTTTTTGGTCACACTCGCCCCGCGAAGGTCAGGGGCCGTTGCGAAATAGAATGTATCCCGGGCGCGGGCTCCTCCACTCAACCCTCCGCACGTCCCGCGGCCGTTGCCACCGACCGGCCTCGGGTTAGATAGTGCACACCGTATTAGCGATTATTTCGTGGCTATACCGTTAGCGGTGCTGTCTTGCTCTTTCTGATCCAGTCCTGTCCAGGGACTCCATGGGGCGAAACCGTTCTCCCCGTGTCTTCCGCGTCGTGTAGGTGCGCTTGCGCCATCGGTGAGGTATCGCTGCTAGCGTGAATTATTGGTTCTTTGCTTTGCCATTATAATTAATAATTATGAATTATCTCTTCCCGACGTCCCCGTGCGATCCGAACGGTCCAAGCGCCAGCGGTCACCATAATAGTCGTCTGCAAGCGAAATGACACACCGTGCCTGGCAGCTCCGTTCCGTCGCCGGCCGTTCCGATATAATGCAATGGAAAGTACGCTCGTCTGGCATCATCGCCGGGTGGGGTTCGCGGGTGTACTCGAAAAAAAAAATAATAAAAACAGCACAAAAAAATGCGCGACAAATTCCTCCCTTGACAATTCCGCTCCGACCCCAACGGCAAGCGCGTTGGGGCGGGCAACGGCGAGAAAGGCTCAAGTAAAAATACTTTCGATGCTGACTACCACCTCCTATCTCGGTTGCACCACCACCCACCCACCCAGACCCCGGTGGCCGCTAAATGACACCGCAGAAATGACACTGCGCCGACGACGTTGAGCTACCGTAATTTGCATACCATAATAGCTGGTGAGACCTCACCAAGATACGGCCAATCCGAGGGGGGAAAACCTCGCTGCCGATTCGGTCCGTGGTTCGTGGGTTTCAAAGACCAACGTCATAATACAGGCACACATAGGGTCGTGCTTTCAAGAGTTTCAATGATACATTTCCCACCGATTTCGTACTGTTCAAAGCTCGTATTGTCAAACAATTACTACCTTTTTTTGTGTTGTGCCGATAAAAAACCCTGCCCACGGTTTTATGTGCTTAGGAGGCCGTGTTTTGATAAGCACCGTCGTTAGTCTGTTTGTTATGACAAACACTGTCTATCAAAGAACGCGCCAGCTTTGGCTAACAACCGGCGGTCCGGTGGGTTGACAGAAAACAATGATTTGTTCATGCAGGGCGTTCGCAATGAGTTTGTGAGTAATTGTCACAATTGCATGAGCTACGACAGGCCGCTTTGAATAATTGCTCGCGGAACCATCCCGTGAACCGTTTCCTACGCCGGCGATCGAATCGATTGACGCTTAACGTGCATGCTCAAATTTCCTTACCCCTTGGGGCGGTTGAATTTTCATGCGACCAGACTCCCGGTAACGACGGCGAGCACGACGTCCAATACACTAATTGTTCCGATCAGTCAGTGGGCGGACGAACTACTGAACACCCCCACCGGCTCCGGGCCAACCGATCAGCGCGATCGTAGCGCGGTGTAATTAGTCATTAACGGGCGGAGGCAGGAGAAAAAAAACAACCGGAGCACGGGTGGCAAATGTGAAAATTACCGAAGCTGGTGAGGGGGTGGGGGGAGCTGGTGGCTGTAAACGCTCGAAGATACTTGAACGACATTCAGCAACGATACTGCTATTGAACCATTAACCTAATGATCGGTCTCGGAGGGCGCACCGCACCGACGGATTGATGGGAAAAGAGTGCACGTAATTAATAGTGTAAAAGAACTTTCGCTTCGCGGGTGAGCAGAAGCGACGCTGCCCTTACTGCTAACGGTACACGCTGTTGATAGTTGCTCATATGGTTTCGATTGATTGTTACATATACTTGTTTTCCTCGAGAAACTCGATAAGTCATGATCCTAAGTGCAGTGCAATATTAGCGACCAGACGCACCGTAATTGGAATGGAATATTTTTTATGTTTCAAAAATTATATTAGAAACATTTTTCATATGTCAGCAATTAAAATTTTTTAATCTTTTCTATCTTGCTGCTTACTGTTTAGAATTTAGTACAATGCGTGTTAAGGCACAAGTCTAACGCACTTTAAGTCACTTTTTGTTTTTCAATTAAATTATTTTGAGACGAAAAATTTTTGAACAGTTGTCGTTGAAATTGATGCAATCTGTTGTAAATAATATCTGTTATGATGAAAATACACAAAATTTCCAATAAAATTCGTTAAAACATTTACAAAAAAAATATTATAAATACTTTGAAAAAAATAATTCAACGAACTGGCGGCATTTATTTTATTTATCATGGTTTCGAAAGCATAATAAAGCTCAAAACGTTGCGATACTTAGTTTAATTTGCCACACAATTTGACAGAATTATGCAATTGGCCGTCTTTCTAGAAACCACTTTCACGAGAGAGACGAGATTCAAACGTAAACTGATTCACAATTTTCTTTAGCTTGCTAATGTGTACGATTCGCCTAAGCACCGGACACATTCAATTGAATGCAAAACCTAGCCAAATGCAACGGGGATTGATCCGCTTTTGATGTGCGCGGAGTGTCCCGAGCCTTGCAATAAATTGATTTATTTTAATTTAAATTTCATGATCAATTATTGCGACGTGCAGCACACGGTCACCGAGTTGCCGATCGGCCAATCGGTGGGCGCACCGTTGATTGAAGGTGCCACACTCGGTTAGAAGGGCACGGAAGCGGGCCTGCATGTGCCGACCAAAAGCCTTCCAACAGCAGCCACCCGAGACCGGTGATGCTTCCTATTACTCAACCACCAATACGATCAATCCCCGACACATCGTCGATAGACGCATACGTGCCCAGATGGACGCCTGGATGGATGGATGAATAGCAGCCTTCCCGCACCTCCAACCTTTCCCTTTCGTTCCCATTCAACGGGGCAGCAGGCGGCAATGGTAGCACAAAAAAAAAGGAAACCCCTCTGGAAAGTAGGACCTCCAGCCTCGGGGACCCTCGGCAGAGGGCAATAAATAATCGATGAGTGACAGTGCTCAGCGCGCTCGCTGGAAGCCGGCCTAGCAGCACCCGGAGGGGGATGTAATGTGGTCGTAAAAAATGGTAACGCAAACGAAACCGAGGCCAACGTGCGATGGAATTTGCTACAATTTCATCACGCAAATCCCTGCCAAGGCCACCGCGTTCGCGAGCATAGGCATCTGCATTCGAGCGTGCATGTGCATCGTCTTTGAAGAGCCAGATGGCGATGGTTTGTGCGCTCCGTCACTGGAGAAGGCATAGACAGTGTGACGCATATTAGCATTTAAGCGAGCATTTAATGCACACAGTAAAGGATCATCAGATCAGTAAGGGTAGTTGAAAGCTTTAACTTGTTGAAATTAATTTTGAAAAGAAAGCAAAAGCCTGCGAAGCGTTTGGTACCACCAAAAATAACTCAATAAGTTACCACAATATTATAAAAATAATCAATTTAACTTACTGAAATAAGATAACTGATCGAGTAACATACATCAGCAAAAAAAGACAGGGACATCTTAATGGAGCAAAAACAACTGAAACTCTAACCAGGAAATCGAGGAATAGCAGCGAATGCAATCATTAGCATACCATTATACACACCACACGGTCTGTGATACATTTTTCCATCCATATCCCCTTGGCATTCAGGGTAGCAGCATTGAATGTAAGATATGCCAATTTGTTACCCTCCGCAGAAACGTCCGGCTGGAGAGACGCTTCGGTCTACTCCTCGGTGGTCCATGCAATCGATTAATGAATTGCTACTGCACGAGAGACAATCAGCGCAAGAGCTCATTCTGCATTTAGATAACATAGTTTTTAAATGGACTTGTCTAAACTTTGAGAGTAATGTTTTTAATTTCTAAAATATTATTATTTTCTCAAACGCCTCCATAAGCACAAGGTACAAGGAAACTCTCACTATCGTCGGAAGATTAAAGTGCCGTAATGTGCATCCAGCTCCGACTTGCACTAATGAGACGCCACTCCGTCTCGAGTTGGTGGAATGGATAAATTTGGTGGTACCAAACAACCGGTACTCAGTGATTTATTGGGATATAAATTGCCTCCTTTTAGTCGATTCAATTAACAACCCCAAGGTGCTCTAATTAAGCGACCACCAAATAAACGCCACATGCTTGGCCTTTCCATGCCATGGTTCCTCCGAGAGAGCACCAGGGCTCCCGCAGTAAAAAGCCAGCGCTACCTTACGCGGGCATCGGGCCAAGACGCGAAACGCAGAAGAAAAGGTGTTGCCGATTTTGGCAACAGTCCACTTTCGCGAATGGAAGTTTTCTCCACCCTTTAATTTCGATGTGATTCGATGCCAAGTTTCGACGGTCGCTGCCACCAGCATCCAGTGCTTCCTTCTCGCCGTTTCCCACCTCCAAGGATGGGCAACGCAATGAGGTAACAACGGTAAGCTCGTTATGTCAATGAAAGCCTCCATTTTGACAGCTCGCCACGGCAGGCCCATGGCTGCTCGAGGATCAGCCAACAACTTGGATCGTTGAGCGGTTCAACTAAAAGTAAAAAAAGGCTAAGTGAGCTAGACCTGCGGAGCCCGAAGGCTCATTCCAACCGGCCGCTCGGCACTGCGCAAAAGATAAATAGATCGGATGAACCAATACGAGAACTCAATACCACCACGGGCACGGAACGGTTGCGGTCGGCGGTGAAAACGCGATCAGGTGAAAGAGAGCAGAGCAACTGTGTGCGGGAAAAAAGTTAATTGAAAAATTTCCTAGAATTCAAATTCATTTATATTCGCGAATAAATTTCCATTTCAATTACAGCCCCAGCCCAGCATAGCCCGGCCGTTCTTGCTTACCACGGCCAGGGCCAGCAGGAGCGGGGCGATATGTTGTTGCTCGTGTGCTACCGTATTACCCTGCCTTGTGTTGCGTTTTCCGCCGCGGATCGCTTTTTGCCCATTTGTTTATTTTCTCTTCGTCTCCGCCATCCTCTTCGCCATTTCTTCTGCCGCCTGGCTGAACAAGCCTTCCCCGCCATGGGGTAGCCTCCTTCTTCGTGTACGGCCCCGTCATCTACCGCCGTTAGGCATGGAGGGAGGACAAGAGTGAAAACAAGATATACCACCCCATTCGCCGGTTGCTCCAGCAAGGACGGGTCCCAATCGGGTGATATTTATTTGGTTTTAAATCAATTTAGCATACGTAAATGAAGACAAATCAATAATATTGAGCCGCCGTCCAAGGTAAACAGAATGAAGCGTCAGCGTCAAATCAACCCCTCCCGGATTGATTGTTGCGACCGATCCGTCGTCCACACTGAGCGCGGACAAATTGGCACTCATACAGCGGGCATAGGTAGCTCCTTACCGCCACGTGCTGCGGGGAAGAATCTTGCACCAGAAAACCATTTCAATTAGTGGCACCCAATCCTGGCATCCAAACCAGCAGCGTACCTCGGCCCTCGGTGGACGCAATATTAACGCTAACACCAGCGATGACGACGGTCAATTAGCATTCCTTCCTCAAGGAGGAGCACTGGACACTGGTCACGAGCCGGTATTCGACACGAGCCGTCATTCCTCGCACTGCCGGTTCGGTCACTTGTTGCGCACCGTGAAAAGCGTGCCGGAACCGTGCGCGCTCTGTCCGCTGGCCATAAATCTCTTTTCCGTCCACCACGGACCCCTGCGAGCCGCCCCCTTTCCTCCTTCCCCTGGCAAGATATCGATCGAGTAAAGTCCCACTTTCGGTTGGACACGATTGACTGCGAAATGAAAATACTACAAATACCAACGAGTTTAGTACGCTGGAGCGGTTCAAATTGTTCGCATTTTTTGCATGCAACACTCGGCGTCAAACATATGAAAGGAAAAAAAACACCTTTGCCGGTATGGAATGTGATTTGGAACTTTAAAGTGTAACCTCGCGACTACTTTTATGTGGGTTATAGCTGCGGAAGTTCTAATTTCTTAAAACTTACAATTAGTCTAAATAAAAATTTTAGGTTGTCCTTAACAAGGAAGAAAATTTGCAGACAAATAAACACTAAAGGAAACTTTAGAAACTGGGCTCATAGGTACTATCGCGATAGGTGCTAACAACGAATGTCTAGCATTCACTTCCGCGGAATTGCGGTGCCATGAGTGCTTTCCTTCGATCACGTGGAATTAATTACCATAAGAACAATGAAAAGCAATTAACCACCACACGGTTTCGCACCTTCACCTTCAATGTTTGGACAGAGCCGCAACGCGACACAGCTGCTCGTGTGATTCGGGCCTCGAACCGGAGTTATCTCCGGGGTCCGTCTGACGAGCGGGCGGGTGCGGTCGTCCCCCTGCAGACCAAGCAGAAGGGCAGAAGGGACGCCATTTTTCGCCATAAATCACCTCACACCCGCGCATATCGATCCACGCCGTCGTCGTGTTTTGTTTTTTTTTTATTTTTTTATTTTTGCTGCGTAGGATCTAAGTGGATTTTTCTAATGCTAATTCACGAACCGATGCGTGTTGCGTTACACGCGTCGACCACGAGGCTTTCGCAGATTTTCCTGCAACCGAACATACGCTCGCTCCCGAGCCGAGCAACTCCCGAGCCGAGCCGGTGCAGTGCGAGTGCGTTTGTTTAATGCGAATGCGAAAATGGGCATAAAGACGGCGTATCCACATGTGTGCCTGATATGCGTGCGCACACATTAGGCGAAGGGCCGGGCGCACATGTAGGCCGTAGCCGGCAAATCAGCACCACCACCACCAGCGCGTGATGGCGACGACGGACGCGTAGCCCACCGTTTCTTCGCTCCGTTCTCGCGTGGAGCCCCTCGGGCGTGTTGATTACACATTGCCCAAAGATGATTGATGAAGCCCGCGCCGGGGATATTTCCTCCCACCCGGCGGGGGCCTGCCAATGCTAAATCACGCAACACACGTTCTTTCATTACGCCACTATGCGCTTGCGTTTGAAATATGACCACAATGAGTAATCCGTGTAATTGTCTTTTCGACGCATTAAGGTGTATCGGCGGATGGTGCGATTTTCGTTGTTTTCTGCGCTGCAGAACACGCTGCCATGCTGGTACTTGATGTGCAGATGTGGTTCCTTCCACCGAACCCGGTGCAGCCTGCGAGACTGAGTGATGACAAGGGTGTTGCTCATGAGCGTTGATCGATGTCAGTTTTGACGAGCGATTAGCACGGAACGGAATTTTATAACTCAAACTAACAGTCATCTCCCACGCGATCATCCGTGATGGCGAATAATTAGTTATCGGTGAAGGTTATTATAAAACAAACACTTTTCCATACGAGCTTACTTTAATACTCCTAGCCACTGCCAGGTTCTATCGAAGAGAGCTTTCTATTATTAGAAGGCTTACACGTTTGCGTACGGATTCTTACATCAGACTCGTTCGTCCTCGCCGTATTCCCTTTCCCCCTGCTGGGTCTTCGATCAATCGACGATACTGATCGGAACACTCCGTTCACACCACGCTACAGCACTACAGCGTCGCTTGGAATCTAGTCTGCATGGCGCGATTGTTTGACGATCGCAAAAACATGCTCGAAACAACAATCAAGATCACATTGATCCCGCTCGCGGCCCCGCGATGTCAAACGGTGCGGTGCTAAGCCTCGGGGCTGTCAGGGTCTCGCGCCGACTGTTTCGCCGCTTCTGAGCAAACATTCCAGTCCGCCGACCGCGAGGCGAAGTCCACCGCCGCCGTATGGACACACACGTACACGTTGTATCCTATGAAAATCTCACCGCCATAAATCAAACTTCCTCGGCCCAACCGCATCTGGACCGGTCGGCAGGCATTCTGCTGGAGGACAGTTTCTCGGTCCGCTTCCTCGGTGTCGGCTCGCTAGGCGATCTATCGTTTTTCCCCCGTGGACTCCACTCGCCCCAGGATGGTTGGGTGAAGGTTCCACAGCGGGAGCCTCCACAGCTAGCTCCTGCAAGATCCCGCGTCAATTGCGCAGCAACAGCAGCAGCAGCAGCCAGAGGCTCAAGAACATGAATCAAGTCATCTCCAGCTCATAAAGCGTTTGGTGACGGGTCGCTCGGTGGCTCGATTTGCAGTCAATAATTCCCTGTCCAACCAGCCGGCGCAACACGCGTCATCTCCACTGTCCTACATTCCGCTGGCGCTTGGCGGAAAACTGGTGCACGGCGGCGTCCGGAGAGGAACCCCGTTCGTCCCGTTTTCAAGGGCTCCACCGGGCTCGACCGGACCAATCGGTGGCTCCGGCAGCAGCTGAACTTATAATTTCCAATCATAGTTTGATGAAATAATTGATTAATCATTATCATTAGCGCTGGACGCACGGAAGAGAGCGGTGCCATTTTAATCGGCGAGGTGTTCTGATCGATTACAAGCGATGGGGTGACGCTGGAGGTGGGGACGCCCCTAGCAGAGGACGCCTGTTCGGACTCAGCCCCAGACTAATTGACATGATCGTGCATGATTAATCAGTCGTACAAGCTTAAGAATTGTAGCAAATGATTAATTACCGGGCCCTCGGACCGGTGCTCATTTGAGCAAACGAAAAATGTTGAACAAACAAAATTAGCTTCTGTATTACTTTGCATCTATAATGGATACGTGGTCGCGGTCTACTTCCTCGCTGCGTTCTGGGCATGTTCTAGGGGGGGAAGAAAAAATGTCTGTCGGAAGCGGCAAGGCGCAAGAATATCGATCCAAGCTTGACTCAAGGCACCACTTGGCCTAGAACAACCTTTCTGTTTCCATGGACGCTACCAATGCCTTCACTAGAATCTATGTTACATAAACTATTGCTGAAGAGCCTGGACAGCGCTGGGAAAGTGACATTTTAATCCCGCCTGTTTGCAAACATGGCACCCCGATGATAAGATTTCACACTCCGAAGCTCATATCCATAAGCTCACCTTTTGCGTTTGCGGGCGGGTTTTCCTTCCATTTTCCCTACTGGTCGCACACATGGTCGTAACGAAACCATGGCGACCAAAAGCCATGCAGTGTTGATGCATTCTGATGCCCTGACAAAGGAGCAGACGCGAGTGTGTGTGTGTGTGTACATGTAAACGTATGGTGATGAAATCGCGAATTTGCATTAGAAAATCATTTGTCATCTTTCCTGGCCGGATTGCACACATGCACACGCACATACATACATGCACAAACGGCATCGAATGTCAAAGTTGAGCTCCATTCCGAATTCGTTCGTTCGGTCGTACAAATCGGTGGTGCCTTGTTTGTTTTTTCTCCACTGAATTTGTTTCTTAAACTTTTCGCACATGATGCAACCGATGCCTACACGACGCGCATTGCTCCCGGGGGCGATCTGGACCGTGCGCTCGGTACGCTTCGCCGGCTGGTGTAAAACCGTGGGCCAAAACGCGCCGAGAGCCCTTTTTGCCCGTACGAACGGTAAGGTGCGAATGCAGATGGTTGAGTGGATGGATGATCGGTGGCCAGATAAGAGACACCCGGTCGGCGATGCTGTCACCCGACACTCTCACGGTGCGCAATGTGATTTCCCCGTGGGTACCGTCACCGCCCTCCTCCCCCAAACTCTCTGGAATAACTTATTGGTTCCCCGAGGGCATCCCCAGCAACCCACCGCTGCTCATAAATAATACGCTAAAAAATTCTGAAGAATCTTCGATCTCCATGATCGACAGTCGAAACGATTCTCAGCGGTGCAAAAGATAGTCGAAAGGAGAAAAAATAAAGCAGAAGGTGGCAAACACCTCTCACACGGCACTCCATTTGCAGCGTAAATTCATTTCCAGCCACAACCACAAAACTCTAGCGTACAGCTGTGTCGGGACAGGTCATGCGAATGCTTGCAGTGCAATAAAATATAATCGATAATCGCGATCATAATTATTATTCAATTATTGAACGGAGCATTCCGAACTGTGGTCGTTTGCCTTTTTTCTCTCTCTCTCTCTATCTCTCTCTCCGACACTAAAATCCTTCCACGCTACTGTGACGGCACCCGTGGCATGTCAAAACCGCGGCGTGCGATTGCCAATCAGCATTCACGGAGTGTTTTGTTTGCATTAGTTGGCGACGTGATTGAAATAAGTTAAATACTCGCACGCATTGCGCGCGGCTTCGGTGCAGCGCATAATCGATGGCACCATCATCATCATCAACACCCTCTTGGCTTTTGAGATGGTTTGTTGTCGAGCGGGACGCCTGATGGGATCTGCTGTCGATCTTAAAACTCGTGCTGTACGGTTTTGTGCATATGTGTACTTTTTTTTTGCTTTGTGCATAAAATTATCTTAACACGACCCGAAGTGTCTATTACCACTTTTTGCTGCTTTAGGCATCCCAATCGAAGTTGAGTGCATTTTGGAATCAATTCTGAGCGCGCCATGGTTGCAAATGTGTTTTCTAATTTGAAATCTATTATAACTCGGCAAACACTTCTATAAGTATTAAGAGCGAATATCTGCTACCATTACCATATTGAATTACCAACTATCTGTTACAGATACTAAAAATAATAATTATTGGAAAAATTACACTGATAAGTTTGACATATCTAGTAGGCGCTGGAACAATGAACTACATAATAACCAGTTTTGTAAAGTTTGGGGTAAAAATAATCAACATCCACTCCATTTTTAATGAGCACCATCCTAAATTCATGATAAAATTTAGTAAAATTAAGAAGTATTTCAAATTTCAGAAAATTTCAAATTTAAACATTAAATAACATCTACACAAAATTCCTACCGAAAACCTTAATCAAAAGAGATATTTTGATTACGATAACATGCTGTATTGAAGACCTCATCAATTCATATCAAGTCAATTACTGTTACGAGTCACGTTTTTAGTTTCAGGAGGAAGGAATTTTGAAATATTTTTGTTTTATTTTCGATATTGAGGTACAATTTATTACATTCTTTTTAAACGACAAAATTATTCTTTTCGTACCTTAAGTATCTTAGTTGATACGATTCGTGTGGGATTAGTTAAAGCTTTTAAAATAAAAAAACAATTGGTTTCAATAATTGGCATAATTAACAAAAACTCCTAAAAAAAAATTCTTAAAAAAAATAGTTAAATATGCGGAACATGAATGAATTTTTATTATTACCTTTTGCTATCGATATTATTCATAACATATAGCATAATTACATTTAATTGCACGCATGGCGTTACATACCATGAATTCCCATAATTTAGCGGTACCCTCTTTCACCTTCAACACCATTCCGTCGCTCGAACGGTATAGAAAACACACCGAGGGTCATTTCCCAGCATCCAACGACACCTTTGGCTGCTTGCAATTCTTCCTCCCGTCAAATGCGACCATTAGCGGGCTATACAATCTTTTAATAATCCCATAAATCCTCCGCCAACCAACCATTCCGTTGCAATTCTAACCTGTCACAGTTTGCGCACAGGGTCACCGGTCCAATGACAAAACCGAATGGCATCTCTTCCGAGAAAACGAAAAAAAACCGTACGCAAAACCTGTCGACTTGCAATTGCGGGGTCGGCAAAGAACACATACCGTGGCCCCATTTGGGTTCTTGCGTTGTGCGTTTGCCTTTTCGTTTGCCGAACCGATGAGCAGAGTCTTCCAGTTGTGGGTCGTTACTTCGATCACGGCACGGTGATCGAGTATCGGCCGGCTGTGCTGGATCTTGCATCAAGAATAACTTCACGTCGTCAACCGAATCCACCGGTTCGTATCGATTGTCTCAAGCCTAGCGCTCTCGAGAGGGTAGTAAAAGTGACACGACATGTCGCTGTCGCAACGAAGGCGACACGATAATCGGGCTAGAAATTATAGACATCGGTGGAAAAGCCGCGACCGGTACGTTCGGTGCAACCGCGAGCCGCAGCATTTTCGTGTTCTATTGTGTATGAATCTCAACCTCATAACCGTCCGTCGTATTCTTCCGTCGCGTGTTTCACCCCGTACTAATGCAGCGCTTCGTTTGCTTTTCCCCTGCTCTTCTCTACTTTCAGGTGAAAAGCCGTACACCTGCCAGTGGCCAGAATGCGAGTGGCGTTTTGCACGATCGGACGAGCTGACGCGTCACTACCGCAAACACACCGGCGCCAAACCGTTTAAGTGCATCGTCTGCGAGCGAAGCTTTGCCCGGAGCGATCACTTAGCGCTTCACATGAAGCGGCACCTACCAAAAAATAAGTAATAGCTGATAAGCATAACGGATTAGGAGTTTTAGACACTTTTTTCCCCTCCCGCTCTCAATCTCTCATCCCTCACCTTTCGCCGTGTGGACCGTCCCGACCGGTCTCGGGTCATTTGCGATGGTAAACGAACCAGCGAAACAGAACATTTCTTCCACCCCAGCCCCGGACGTCACCGGGTTCGGCAGAGAGGACAAGAATTTTGCTCTTCCGAGCATCGCTCTTGCATAGTTCAAACAACTGTAAATTTGTTTATAAATGCCATTCGAAATCGTCGTTGGTGCAACTCCTCCACCGAATTAACACAGTGGCTGGCTCCACAGCTCCCATCATACGAAGGCAGCCAGCAGCGTGATAAGAAGCCGACGTTGGATCGGTGTTAATTATGGTTTTCGTCCTCCTTTTTTCAACCGCTCAGTACAAACATGATTTAGTTGCGATCTGTTAATTTTCAAATTACATGAACTCCCACTCGAAGGCTGATGGCCACCCGCACTACCCACACACGGGCACCGTCATCCGTAAGCCACACCGAATCGATAACCGATTGGTTCAATATTTGTCGAACGATGCGCCATGGCCATCGGATAACGGGCTCGTAGGTGGTTGGGGCCAAAATTTTGCGTCAATACCACTTGCGTTTGGTAAGAAATTAACAAATTTTGTTCAACAGCAACAACAAAAAAAAAATGGCAGCAGAACAATGGGCTGCTTTTCTCCACACCCACGACGATCGCTACGGGCTGCGCTACTGGGTCACTTGGATGTAGAAAATATGTGGAAAAATCAACAAACACGCAACCAATGTTTGGGTAGTTTGTAATTGTTGTCCCCTACCCGGCGGGAGATCCGTATAATGACGAGAGAGCGATAAATCACCCACAAAATCCACACTCTCAACATCTTTAACACCTTCGACGCCCGCAATTGCATGCAAACAGACCACTTTTCGGTACAATTAACTAGAACTGGATCGTTAATTTCTTGCTCAAATGTACCCAAATTCCGGCACAGTTATCGCAACCCGCAAAAGTCCCGCGCCATGACTACAAAACTCAAACCTAGATGCAGGAAAAAAAGGTTACTGCTTACCCCTTACCCTGCGCTGGGAAAGGGCAATTTCTCTCGAGCAAATATTTTTTGTGCACCACCAGCTTCCACAATAGTCCCGCGGTCAGTGTGAGTCATCCGTTTGAGTGACTCGCAGAAGGTTATCTTGTGTTGCGATTTCGCTGATCGAATTGAACGAATTATTTATGAACTGCTGAACCTTTTTAGTAAAATCTGCTCATCTAATGTTAGATATGCAACCAAAATCGCAGCTAGGAAGCATTTTCTCGACAGAAAATTAAACATTAAATGACATGTATAGTTTGACTAACTAGAAGCAATTATTTAACATATTTAAACTTTCCCGCTTAGCCAAGCCACTGGTAGCAAACCTCTGTGAAGCTGTAATCGATCGTATTTGATTCGTCTTTTTTTATAATCTTTCTTATGACAACAAAAAGCGCAACTATACCAAACTGATCTCAAAGCATTCTCTTTCGATCTTTTCGATCTAAAGGGCTTAGATCCAAAACGATCTAAGTCCTACAAAATTAACCTGTCTCTCTTTGGCCCTTGCTCTCTTCAACCATCACCTTCCAACCATGGCCTTTTCCTTAGTAAGAATAATCATAATGATGTTTGTTTTTTATGTTTGTTTAATTTTTGTTTCGCCTGGTTCTTTAAGTAGTGCTGCTAAGAGGATGGGTTTGTTAGCCAGCACAACCGTAATGTTACCATTTAATCTATTTATCAACAACAGAGCCTGATGAAAAACTAAAACAACTACGATTAAAACGAACTACGATTTTTACGATACAACCAGAATAGCACTAGCACGAGCGTGATCCTACTAAGTAATAGTAATTCCAGCGTAAGTTTGTTTTCATTCACGTGTACATAGTTTCTTCACCCTTTGATGCTGCTCCGTCAGCATCACATACTTACTGTACACCGCTGTCACATGCATCAGCTCTGTAGAAACTGTCGTTTGTGTTCTTTAGTTGCCATTAATGGTTAAGGCAGTGCTGACGAAAGGTCGCTGTGACCTTTTTAGGAGAAAGAATTAGGTAGATGCATCCTCCGTGATGTTGTGCACACTAGAATCGCGATGGAAAATAGAAGTCAACAGTACAACAAGCGACTAGAGCAGATAAAACAATTGAACGCTCCGCTACGGTAGCACTCGAACAAAAATTCAAAGTATTATTATTCGCCTCGTACAACCGTGTGTAACGATCCTATGTAAAGTACAGCGTAGCCTATTTGTACGTTTAGTTATGTGGTTTTTTTTTTCCTTTCTACGCTAGCCGTTTATTTGCAATCGCAAAACCAATTAGCTGTAAGATCACCCTGCTTAGGATTAGGTGGAAGAATTAAGTCGTTTTTTTAAGGATATCTTTTTCATTCGATTGCTGCTTGTGTCGTGCTGTATGCAATGCTACCGTGTAAGTGTTCTTGAATGTTTCATTTTACTTTACCTACGAGCGCAACGTTTTTAGTTTATTTGTTCTGAACAAATCCATTTGATCCTTCATTGTCTACTTACTATTGTTTATTAATTTTACGATGCGCAAAAACAGCCCTCTTGGTCAAAACTATATCGTATAAGTAGCGGAATAAGTAAATCGAAACGAATCGAGAGCGAATGTCGCGTAACGTGTTTCAATTTTGTCTCAAATATATGAATGTTCAAAAGAAAAGCTAAAATGTGTCCATTTGTTTTGTGTCCTCTTCTATTGAGAAATACTACATAATTATGCGTGATAATATTACAGAGGCGCGCCTGTTTTGCGCATTATTCAACAGCACCGCTAGATGTAGTGAAAAACGGTTTTATACCAATTGAACTGAATATTTACGAATATTCGTTCTTGGTAAATATTCCTCACATTTCCTTTTCTTCCTCGTTTATAGTGTTATCATCAAAATAAGTTGCACTATTTTGTTGGTATCATTTAAGTTCTTTGAATTCCTCATCATTTGAATTTCTCTTTTTCGATGCATAAATAACGATTCTTTTCGATTTGATTGCTTGATCTTGGACATTTGATGACAATAAAAAGATTTTTCTTTAGAAAATATCGAATAGCTCTATGAAACGGACAAAATGACTTATGATGACATCACTGTTGCCGGATAAAAAAAATGTTTACAGATAATAACACTAAATAAAATAAATGTATTTTTTCGGAAATTTTTTGCTTGTAAAAACTCGAACATAGTAAAAACTATATAAATGCAGATTTTGTATAGTCTTATATTTTAACAAAAAACTTCGAGATATATTTTTTTTCAAATCGTTCAACCAATTTCTTCGCAAAATAACACTTACTTTGTTTTATAATACTTTTAACACGTACCATATCCAAAAACCTGTTCTGTTTTAAACAAAAGAAATGAAACATAATAATCTTTAAAACATTAATTTAAAATCCCAATATTCCACGTACACTCCAATTGTGATTATAGTTACTGTTTAAAAGAAAAAAATAACTTTTGCCTTCTATGAAGCAATAACTTCAAATTAGACTCACATTCGATCCATACTTATTTTATATGAACCATTTGACTCTAGAAGTTATCGTTCAGAAATGAATAGGATACGAATAAAAAAATATTCTTTATGAACCAAACGAATTCAAGCGTTTAATTGAACGTGCATTCATTATACTTAACAATATCCATTGGTACAGAGAAACACATTCACATTGCTTTACATTTTTTATCTCTTGCATGGTGAAAGTATGTACCTTTTCTTGCTTGAAATGCGTTAAAAATTGTAATTTTTCATGCAGAATAGCGTCGGTGCTTTTCATAATCCTCTAACAGATTATTTAGCAAATTTCAAGTCACGTGTTTTCAAATTCTCAAAGGAAGCAGTCCAATCGAGAGGTATTGGATGGATGTTTCACTGTAATATCATGTTTGAACATATATTTTGCGGCCTATTTTAATATTATTCGTTCAATCAAATGGCAACTGGATAGCAGCTATTAATTGAATCATCTAATCCCTCGACATGGGTGGCATTCTTAATCGAGTTTAGCAGATCAAACGCGTCGTAATATTCAATCCCAATCCTTTGCTGTGTGCTCCCTCGAGCTTTATTGGATGCTTTGCAGTTTATAGGATCCAAAGACTCATAAGGAAAATACATACTGCTCGAACTAAGTGTCCCTTTGGACACTCCTCCTCCCCGCACTATGTGCTCCCCGAAAAAGGTCATCCCTCTACTGCACCGGACAAATGCATTTAGATGCGAACAGAAAACCAACAGATCTGACATTCATTCTCGTACCAGCGCGATCGCTTTCAATGCGAAGAATGCGCGACGCTTGCGGGCATAATAAAACCGCTTGCATTAAATTGTTCATTCACTTATTCTGGGCACATCCAGCACGAGACACACACACACACATATAGACGGCACTGTACTGCGATGTCTGGCCTCTTGTCTTCGACGACCACGGTGGTTTATGTTTGTCATAATCATTGCTTCGCGTAAGCTTGCTTAATCCCAACGCTGGCACGGAAGACAGATCAGTGAAAATGGGCGACCGTGGAAATGCGCCATCGATCGTCGAACCGACGCGACCATGTGCACTTTCCATTCCGCATAATCGCTCCATGATACAGGCAGGCATCTACATCTCAATATCGATATCGCGCAACATCGTAGCAATCGGCAAACCCATGGCGACTCGCACGCTCCATCGGCAATGGGCATCGGGTCCACCAGACCGCCTCCACGCGCAAAGGATAAACAATTAGTGATCTTCGATCTTATTGTGTTTGTTCATCCCGGCGCGCCAGTGTGTCCAAAACGGCGTACGCCGGCCGCATGATCATTTGCGAGCATACGTGAAGTGAAGTATCGGTTTCGGTATTTTCCTCCCATCGGCTCTCCCCTGCATGGTCGATATGCTTTCTTCCCCGCCTCCTCCTCTTCCCGTTTGCCTTCCCACCGTTTGGCAAGATTTCGATCGTTATCGACGCAGCCTGTCTATGGGCTGTAATAAATGGATGTTTGCGATCTTCATCATGCGAACGGATGGAACACCGGCACCGGCTAGTGCATCGGCTGGCACATGGCACGGTGGGACCCTACAATTTAATGCCCTCGTGCGAATCCGGTTTACTTTTGCGACACGGCACGGGAACAGCATCGGAAACAATCATGTTCTGGCAAATATTATTTTCATTCACTCGTTGGAAATGAATAATATTTACAAATTTTGCCTATAATTTCTGCTAGAGGCAGAAAAAAAAGAATATAAAAGAATATCTTCGTAAAAATGTTGGTTTTAGAAATCGCACAATAACTTTATTTTTCCATTTGTTTGTATTTTACACTTTATTTTTCCCGTCGTTTAAATCCGGCTATGCATTAGGGCCTCTAGAGATGTATCTTCCATTCTCGACACGTTCTCTGCTTAAGCACCTCAACGTTAGCAGCCAGAGCGATACCGACGACGGAAAGGTGTAAGGCAAACAAATCGAAACAAAATAATAATAATCCATAATGATAGCGCCGATGATCGTACATCGATTGCTGTTTTGACATCAGCACCAGCCGATATGTACCAGCCAGTTCACCATCCGTGTACGTGCGAAGAAGTGTGTCTGTGACCCGCCGGCCACCTTTAGCGAACCCAAACCCCGAAACGAACGTATGCTGTTTTCCTGGGCGAGCCGTGCACACCTTCGCTATCGCGCTTCGTAATTGATTTACACAATATTTTAAACGCGAAGCATTTAAAAGAACAAAAAGTATCATATCTTTATTTGTCGACGAAGAATCCTCTTCGGTTTTCGGTCCGAGGGCAAGTCGGACCCGTGCCTCCTACCTTTCGTTAGGCCGGGAATTTATTTGTGCATCTTCCTTCCGGCCATTTCACCACCATAGCGAACCGGCCGCGAGCCGTGCGAGATTTAGTGCTTATTCATGCGCGAAACCAATCGTACGCGTTCGGTGTCGAAATGCGGCGTGAGTAACACATGGATAAAGATTCTTCTCTTCCTCCCTTCCCCGGAGGCTTTGCCAATCGGTTCGGTGCTGGCGCTAAGCCTTCGATTTACGACCGCACCTGCTGGGGGGGCGAATCGTTAATCGCTCGGTGCACCAAAATCGGTGCCTTCTAAAAAGCCCACGAAAGGGGGAAAAATCGGTTCTATAATGTTGTTAATAATTTGTTCAGGAGATGGCTTTACGTTCAGCAATTACACGGATTTCGGATCTCGTGTGCTCCACTGTCTGGGTACATCTCAATTAATTTTTTTTTTCACCTTTCTTGGATGATACCTTTCCCCAAAGCTAAAGATAATTAATACATTTCATCATTCAACAAGCGCTCATTTTGTGCCACCTCCCTCTCCCCCTCTCCCCCTCCCTTTCTCCTTTACATTACTTGGTCACAGCCCGGTGCCAAGGATAGCCGTGGCAAACTAATCAAGCCCTTTGCCGCTGAATATTTGCATCTCCACCGCAGCGAGCGCGTGTTGCGAAAAACAACTTAATCTCTCCAGCGTGCTTTTTCACCTTTATCGATATGAAGCTGGCACGGTCGCGAGCCGTGAGCACGCGCGTGTAAATATACTTCAAAAACAAACAGTCAGCCACCAGTCAGCTCAATGGCAAAGCGTCTGTCTGCGCCCGAGCGCCGCCGCCCCGGGACGATCAGCCATTAGAAACCATCGATGACAGCTGTTGTTGCATCGGTATGCTTTCTGCATGCACTCATAAATCACTTCACATGATCATCCCGGCAAACAGTGCGCACATCCTCTACAAGAGACGTGCACACTGAGTAGCTACTGTTAAGCAAGGCTACAGGGCTGGCCACACCACAGCACAGCTCAGACGACCGATGGTTGGCCACTCGTTGCGACGAAGATTCCGATGGCCGGTGCACGGTAGCGAAGTACGATTACTATCGGCAACGCGATGGACGACTATGTGATGAGCTGTGATTTGTGCCGTGTTTTACTAATGGTTCGTAATGGAGAGCTATTACTAGACGGACATTAGCAAACGCGGAGTAAGCAGCCGGTAATCGCGGGGAAGATAAGAAATCTTTATTTCTTCCGACACTTTTCAGTCACTCGGCGTTTCTGAGGATGGATGCTCATTGATTCTCAGTTAAAATCTATTTTCTTGTAAAGCATGCAGCGTACAATGTATCGGGGTTTTCGAAGTATTATCGAAAAGGAGTGGAAATTTGTCCCAAATTAGCAAAATAACCTCTTCAACTAAGTGAATATTAAATGTACATATATCGCATTCGCGATAAAATTATTAACGTGACTATTATTTTCGTTTTTTCTTCGCTTTTTATTTGCATCAGTCGGGTTTTATTCAAATACCATCAATATTCTGTATTATTATTTGTTTTGATTTGAATCTTTTCCTACTCATCAGGATAAAAATAATTTTACCCAAAAGGATTATAAATTAACCTAGTATTATAAATTCGTTTTCTAAGTTTGAGCATTCTCAATCTATTGAACATAACTGGGAAGCCATTTCCAATTGCATTCCAAAACAAGTTTAATCAAAGTAATTTAAATTTGAGTTATAAAGGAAAATAGTACTAGATATCGAATAACGTTAATTAAGAAGTTCCTCATCAGCAACAAAACCCGATCGATCGTTCGTTTTTAGCGTTTTTAGCCAAGTTTTAATTCCAACTGTTCTAGTAGAAGACTAGATTAATTAATAATTAGTCTACAGAAAGGATCCTTGGATGCTCTTGAATGCAAAATCCTCATAAGCATCTCCCTCCCCCGAACAACCCAGCTCAGTCAGCGTCTCAGAGTCGCATGTGGCTGTTAAGCCGTCAACAGATTAATATCACCACTAAATGATAAACGTTCTTCAGGTCGTAAAACGAAATTTTTAATAGTTATACTTCATTTTTGCTATCGGGACAGATATTTCTCCAAAATAGTATCAATGTTTAACTACAATACTACAACCTTCAAATGATCTTTTACGGACTAGATTGATCACTTATACACTTAAATGTTATGCAACGCAATAAATCGGTTAAACACATTGATTTGCTGCAAATTTGAAGCATACAGTAAAATATAATTTTCAGTTAGAGGAGTGCATACTTTCACGACGTGAAGCAAAAGGTACATTTTCTTAAATCGTTTCAAACCTTTTCGAAATAGTCAATAGTAGTTCTTGAATAAAATATTCAATAGTAAATGTGACGTTTTCAATTAATGAACGAAACGCCACAAAGAGCTCTGTCTCTCTCTGCAATATGACATCCTAACGGCACGATAATAATTTGAAAGCTATTGATTAAAAAGTATTCCAATAAGTAAATTATGTTCTGTTGTCCAAACATTCGGCATATTTTACGCCACAGTTGATAGTGATCAGTTAAGGGATAGTAGTTATAAGTACTCTTGTACTTTTGAATCATTATTAATAAAATTAAATCCTTGCCTCACTAGTCACTAATTTTTCTTTTCGTTTCAAACTCAAACTGCCCTAACCAGTTATCAACATTTCGTGACTAAGATTGTTACGTGTACCTGAAATACCAATCCTGTACTTGCACCTGTTGTACGATAGGTCGTGCACTTTGCGCTGAAATGCTTCAATTCTCGCTAGCTCAGATAAAACAGGTTAAAATTATAAGTCAAATAAATTTAACTTACAGTTTGCTGTGATCGTGTATAACACAGATCAGACGGCCGTATTTAATTCGGACCACTGTACTTGCACCATTCGAAACAATTCATTTCGGAAAACCATATAAAGTACGAAATTACCTTAGTGTTATATTGTTAAAGTGCTTGCGAATAAGTACTGAAATAATACGGGAAATACAACCGCTTCTAACGAGTTGTACAGCAGGTAGTCCGAAACAATTTTGTCACTTTTGCCAACAGCCCATTCTCGCCGCTATATACTAATTATAAGCTGCACTTAATTTGATTAATAGCCAATATTTTACGCTTCCTCTCCCTCTTCCCTCTTCCCCTCCTCACCACACGCCGTCCCGAGCAAGTCGACTACCTCCCGTGGGGACCCTTGACCGGGCAGCAGCAACTTGCCACCCGATAGCGTATAGCTGGCCGGCTGTAATGAATATTCAAATTAATTTCCTATACCGGTGTATTATCAGTGTGGCCGCAGTGTGCGCGGGCAGGTGTTCGCGGGCAGATCTCGAAACCATGCGCCGCATGCGGTACACGGACACGTGTATGAGTGCAGCGGTGCGACCGCAGCACTCAGCCCTGAGACTTTCGTGCGTGCAAGTTTTAACAAGAGCAGCGAAATGTCGAACCCGCACGAAAGCTAGAATTAAGTTGTAATCTAATAATAAAAACAAAACACAAACCCAATGCACGCTAATCTGCCTCCTCGGAGACTTCCTACTTACTGGGCACGACTGGGCTTCGGCTGGGAACCGGCTCGGGGTGGCCACGGGGATCCCATTCGCCCTCGGTGCCTTCGGTCACCGTGCGCAGAAGGTCGCAGCGTTTGCGGCGTTGGCAAACGTTGGAAGTTTGCGGTTGGTAACTTTTTTGTTTCCCCTATTTTTGCCATTTTCTTCACATTTGCACCTCACATCACACTCATTTACCAACTGCACCAACTGGTTTCCCGGGGAGCGTGAAATGGTGCAATGCTGCACGTCTCTCACGTCGCGATCCCTTCGAAGTACGCCACGTTTATCGATCGCAAACGATCAAACATATCCATCGGAGGGCACACTAAATGTTGCCCAAACCCTACAGCGCCGGTGCGAAATGTCAAACGGTATCCCGTTTGCCGAGCAGAAGGAATTAATTTTATTAAATCATCGCTAACCATGTTGGCATTGTTGCGGACGGATGGTACCGGTGGTGGTCCTCAAATGTTAGCAACGCTGTTATTTGCCCAGGGGCTTCCCGTCCACCCGCCCCCCCCCCTCCTCTCCCCACCAGGGGAAACCAGGCTTGCGCACATGGGCTTCCGTTCCGTTCCGCTGGCAAATGCAGCAGAAACCCCGGCGAAACGGTGCATTCCGTGGCGATGCGAGTGCGATGCGGTGGCTGCTGGTGAGCATGACTCCCATTTCCCAACGCTGCACTCGCCGGGTCACTTGGACATGCGAAGCGGTAGTCCTTGAGTCGGAATTAAAAGCATTGCTTGTTTAACATAGGTCGCGCTAGATCTGCCATTTCTCGCGCACGAAACCCTGCCAGGAGTCCCTTCCATCGTTCGCGATGCCATCATCACTCAGAACAGAACAGCACGGGGAAGGGGAGAAGGGGAGGGATAGGAGGAAAAGAGGTGAGGGGTAGTGGAGGCTCGGGAATGGACGCGCCGTTCTTTTAAATCGATGTTATTTGTAAAGTGTCGAGTAGTTTTGATTGAATCTATTATACCGGGCCCGTTTCAAGACAATCTAACCGAACCCCATTCGGTTCCAACCGAAACCATGCATGAGAAATTTTTAACGTACCTACTATTCCCCCAACAACCCTCTCCCCTTATGCCATCGAACCGGCAGCGACATCTCATCCCCCATACGTCCGGATGTGGTGGAGAGGTGCATTTTCTGCCGCAGGCGCTTAGACAACAAGGTTGCATCTTTCAGGCTTTCTGCGCGCGCTTCGTGCGCACATTTTTCCTACATCCTGCTTCCATCACCCTCCCCCCTCCCCCTCCTCCTCACCCTCTCTCGTTTCACCCCGCTCCACACGAACCACTTGGTCATTTCGCAACCTACGCTTGACGCTAAACGATCGAGAGTGAGCGATCCCCCAGCCCAGCTCACCTATTTCTCAATTGGCCCACCATAAATTACGATAATAATAAATAGGTAAATACGCCGACGGGGGCTGCGTCTTTAGCTGGCCCCGGGTACGATAAAACTTTATGCGCACCGTACACCGTGCACGATGGTGGTCTTGTCCAATGTGACCATTTGCTTAACCCAGCGTTTAATAAAGCATCATCGGGCATGCACTATCTCGTTGCATGCATTTCGAATCGAAATATCTTCGAAATAATAAGCATCGTTCATTATAAGCAATCGAACTGCACCAGAGTAACATGTAAATAGATCTGTTTTTTTTTGTTTTATTCGATCAATAATCCACACAGAATGAAGAGAAAATGTTAAAAACAACCTTTCCCTAGTAAGCATTGGAATCAGTAAATCGAACGCTTCGGTGAATACAATCTCTTGAAAACAAACCGCGCCAAAAAAAGGGATATCTGCACCCAGCGGCTAATCACAGGAATTCGAGCTATTTGCATTGCTTGAGCAGCGGGACCGCCGCGGGTTCGTCAACAAGTGCAAACGTGTCGCAGTAATGTTTAATAGCCGGTACACCGTCCGTTGCAAAGCAAAGATTTGTTACGTATAAATCTGCCCGCTGTGTGCACATAATTTGCGTACGCGCCTCCGGTATGCCTGTTGACGCTTTCACAAAAGCTCTCCGTCAGCTCGCATTGGCCAGCGGCCGATTCGCGTAGGACGCACCCGATACGCACCAAAACCGGGGACGCGGTCCGTGCGCGACCAGGGTGCTCCTTAAACATTCATTCTGCGGAGGCACATTAATCTTTTTAAATTGACTTTATCTAATCGATTTATTTATTATGCTTTATAGCGCTGCTATTGCATTTGCATCCCCGTTTAATGCAACACTACTAAATCTTACCACTTTCACCCACCACCACCACCACCACCGCCAAGCGGCCCTTCGCTTCGCTGCGTCGCTGCTAATCTCGGCCGTACCGTCTTGCCATTCATCCGTTTCGTCTTCTAGCCGGCATTATCTGTTTTCCTTCACCCGTCGCACAAATGGCCGCAGTCATTGCGATGGTTGCAAACTGTCTTGGCGCACGGGCTGCTACAAGCTTGTGAAACGAGTTTGATTAACACGTAAATCTCGGCACGGATCGATAGTATCTCAACACCTGGACAGCTACCATCCTGCACCGTGCTGGATAAATACATTAGTCGTCGTCGACTACTACTGGCAGATAACGCGGCAGGCATTATTAATCCGTTCCGCTACGGTAAGTACAAAGTATGGAAAGCATTCTCGGTCGCGCGGTTGTAAAGTATTTTTAATCACGGCATGTGTCAGTTTTTATGATCCTTTTTATGAGCACCAACATTCCAAACATCGTTAGTTCTTGTTTAACTGTCACATAATAAGCATAAGGAGTATAAAGACATAGTTTAGTTTTCTTACTGTGTGTTTATATTCTACATTAATGAATACAATTTTCTTTCCATAAAACTTTTTTCTTAAACATCAAAAAGATACAAATGGTTTGCTCAAAATAGGGGATTTATTGAATCGGGGATAGGTACTGTAATTTGATCGTGTTTAAATCCGTTCCGCACTAACTGTTACACTATTTCATTTTGAGTTAGAAAAATAATGGCACTGGTTTTGGGCACTGGTTTGGTTTGGATATTTGTTTTGAGAGAGAGAAAAGAACGTTGGTAAAGGTTCTGGCAAGATGGTTTGTTTCGATTACTTTGAATGCAAATGTCGGCAACAATTTTGGGTATTCGAGGGAACGAGAGAAGAAGTGTCATATTTGTGTTGATTATTGTAATAATCGTAAAATCAAAAGGGAAGCAATGGAAGATATTATCATGGCACATATAGTGGCAGATATCGCACGCAGACTAATGGCGAAAGTCAATCAAGCCCAATCCGTAAAGGCTTTTCAGTTGGCCGATTTTCGTACCCTCCGACAATTGCCTAAAGTAAAATCTGCCACTGAGTACAAGAAATGAAAGAAAAATATAAAAATGTTCGTAATAATTCCGCATAGTTCCGAAGTAGAGAAGTCCTTGGTACAGTAGCCGTTTGATCGTCATCCGTATTCGCACATTTTTTTTTTGTCAACTCCATTTTTCAAAAGCTCATTGGTCCATTTCGAAAGCCAATCGTCTGTTTCCAGAATTCATTACTTGTTTGACGCATCGACGCCTGTCACTTAAATCGTGGGACACACGCCCGTCTGAACGTTGCCGACCGTCATCTTTGGTGTAATATGTTCGACCGTATCTCGAACCTTCACGTTCCGGATACATCCCTGGAAGGGTGTACGCGCAACAAATCCTCGAATCTGTAAGTGGAAATCGAAAAAAAAATTGTACATTATAAACATGCATTTTTATATACGTATATAAAGCCTGCCCAAAACGTTTTAGTAGTGCAAAGTTAGAACTAACCCTCTGTAAGTGAGGATGTCCGCCGAGGAAGAGCGGTCGAGTGGTATCGGTCGACGGTGCACGTGCATCACCGATGGCAGGATTGGAGCTGACATCGTTCACCTTAATGGTGATCACGTACTGTGACTTGATGGCGGAAACCGTACGCCACTGTCCATCGCACAGGTTCTCGTCCGGCAGCGGGGTGTAGGTGGCGGTAAACGGATCATCTCCGTTGTTCACCGACAGGCTGATCGTGCCGTTGATCATTTCCAGCACGAAGTAAGCCTTACGACCGTGGACGGACATCAGCAGCCCGCTCGGTGCACGCGGACGAATGTCCATACTGACGGTCAGCTCGCTGCCCACCTTAAACTTGTCATACAGCTTGACGAAACCGCCACCGCTACCGAAGAACGTGCCCGTTTCGATCTGCGAGGAGCATGGGATCGTGCGGGTAATGTTCGACGGTGCGGCCAGTTGTCGTCCATTTGCTTCGATGTTGTTAATGCAGCCGACGAATTGATTTCGCTCCAGCACGTTCTTGTCAATCTGTTGAAACAAGTGTAAAAGACAGATTATAGTTTCCATCCACAACGCAGTGCAACCGTACAACAACGAACCTTTAGATTGAGTGCTACTTCCTCGTAGTTTTCGCCACTAACGCCACCGATAAACATCGGTGCCTGTAGGGCCATCATGCGAGTCATGCCGGATGACTCGCCCTGCGATTCGTCCTCACTGTCCACCACCAGCTTGCCCTTGTTGTTTTGGCGCGTAAAGTGCACCGTGTGCCACTCGTTATCGTCGTACCGCCGCTCCGACGTCATGTTGGCCGATCCGGAGCCACAGTTGAACGAATGGATCACCTTACCTTCGCGCAAATGGAGCGCAATGAAATCGGTGTGGCGCTGGTCGGCCACGTAGAACAGTACACCGTCGGACAACTCCGTCTTGAAGCTGAGCGAAAAGTCGTAGTGACGCTTGCTTTTCAGCGGAACCTCGCTAAACTCGATGTGACTGAACTGACCCGTTCCGAATCGGTAGCCCGAATCGAAATCGACATCCTGCTCCGGTATCACCGGCAGCCGGCACACTGGCGGTGGCTCATCCGGTTGCGATGGCCTTGGACGTCTTGTGGTCGTGGTCGTGGTCGTCGTAGTGGTCGTTGTAGACGTCGTTGTAATCTCGGCCGGAACCGTTGGAGCCGGCGGCTGGGGTGCCACAGCTGGCGTTGGTTTCCTACCATAATCGTACGGACGTGAGTCCTTCTCCTCATTATCGTCCGGCTGCTCGCGGTCTAAATCGATACGGCTATGCACGAACACCTGCGGTTCCTTGCCATCGTCCGGATAGAACAGTGGCACGTCACCGACGGCAAACAGCTCCTTCGAGCACTGGTCAAGCACGGCCGACTTTTTGTCGCTGAGCGTTGCAAAGTTCACAATCTGTCCGTTCACCGTAACGTCGCTAATGCATCCCATGAAGTAGGCCGTGGATGCAAGAGCATTTCTTGGCGTTACATAGTTTTTGGGCAATCCGCCGAAGTCTATGTCGCCGTTTTCAATGTACAGCTCCTTAAGTTTTTCGGTGCTGTAGTGTGGATCATAGTCATCAACCAGTAGCGTCAGTCGCTCCGAATCATGGCTAGCGGTTACGGCGTGCCATTCACCATCGTCGTACGTTCGATGGCCCGTGGTGACCTCGACATCGGTACTACTCAGCACGAGCACACCATTTCGCAGGGCCAGTCCGAATGTGCCACTCTGGTCGAAGTTTCTTGTATAGAACAGTACTCCATCGCGCTGGGTCGTGCGGAACTTGAGGTTAATCTGCAGATTGTCCATCGAAACCACCTCCGGTTGGCTCACGTAGCCAAACTGGCGCGGTGGGAAGGATACCAGCGAGGAGAACTTCATCGGACATCCCGGGCGCACATCGAGTGCCTTCAAGTTAATGCTCAGATCAACCTTATTGCCCAAAATGTACACATCGTCGATGCATCCATCGAAGCCCTTCGACGTAACTTCCGAGTGGTTCACCCGACTGTGATAGCCACCGAAGTAGAGTGCTTCCGAGATGTGCAGCTGCTGATGGTCCGCTGAGCCCGTCTGCTGGAACACTTCCTGATCGTCCACCGTCAGCTTGCCAATGTTGCCATCGCGCTCGACCGAAATCTTATGCCATTTGTCGTCGTTGAACGCACTGCTCGAACCCATCGTGACCGCTTGAGCATGCTGGCCGAGCTTGAACTGGAACACCACCGCACCGTTGCGCATCTCCACCGAAATGAAGTGTTTGTTTTTGCCCGCGTAGAACAGCAAACCGTCGCGCGTTTCCGGCGGTGCCTTAAACTGGAACTGCAGCTGTGACTGTTGCTTGAAGGTGTACGGTTTCGAATCGATCGCCACATAACCGTTCCCGCTGAAGCGGAATCCGGTCGATGGGTTCTCTTCGTTGCGCAGTGACTCACGCTCCGGCGATCCATACACGTTCTGGGCATCGACAAAGTTCCACAGGCCCACGTGCTCGCCGCCAATCTGCAGCTGCTCGACACGACCGTCAAATTCGCTCGATTTGACATCCTGCGGCATGTTATACTCCGGTGGATAGCCGCCGATAAACAGCTTGCTGTTTTGGTCCACGTTAAACACATTGTAGGCTCCAGGGAGCACCTGTTCCTTGGTGTGGAACACATCCGTACCATTGTCCAGCTCCTCGCGAATGATCAGCTTGACGTTGTTTCCGGTTCGTTCCACAATCGCTTGGTACCACCGGTCGTCAGCGACATACTTTGGACTGATTACCTTCTCCGGATCGTTTCCAAGATCGATCGATAGCACCGGATAACCGTTTTCAATTTCCAGCGCCATGTAGTCGTCCCGCGAACTCTTCTTAGCGTCCGGCTTCACCTCGTTGCCCAGATACAGCAGGAAACCTTCCGGTTTGTCGGTGCGGAAGAACACAGAGACGTTCGAGTTCGTTGCCATCTGCGACAGACTTTGGGGTGGCTTCAGTTCGACCGTAGTGTTGGGATGGAACTGCACGCCGACCTTGATCGTGTTCGCAACCGATCTTGCCTCCCCAATTTGACGTCTCAGCGCTTCCAGACGATCTCCAATGTCGCTCACGATAGAGTCCACCTGGTTTTGCTTCGCATCCAACTTCTCGACCAGCTGCCGAATGTTGGGAATCATGGTTTTGAGGCGTTCGATTTGTGCGGTCGCCTGTTTGATGTCCTTCTGCGTGTTATCCACCTCCTTTGGCAGCTGCTCCGCCAGGTACACACTCTTGGACAGATCGCTGATCATTGGATCAAGAATTTTCATCGAATTGTGTGACTTGGCCTGCGCTTCGATAGCCTGATCCCGTGCATTCTCCCAGCTGTCCGTATGCGATTCCTCCGGGATACCATCCAAGGCGGCGTTGATCGAATATATCATGTCATCGCTTTGAGCGTTCTTCTCCTTAATACCATCCACCGTGTCGATCGATTGCTTGCTCTGTGGTTCGAGCTCCGTCTGCAGAGTGGTAAACATTCGCTGAGCTTCACTTAGCAGCTCCCGGGATGCACTGTCCGATTCAGCAGCACGATTGTCGATGCCTTCCGTCTGATCCGTGGCCTTCTGTGCTGTTGCTGTGGCATTGCGAATATTATCCGCAGCATCCTTCACTGCGTCCACAATCTTCGAATGGGCCGTTGCCGCTTGCAAAGCCGTTTCGGAGTTGGCAGACACGTCGGAGTACTTCTCAGACAGGCTTTCAGCTTCAATCTTCAACTCCGTTGCATGGACTGTGGCCTTCTCGATGAGCGGATTTAGTTTCTGATACTTGTCGTACGTGATTGGTAGCTCCTTGTCCACCACGTTGTTCAGCTCGGTCAGCGCGTTGTCCACGTGGCTCACCTCCGTGTGCGTAATATCAATATCTTTTATTATGTTAGACGAATTAGCCAACAGCGCTTTACTGTTTTCAATGTTTTCGGTAGCTTCCTTCGCGTGTGCCGTCACGGTATCGAACTTTGTGTTAACCGCGCCCTTGTTCTTGTTGTTCAACTTCGATGTGATGCTGCTCTCCTTCTCCACCTTCAAACTCCAGGTGTAGAGGTCCTCGAGCTTCACATCGAACTCGCCGATTTCTTGCATGAGCTTCTCCAGCTTGTCATGCTGCGATTGTACCGGCTCTCCGAACAATTCGACAAGATCCAACAGCCGTGTGGCGTTTTCCAGCTGCGAGTTGAGCGATTCCGGCGTAGTTGAGTACTGCTTAATGTTGTCGAGATAGGTCTTCGCCTCGGCAAATGCCTGGTCCAGCTTGGTGATCTCCGACGATCCGAGATTTTCCGCCAGTACCAACACCTCGTCAATGGTGTTCTTCGTGTTGATATGAACAAGACGACAGTCATCCAGTACGTTCGATCCCGCTGCCAACAGTTTTTCACTATTGGCGGAAATGTCTTTAGCATTTTCATCCGCGTACTGGATACGACGATCCAGGCTCTTTACGTCCATCTCCAACGACTCCACGGCGTGCCGCGACGGGGTGAGGTTAACACCGTGAGGATCCAGACTGCGCACCTTCGGTTCCAGCTCATCGACCATATCGTCAAAGTATTTCAGCTTCTGCGACGTGTAGTAATCATCCGCGATCGTTTTGATGTCCTGCAGTACGGGATCCACGTCCGCCTTCAGTCCGTCGGTGACATCGAGCAGAGCATGGTGGCAAACGTCACACTCCTGGCAGCCCGTCTCCGGGATCAACACCCAGCGGTACGGACACGAGTCACACTTTTCACCCACCACTCCAGACAAACACTCGCACTGTCCGGTCAGCGCATTGCAGCCCAATCCTCGCGAATAGTCCGTGTTACAGGAGCACGGTACACAGCCTTCCTCGGAGTAGTTCCAATAGCCTGGCTCGCATCGGTCGCACTGGCGTCCCGTAACGCCCGGCTTACAGGCACACTTGCCGGTGTGATCATCGCACTGCGAGCTGTTCGAGGCGATTCCACAATCGCACGCTGTGCAACCGCGTCCCGATTCGAACCCATAATGATCATCCTCACAACGGTCGCATTTCTCTCCGATCACGTTCGGCAGACAGTTGCACGTGCCGACAAAGTTGTCACAATAGTCCATGCCGGTCTTGTCGCAGATACAACTCTGACAGTCCTTCAGGTGCACAGCGTCACCGTAGAACCCAGGAGCACACAAATTGCAAGCCCTTCCGAACGTGTTGTTCAAGCAGAGCAAGCATTCGCCCGACACCGAATCACATGCTCCCGGTTCCTCCGCGTTGATATTGCCGGAACAATCGCACGGTTTGCAAAACTCTCCTTCCACCTGCGGCTGACCGTAGTACCCGGGGGCACAGCTCTGGCACTTTTCGCCATGGTATCCCGGCTTGCAGGAACAGTGGATCTCGTACCCATCTTCCGACACCTCACAGGACGTGGCGAAGTTGTTCGATTCCACCGGCAGCGGACAGGCGCAGATCATACAATCGTTCGGGGTGCCCCGCGTCGCGTTACCGTAATATCCTTCGATGCACTGATCGCAATGATCGCCGGTGGTGTAATGCTGGCACTCATGACACACACCGGTATTACAATCGCACGTTGCCGCGTGCCCATTACACTCACAGGGAATGCAGTAGCCCAGGTAAGGACCATTCGGATCACGGTAGTAGCCAGGGGCGCAATCCTCGCACGAACGTCCCGTGTAGCCCGGTGGACACTCACAGTTCTCCACCGACAGCTCCCGGTACAGATGCGGATGTTCCAGATCGTCGTGCGCCATGGTTAAGCTAACGTCCGAGATCACAGTAACCAAACCATTCTCCCAGTAGGACGCTCGGATGTAGATGTTCTTCAGATCGCGCAACAGCATCATAAACTGCTCTCTCGTTACCGGTCCTCCCGATGCGGTTTGGAAGTTACTCTCCACAATCTCCACACCGTTTTGGAACAATTGATTGGACGACGGTTGCCTATAGCTCTGGTGCATAACTTCCATCTGCTTGCCCTCCAGGATAACGTCGGCTCCAATAAGCGCACTTCCGAACAGGCCGTTGGTGAAATGGATTTTGTACGTCAAATAGCCACCGTACGCCGACAGATGATTGTTCAGATCGAACAAGTGGTCCAGCATGCCAAAGTAAACCATGCCGGCGGACGGGTCACGATTGTCGAATGCACTCAGCGACACCTCGGCGGACGTTTCGTTCAGCATGATGTTCTCACCAAGAATCCACGGCGTTATTGTAACCTTGCCACCGGAAAGACGAATCGTGCTCACCGTCACGTCCTTCATCATGCTCACGTTGAACGGACGCAGGAACGCTGTCTGGCAGCGGCTCGAATGGCCAAAGCAGAAGCACTTGGTGCAACCGTCCGGATTGCCAGCCTGCAGATTGTACGTCCCATCCACGCACGTATTACATTCGCGGCCCTGTACGTTCTTCTTGCAGAAGCATGTCTCGTCCGTTTGATCGCAGATCTCGAACGTTGTGCCGCGGATATCGCAGTGGCACGGCTCACAATACGGGAAGTTAAAGAAACCGTACTGACACCGGTCACACTTCCGGCCGACCACGTTCGATTTACATTCGCACAAGCCGCTATCCATGTCGCACTGCAGGTTGTTGTGCGACACACCCAGCGGATTGCAGTTACATTCTTCGCAACCAATGATCTGATCAAATCCGAACGTGTACGGTACGCACTGATCGCACTTCTCGCCCATCACCCGATCCGGACACACGCACTCGCCCGTATCCTTATGGCATTGGGCGGTCGATGGACAGTTGCACGGCTTACAATCCGGGAACCCATAGTAGCCGGTCTTGCAAGCTTCACATTTCCGTCCGATGATGTGTGCCTTACACTGACACTGGCCACCGAACGGCTCACACTCGAAGCTCGTCGAACCGGAGTAGTCACAGTTGCAAGGCAGGGCACCACTGTTGTAATCGGCGGTAAGCGAGAAGACGGCCTTCTTACAGAAATCGGTCGCGTTGGTTTGAATGTGGAAATGGTCCTGGCCACAGTGCTGGATGAACTCGTTCGTCTGGTCGAACGTTTCTTCCTGCAGCAAACCGTTGTGGAACTGCTCAGCCGGAACCAGCTGTACGTAATCAACCCACACCCGTTTGCTTCCTCCGTTCAAAATCGTAATCTCGATGTTGTCTTCTAAGTCGAACTCAATGTATCCATTGTCCTGCTTCAGCACCTCACGGCAACCACTGTTGGCTGGACAGTGGCGCACCTCCAACCGTCCGTCATAGTTCTGCCGCTCAGTTTCAATGCGATACTGCACGTTAAACGACGGATGGTCCGGCTGGAAGAACTTCACGATCAGCACGTACCGGTTCGGGTGCTGAACCTTCGCCTTGATGCTGACGTCCGTTTGGTTCTGATCCAGCAAAATAAGCTTGGTGCTGTTATCGTACAGCTCCCGGGGTACCTCCTCCGCCACACGGTATTCATTTTCCGTTTCGAATTCAATCTTCTTCGAATCGGGCGCAGTGCGGTAGCTAGTCTGCACACATTTCCCATTCTGCATCACGCACACTGAGTTCGGGCGTATGTAATCGGCCGACCAGTCCTCGTACGGGATCGCAGTGACCGACTTGATGGCGATCGCACTCGAGGAGTCGGCGCTCTTCACCAGGATCGGTTTGGGGTTGTTTGGATCGAGGAAGAATATCTTCTCGCGTGATTCCCGATCGATAACAGGCTGCCGGCACACGGTGGTGTATGTGCAGGGATACGCTGTAACCGATCCGTCCTGATCACTGTCTCCGATGAGGTTCACCTGCAGGATTACCACATCTGCATGGTTGCGGTAGGTGATGTAGTCTACGACGACCACGTAGCGCCCAGGGTGCGGTACCTGCATCGGATAGAGCAACTCTCGCTGGGCTTCTGTTAGCGTTGGTAACTCCGGTTCTTTTACCACATCCAAATGTTCGTAGTCTTTGAAATACTCCACCGGCTTAAAGCTCTGCCCGTCCTCAATGATGAACGCCTCCGTTTGCGGTTTGTACGGTGCAACGCTCGGGTACTGGTAATGACGGCAAAGACCCAAATCTGTGACTTCGCAAGGGTTTTCGATCTTCTTTGTCAGTATAGAGGCTTCGTAGTAGGCGGCAGGTAGCAGTACAAAGTAATCGAGGAAAACTGTCTTATCCGTTTTGATGCTAATGGTGTAGCTTCCTGGATCGAGCACAACCGGGGAAGGGACCTCTCCTCTCGCGTCCGACACGGTCACAAACTCCGGATACTCCGTGGGTTTGAACAAGACCTTCGTTTTCTGTTCCACCTCCGTTGGATTGTCCGGAGTGATGAGAATCGTTGCTACGACGTTGTCGGGATTCGGATTTTTGTAGCGTATAACCAACCGATACACTGACGATTTCAACACGCTCACCTCGTTGATCACCTCATTTTGCAGCGAAGACATTACGGCATACCCGCGGCTACTAAAGCCGGGGAAAATATCCTCGTGGAACTGGTACCGTACCTGGGCACCGGATTGCGTATATCCGTCTTCATACTCAAACTGGAACTGATAGAGCGTTGGGAAATAGTGCGTGGTCAGCGGATACGAACAGGTCCGTCCCGAAACACGCGGATGGCACCGACATTGTCCCGTTTCCTTGTTGCACACATTGTCCGCGGCACCGCCAATGTCACAACCGCAGTCCTTGCATCCGAACAGATTCGATCCGAACAGATCAAACGTACCGTCCTTACAGTCCGTACACTGGCGTCCCGTAACCGAGGGTTTGCAAGCGCACTGTCCCGACTTGGTATCGCACGTGTCCAGCGCACCAATCGTACCGTCGATGAAACACTCGCACTCCTGACAACCGTGGGGATTGCTAGCGGTAAGATTCCAATACAATGGACGACATTTGTCGCAAATTCGGCCATGCACACGTTCTTTACACTGGCACAGCTCGCCAGCCGGTACCGAACCACATCCGGCGAAACGTGCTATTACACCCGCCGGGTCGCAGTTGCACTCCTCGCAGGCGGGGAAATTGTAGAAACCTTCCCGACACTGCTGGCAGGTCTTTCCGTCAAAGTTATCCTTACACTGGCATTGCCCATCGTTGGTACAGGATTTGGCGTGCGAGCCGTACGAGTCACAGTTGCAGGGCAAACACTCCGGGTATTGGTAGTAACCGGCCAAACAGGCCGTACACTGTCGTCCGCCGAAATTTTCCAAGCACGAACAGCGTCCGGTGATATCGCAAACCGTCGATGTGCTACCGGCACTGGAACAGTTGCACGGCACACAGTCTGGGTAGTTGTAGTAGCCGGGAATGCACTGATCGCACCGTGGTCCGCCATAACCTTCCCGACACAGGCAGGTACCCGATTGCTTGTCACATACTTCATCCAGTGTGCCACGTACGTCACAGTTACAGTCTATGAAAAAGAATATCCACAATTAGTTTGCTTCGTGAGCTCGGATGTCTGCATTCTAAAATACTTACATGTGCATTCCGGATATCTGAAGAAACCATCCTTACAGGTGTCACACAGTCGTCCAGCAAAGTTGGGCTTACACTGACACTGGCCGCTACCCTGGTCGCAGACACGATCAACCGAACCGTGCATGTTACAGTCGCAAGCTACAGCAAGCAAAACATATTATCAATTCCGAATGCCTGTAAGGGATTTCATCCCGTACTTACGGTCACACTCCGGGAAGCCGTAGTATTCCTTCGCACACTGCTTGCAGTGCGGTCCGTCAAAGTTGTGCTTGCAAGGGCAGGTTCCTTCCACCGCCTCACAGTAGTACCCGATGGTGCCATTCAAATTGCACTCACACTGCCGACAGTTGGGATAGCCAAAGTGACCGTAGGAGCACGAGTCACAATGCGGTGGCTCAAACTCAACCCGGCATTCACAGCGTCCCGTTTCCTCCTCGCAGTTCCCGGTGGAGTAGAAGTGGTCGCAATCACATGCTGTAAATGTAACCGCCATAAATGATGAGCCTCTTTTTTACTTTTATCTAACTCTGTACTCACGCTGGCACACGTCCGTCTCGTTCCAGTGTCTACCATACGGGCGGTAGTACTTGTCCTGACACTGGTTACAATTAATGCCCTTTGTGTTGTGCTGGCAGTTCTTACACACACCACCTCCTTCATAGTTTCCGTGGATGTCCAGCGATAGTCCTTTAGCATCGATTTCTTCGGAGTATTCACACTCATCCGAATGTCCGTGGCAGTTACACGCTGCAAAGTGGAACCATGCATTATTCTAAATCCTGGGATTTATTTGACACCATTTCAAACATACGTTCACACTGGAAGGGCCGAGCGTTCGTGTTCTGGCGCCATTTTTTCTGCTCAAAACCGGGGCAACATTCGGCACACTGAATGCCACAGGTGTTGTGCTGACACTGGCAAGCCAAAATGCGGGTCGGAGATCGCGGATCCAGTACGTTGCACGTATTGGCGTGTCCATTGCACACGCAACGGCCACCGATGGAGATATCCTTGATCGAGTAGAAGTACTGAGGAGGAAGAAACGATTTTAAACTTCATTTTATTAGCACGTTTTCATAATTCGATACGTACTCGTCGCGTAACCGTAGGATCCTGTCTAGCCACGGACATAAGATGACCAAGCAAATTCTTCGTTCGTAACAGTCGGATGCGCACGTTCGTAGCTCGACTCCACTCTTGCAGGGTGGACGAATTGAAGTAGTTGTTTGCCGATGGACGGTTATTGAGCAAACGGATGGGAATCTGAACGGCAATGACAAACAGAGACAAAACCAAAGTGGCATATTAATTTCAACTTCAGATCCCCTGCACTGTATTCCACTCCGCCTACCTCACCACCCTCCAGGGGTACAATCTTCGAGTGATCCATCGTACAGATAACGTCGTCATCGTTCTGGAGCGGCTTCAAACTGTTCGCACCGAAATATGTCACACAATCGGTAGGCGAGTCGGAAAAGTGCTGCCAGGGTGTCCAAGTCTTGCCGTAATCGCTAGATTTCTCAAGAGACCACAATCCCGGACGAGGGGAGTTGCCCATGCGGATGAACAGATAAGCCACGTGGAATTCCTAATAACAATAAAAAAAAACATTTTTTTTTCACAGATGTTAATAAAAGAATGTGCCTGATGTGCTTGGCTCAAACTAAGAGTACATGCATAAAACCGACCAGTAATGCAACGGAAGCTGACATTGGAGAATGAAAACAAAACAAAAAAAAACATAAAAATCGCTGACACCGGAGTCCCACTTTATACATCGCAAACTATTCATTCTCCACTTGACTCCGTGGAGAATCCACGTTGGACAGCTGCGTATGCAGGAATTGTTCTGCTGGTTTTAATAACAATTACGGACAAATGCAACTCCAGGCAAGTGATTGTCATACAATGTCAAGTTTACGCTACGCCCATCAAATGGCTTGCAACGCTCAATTGTCTTGGCCGTTGCCACAAAGTGCATTGGAAAGCTGCGGGAAGTTGTGCATAATTAGAGCAGTAACATACGGTCGGAAATGGAGAGATTATCTTTACCGTTTACCGTACCATCATTACGACTATAAATTTCAATTGTCATCTCGTCTATGATTTCATCGTTGTGGAAAATGTGAACTAAAGTTTAGTCGTCGTAATGGAAAGGATTTTTGAGATGAGCAAAAGATGAGCTCTTGTTGCAAACCGATCAAAGGTGTTCCTTTTTTAGAACAAACACTTGTTAGACGTCAAGTTAAGATTTTTGTATGAGCAGCTGAAATAACCACTTTGCTTGAAAGATTGTGATTGCGCAATCTGTATGAAACAAATTAAGAATACCAAAAATGCTGCGTGGCGTTCAGTAGAATGGAACGAGGAAGTGATAGCTTCGTGCCCGCTCGCCTCGCAACGCAATGTTCTAAATTGATAAGAATATTATGCTGTCGTGCATACTTTACTTTACAGCATAGAAAGTCAACATATGTACCAAGAATAGTTGGCTTATCAGCAAATGAAAGAGAACGCGGGTTCAAAGAAGTTATCACGGCGAACGGATTCAAATGTGAAACACTTATCACGACGGGAAGTGGCGGACCCGGTCTCCATCCGGTTGAGGATGCTGTTTCCGTAAGACTCCGTTCCAAGCGCAAGCTGGTCGTACCAACGGCAAACCGTATGTGCCGACAAAACATGTCTCGCGCCACGAACAAAACCAACGAACAACGATCGCGCTGCTAGCCAGTGAAACATTTGCTTTTGTAAACTTCATAAGCAAACGTTTTTTTTTGTGTGTTGTTGTTTGCACAAAACCGAGATTATGTCATCCCACTGGTTGCTGGTTGCATTAGATCATGCGCCAGATGGCCGATTCGATGGACGTCACGTCAGTTTCCGCCAGAATCTTTGCTTACCTGACCGAAGTCGATGGTGAGGTTAACCTCGTTGTACTTCATGCCACGTGACAGTGGAGGACTCTGCCACCAGTTCTGCGTACCGTCGATGGCATACTCCGGCGGGTGGCTTTTATCGGGATCGGAAGGGTCGCACACATCGCAAACCTGTATTGGAAAAAAGTAACATAACACGAAAATCATACACGAAATGTAAGGAAGGAGTAGTACACTTGGAGAAGGAGAAAAAATAATGAAATCCTCTATTTACCTGTCCCTGAATGACGGAGTATTGGTTCTGATTGTCGTTCTCGGTGTTTGCACCGACCAGCTTACAGTACAGCTCAGGTCCATCAGTATCAACGCCGCATGTGGCGGTAGCCGTAATTTTGCGCCCCTCGGCAAGATTGAAGTACGGTGGCGTCAGTTCCGCTCGAACCGCCCCAAGGCCAGCGATGACCAGGGCGATCGAGGCTAACGCGGTGATACCACCCATCCTAAGGCGAACCTACGGGGGTTATCACACAGCCCACGGGCGAGACAACGCTAGACGATAAATATTTCCAAAAAAAAAAACATAATATTATAAAAATTGTCTAAACTGGGGTATGTCGAAATCCAGCTTCCATTTGCTGCACGATCGATGATCTAACGCTGCTGGCTGGTTATTTATACACGGTGGCACAGTATTTAAACTAGCAGCAGGAAAGTAAACAAAAGCACTGGAACCAATCACCAGCACCAGCAGATCACGTATGCACTAAGCCGATTCGTTCGGTGCATGATTTCATCCCAAAACATCTTGACGCTCGCCAACCCGCTCATATCGCCGAAGCGGAGCGGAAAACATCGCTAGCATAGGGTTCTAAATTTATACATGCGGTCCCATCTGGTGTGCAGACGAATTGTGCCGCAATGTAATTCTCATCCAGAAACACCATGCCCATTTCTAATGCCGTGGCCGTCGCAAATGAAATGTGCTCCAAACTCCAAAAAAAAACGCACGTTTACCACGATTGTAAGCATAGACAAAGGCGGTGCGGTTCGAAGTCGCTGATCGAAGTATGCTTTGCTTCGGGTGCTTTGGGTCCGTCTGGTGCCTTGCTCTTTACCCATTCTTGTGCTTGATGTTTGGAATCTTCGACAAACCCAACTCCTACTGCTCGTTATGCTACATCTGGCCATTCAATAGGCACGGATTATGTAGTTTCTTCCTTCGTTTTCTCGCCCTGTTCTTCCGCACACATACACACACACACACATACACACACTGTTCGGCTTATTCTGGTTCGGTGTTATGCTGCTGTGAGCAGAACGATGTTTTCATTTCCATTTCTATGGAAGAGACGTAAAACCGGGCACGGAACCGGCCCAGCATAGGGGAAGACACCACGGTGTGTCTTCAGACAACGAAGACGACACCAGCGCACGGGAAAGAAGAGTAACCGAAAAAGAATCCACCGGGCAGCCACTGGCAGGTCATTATCGTCGCAACTTCTTTTTACGGTCGTGTTTTAGGAGTGTCGGCGGTGTTGGCCGTTGCGGTTGGAAGCGATTGAAATGCCCACCACTTTGGGTGCATTTTTATGCTGCAGCCAGTCGGCTCCGCTCCACGGCTGCATTTTTCGAGCGCGCCATTGGTTTCAGTTTTCACTCACACCGTGTGCGAATTTCTCAAATTATCGCAACCTGCTTTAACCGACACACTAATTTTGTGTTTTCTGCACTTTTTTTTTAGCGCTCCTCACCGTACGATCGAACGTTTTTTTCGTGCCATCTATTTGATGCACATGCACAGCCACGCTAGTTTTCGCCACTTCCGACACTGTTTAAGGTACCGGAACTTTAACAATTTAACAGCACTTTTCACTCACTGTTCAAAGCCACATTTAAATATTTAAATTTCCGATTTTCATCATACAACATGATCGTGCATTTACATAAACCAGATTTTACCTCGTTAAACGGCGCCTCACACTTCCTGTAAGTATCTTATCTCCCGCACTCCAATAAAAGTCACGGCTTATCGCGAACACACACACACACACACACTTTCTGCTTCACTGCTTGGATTCTTGGTTCTGATTTCCCTTTTTTTCGGCTTCCTTCTTCTCCGACCAAGCACGGGAGAACCAGTTCCTTCCCGTCTGCTCGGCTCGATCGTTCGCGCGTTTCTGAATCTTGCTCTTCGACACCGTCCCAAAGGAACCTGCCGCGATCGTCACGCGCAGAGCGTTCTCTGCCAGACCGACCACATGGCTTATCTGCTTTGGTGATGCTGTGTTCTTCGCGTGACTTCGTTGCTTTCTGCCTTCAACGGGTAATGTGTTTTGCCAGCTGGAATAGAGTTTGAGAAGTTGAAGATGAACATAAAAAACTTTTCTGTTTTATCTGAGCACAAATATGGTAAAAAGCGATAAGTAGCAATACCGGCCAATATAATAAGCTACCCTAATTTCTTATTTTTAGAATACATTTTTAGAACGATCGTTGAATAAATGTAAAAAAATAAATAAATAATCATATTTTACTCCTACACGTTTTGGTGCATTCTAACAGTTGTCGATCGAAAGGTTTTCGTTCTTGCTTTCTGAATCAGTACGGTAGGGTTCCATTCAAGCAAAGAGAAGATCGCACGAAGAGCAAAACAGTGAAAGAGAGCGAGAGTAGCAACATCACGCAAATGAACATCCTCTCTGCTGGATGCGTATCTAAGCATGAGTGTTTGAAATTCTGGAGATCGCGCATGATCGTACGAAAAAAAAGTTGTTTACTTTTCAGTCCGTTTTGATTTTTGTGTTCGCAAGATAGGAACAGGTTTTCCATTACTATATTTTATCACACAGCCGATAAACGGTCAAAATCGGGGTGAGCATACGGCATCGTGACAGGGGTGTATTTTTGAACAAAAAATAACTACAACAGAACGGAGACAAAATGCATTAAACGACTCATCACGTTCTGCAGGTTTGAAACAATCGAGCGCATGATCAAAGCGTTGAAGTATGCAATTCATACTTTTCTATTTATTTCTCTAAAAATTGTACGATGCGAAAGAATATATTTTTGTGTTAAAACATAATACCTACACCAAGTGTATGATTGCAACATGTCAAGTTTCGTGATTCGATCGCTTCGATCTTTTGATAGATCGATCGATCATTGGATTTATTTGCGATCTTTTGATCGATCGATGATTGCATTTAACAAATCTCAAATGAACTCAACTTCAACGAATTCGGATTTAATTATTATTGTAAAAAGTAAAATACATATAAATATGAACAGCTATATTCTTCAACACTTGTTTTTTATTTATTGGATTCGATATCGATTCAAAATAAATTTGATCTCAGATATTTGATTAAGTATAGCATAAATGGCAGTTGAGATGCTATGTTTGCCTTACCAGCATTGGTGAAGTGTCTGCATATAACCGAGAGGACTAATTGGAATATTATCTGTAATGCCTTATTTGTATAAATGTGTACATGTTAATTGTTTAAATATGTAATTCAATGTTTTTGATTTTTTTTAGCTTTTTAAGAATGATTAAGTCCACGTTAGTTCATTGGAGTTTAGCACGAAGTGTACGAACGCAATAGAGTTTAAACCGTGAAAATTAATATTGAAGATTTACACAGGTTACTTACCTACTTCACAAGCGCTGGAAACTTTTCTGTCCTAGTGAGGAAGATCCCGAAAGAACTTAGGGTCGAATACCGACGCCTGCAAATACCAAGTCATTATTCAAGTTGTTCCTATGTTTATTGCATATCAACTGTATTTTTAGAATCAAACAAAACATCAACTATGTCTTACAACACATTGCCTCGGTTTTTAAGCACTCGCTCTTTCACCGCATAGAACCATGGACCAATCTTTGTGTTCTCCAGACAATCCTTAAATGCTTGGCATCCTTCCATACTGTTCAGCACACCAAACACGGCCAGATCGGCAAGATTAGGCTGCGATCCGCCGTGGAAGGTGGTTTTCTTCTTTTCAATCTCGTTAATCCAACGATCGCATGCATCGTAAATATGCGATCGTACGTCGTCCGATAGCTGGTGCCGCTTCTTTAGCCGCTTGCTGATACCCCACATCGCAAACGCGCCCACGTAGACCATCAAATCCCGTTCCCACTTGGGAAAATGGACGCTCCAGTCGCCAACCTCGGAAAACCATTCGAACGTTTCCAGCGCTTCATCCTTTGTGCGATATACGTTGGGGGAGATCAGATGCACCAAATGGTCGTCGGCCCAAGCGCGCCACTTACGCTCATCCCTAAAATAATATGAGTTTCAATTACAAACCCCCGGCCGCAAAGCAGACACCATGGCACAATACTCACTCCTGTTCTTCCTTTGATCGATTATCACTCTTCTTTTCTTGAAACATCAGGAAGTATTTGTTCATGATATCAAACACTTTCTTTCCGGCATCATTTTCATATGATATTGAAGGATAATATTTAGCAAGCTCGGCGATATCCTGTTTTTTGTCTCGAAGAAAGCTTGAAATCGTGGACACAATCATGCTTGAATCCGTCAGCTGAACATATTTGCCGGACTTCGTTTTAGCCAACAAAATGGGAACTTTTTTCACGTCCGACCATCGTATGTCCTGACGGAGAACCGCATCTACCTCCACAACCGAGTACGAAAGTCCGCTGTGATCGAGAAAAGCTCGTACCTACAAATGAAGATAGCTAGTAAGTACGAGCAATTGCATTTAATTGAACAAATTTACACTTACCTTGCAGCAAAACGGACACGTTTGAAACTGGAACAGCACCAAATCCAAATCAGAGTCATCCTTCGGGTTGACTATTTTTCTCATAATCTTTACATCTGGTAACTTATCTAGAACTTTCGGTCCAACGTGCTCGTGTAGCATATGATCTGAGGGGCCGCCTTTGAAGAAACTGTAGCCGGACCACCCCGTGCCCACCAATGCACCGATCGCTACTCCTTTCAATGCCAGTCCGAGTGTGCTAGATGGTTTTTTCGGTGCCGCTCCGGTGGCCAGTCGACGTACGAGACTTAACCGCTGAACATTAGCCACATTTTGGAGAGGAATTCTCGTAACTATGGAAGCGATGTTTCCCAAACGGTACGTTGCCATTACGTAAAGCACAAAGGAAACCGCTCACAGAACAGATTTCTTGTTTTCCAAATAAACAACACCTATCCGCCGATAAAAATTTCCTACTTTCTCGTAATCAGCCGGTTTTCATAACAAAACGAATGTCAGATATTACTATCATCTGTCAATTTCTCCACCATGCTGGTACATATGCCTGTTCTTAGCAAACTATTATTTTCAAAATATTGCACAACATTACAAACGCTGAGCTATTATTTCAATTTGAAATATCAGTTTATAAAGCGATTTAAGAAATAATTTTAAATTTGATACAGAAATAATTTTCCTGTAGTTATTTTTTTACCAGCATTAATTCGATTATCCGTGCATTTCACTCCGACATTATAGCCAATTCATTATTTATTGAGATCTCTTTTCGAGGTGATCAAAATCAGGCAGATTTCATTATATATCTATGTATATAATATTATCCTTGTCTTTAAACAATATTGTTCCAAAACTTTGCAAATGGGATTAGCGTAACGTTAAATTCAAAATATTGCAGAATTTCATTAGCGGATCGGATTGGAACAATTTTTGTTTCCAAGCGAACCCATCGCTAATCATAAGAAACGTCAAATCACTGTTTATTTCGCCCAGTCACGAAAGAAGAAGAAGAAACACAAGGAAGAACAACCAACAGAACGGCGGAACATTATTTTCGATCGTGTAAATTCATCAAATAATCGCAATGCTTGGACTCGAAAACTTTCCTGAATACGAGGTGCCTGGAGCACGTAAGGTGAATTTTTACCCATACGAGTCGAATGGCGGGTAAGTACGAAAAGTGCGATGTAACCGGACCGGGAAATCGCATCATTCCGGACATTGTTAGGTTAGGCACGGAGCACTCGGGACTAATTGATTGTATCTTGCAGGAGCGTCGTCGCTATCGCCGGCGAAGATTTTGCCGTGATCGGGGCGGATACGCGCCTGAGTTCCGGCTACTCGATTCATACGCGCACCCAAAACAAACTGTTCCGTCTGTCGGACAAAACTGTGCTGGCATCCACCGGGTGCTGGTGTGATACACTCGCTTTGACCAGTTTGGTGAAGGTACGGATGCAGATGTACAAGGACCAGCACCAGAAGAGCATGTCGACCCCGGCCGTCGCTCAGATGCTGTCCATCTTGATGTACAACCGTCGGTTCTTCCCGTACTACGTGTCGAATGTGTTGGCCGGTTTGGATCAGAACGGAAAGGGTGTCGTGTATAGTTACGACCCGATCGGGCATTGCGAAATGACCACCTACCGAGCAGGCGGATCGGCCGGACCATTGTTGCAGCCAGTGCTGGACAATCAAATCGGGCAGAAGAACATGCTGAACGTCGATCCGGAACCGGTGAAAATGGAGAAGGCAGTCTCGATCATTAAAGATACCTTTATTTCGGCTACGGAGCGTGATATCTACACCGGAGATTCCGTCATCATCAATATTATTACAAAAGACGGCATCAAAGAGGAGACTCTGCAGCTCCGAAAGGATTAACCCGTTACCGGTTCCAAAGGGGAGAGGTTTTCATTTTTTTATGGATTAATAAAAACAAAAATCCACGCGTCTCTAACTGTAACCAATAGTATGTCAATTAACGTCTTGTTCTTTCGTTCCTTCAAGCCGCACGAAGGTTTAATCAGAATGAAAATACGTGTGAAAAATTTCTTAGCATATTAGAAGAAGAATAGCGCACATTTTATTTCAAGAAACGAAACTCTTGCAGATAACCGGACTAAAAGAGTAAGGATGTCCCCGTGGAACGAGTACAAGCCACAGTTAAAATCGACTTCCACATTCCATACTCTAAATCTTGGGAAATTCGCATCACATAACAAAAACGCCGAATTATATGCTCCTGACCATGACAACTACACATTTGGCAGAACTATGTGGTTATTTGTACCAACAAGGAGTGAATAGCTTGCATTTTGAATGGGAAAAGTCTCAACTTATTGCTGATTTCGTAGTGATGATGTGAGAAACGCGCACACACACACACATGGAAAGGCTTGCTTACAGCTGTGCACGTAGTATTTTCAAATATGGGCCCTTCTACAACGGCGACACTTGATTACATTTAATCTCCTGTATAGTGAAAATGCGAAATAATGTTCCCTGTTCTCATATGGAAACAGAATCGACATGAGCAACGAATGTTCCCTTCGAAAACGCGACCTCCTGTACGCGAGATCCCATTCTATCTTTTCACATATTCAATCTTCAACGCAACACATACATCATGAACGGTAGTAGGAGACGATTACGAGGATTTGTTTTTCTCTTCCGTAGCGTGAGATATCGACAACTTATGACAGCATTTCACGATCGGATCGTGAGCTACGGTCCTGCAAGCATCATGGCAATGTTAGTGTGCCTCGCTAGCTTTACGTCGTATGCTTTTCTCTTAAACATTACAATTAATAGATGAGTAACCTCCCGTCGAATGATGCTGTATACACATGCGTTTTGCTGCCGGCAACTGGCGGACAATCGATTTATTGCCTCCCGACGTCTCATTTCTTACCGGGAGGCACCAACGGTGTGCCAATGTCTTTGCCTCGCAGCTTCATTCCAATTACACGCTCTATTTTACCCAAAATCACATTGTTCGGTATGCCACGACCCGCCTCGTAATCGTTAACGATTTGTGGTTTTTCACAAATTTGCTGCGGAAAGGAGTAATTCAAATCGATTAGTAACAACCGGTTGGAAAAAAAACACAGCAACGGGTGAAGCTTACCGTAGCAAGATCCTTCTGGCTCAGACCCTTCGCCTGGCGGCCCTGCATAATTAGCTTGGCCACGGACGGTGCTACCGTTTTGTGGCGCAGCTCGTCCGTTTCGCGATCTAATTTTGCCGTATTCTTAGTCGCCACATGCTGCTTGTTGGTTCCAGCGTTGACTGCAACAAAAACGAGACAGGTGCACCATTAATAACGTGATCGGTATAGAATCATAGGTTTAAAAGCAGATGTTGTGCACCGCAATACACATTGCGTCATGTTGCTATTTTATTTTGGTTAGCCGCGTATGAAAATGAAGCATCGTCGGAAGAACCGGAAAACGTCAGCGAGCTTTGGGAAACATCGTGTCAGAAGCACATTGTTTGGGAAAACATTCCCGAGGTGGTGTAGTATGCATAATTGCAATCGATACTTACACTTCTGTGTGGTCTCGACCGGAATTCCCTGACGAAGTGCCTTATTGATGGCTGATTCAGTCTTCAGTGTGGCCGCTTTTGGGGCTTTTTTACGCAATATGGTCACCGTATCCCAATCGCTTTCCGACATGTTTGTTGTTTTGCACAAGCACAGTTAATAGAGTAAACACAAATCAGTCAGTGCACTGGGCCGATGTGTATTGTGCACGGTACGATTTTGCTGAGATCAATCTAAATGTTCCAAATAAGTCTCTGCGTTGCTATTTCCTTCGAATGCTACGATTTTACTTAGAAAAGTAGGAAGATGAAGATTCGACGTTTCTAGAAATTGCTGCGAATCATAAAATTGACAACACAAAAAAAGAAAACATTCTGACATTAATCAGACGTTACGTTATAAGTACCAGACGTTTCGTTCATCTCACTTTGTTTGTTTTCATTTTACCTTTGTTGAACGTTCAATTGGTCTAATACATATTGGAAAAACAAATTTTTTTATGACTTCAGTTATTTCAGAAGGAAAAATAAGATAATAACTACAAATTTCTACAAACATATTGTATGCGACACAGAAAACTACTTTTTTGAATGAAGAACTATAACTCCGGTTACAAATACAAGCCCATCACCATTTCACATTTGGTTTGGTAAAGAGGAGGTGAGTCAAAGAATGAAAAGCTGTATTGACAGAACGGATTCAAGATTAACGATTTCGAATATTTTGGTGAACAATTTGACATTTTCAAAATCATGCTACATGGCTGTGTTGTACTTAGGTTTTTATTACATCAATTATAAAGCATATCCCAAAACATTTATTGAAAAATACCCTACATTTCTCCCGGTTTCATGCATTTGGTATGCACTATTTCAAAGGTTTATGTCAAACATTCTTTCTCATTTTGATAAGACATCTGTCATTGGGACTAAATGAACCGCTATTTATCATATTCGTTTTTTATACTTCTGTTAACTTTTGAGCACATTTAATAAACTTATAAGCGTATTAAGATCTTTTAATCATAGAGATTGTATATGTATATATTGCGATACTTTGCAAAATGTCACAGCAAAGGTCTATCAGCTTATGTTGGATTTTGTGGAGGCTGGATGAGCTGTACCCAGATGTAATTACCGATTTGACAGCTGTTGTTATTCTTATTCATTAAAAGAAAGAACCAAAAAAGAGATCGGATTTGTGTGCTGCTGCTGAATTAAAATTAAGCAAAGTTTGTACTTATTGGAACAGTACATTTTCCGGATTGGATCCAATCGATCCATCGTGGGATTGGAATTAAGGAACACAACTCCAATACTTACCCGAGAAGCGAAGTGTGTGTACACCCAGCGTGAGTGCGTTTCGCTAGGGAATCCTGTTTTCTGTGATATTCGTTCCAGTTTGCACGAAATGGATGCTTTGGCCTTCATAATGGCATAGTGCGGTGTACAGCATAGTTTGCGAAGAAAACAAGATCCCTCACTACCGTATGGCTTTGGGCTGTCCCAAGCCACGGTAGCTGAAGTGAGGAACAGAAGGTGAGGTGAAAAGTACAAGATTCAGTGGAAACGGTGGGAAGGAGTTTTTTCTCCCCTCAGTCAAACGGTACCAGAGAGTGTATGTGTATGTGCGCGAGGAGTATGTGTTGCGGAAGAATCGGTGGAGAAATGGAACGGAATCAGCATCATTAAAAATCGGAAAGCGAACTTCTCCAGCCTCTTCCACAGCGGCAAAGCAAAATTGTTTCTCGGACTTGGAAACGTTCTGTTTCTTCTCGTTTCATCTACTCTATTTGATGTGCGGGTTCTTCCGCTTCTGCTTTTAGTGTCTTTATGCACAGACACACACTAAAACGGCGGTGGGTGTGGGTTCAAGCGAGGGCTCTAGTGCAAAAGGTAAGCAGTGTAGTTCTCTGGTTGCGATATCGAACGCATAGAGGAAGCGAACTAAGCAAGCGCCATCGGATGGACGGCAAAAGAGGTGATGGAAAAACGAACGAATGTCCGCTTCATGTGGAAGAGTCGGGGAAGCTGTTGACTTCTTTCCTTTGCTATCGTTGTAATTACTTGCCACAATATTCGTTGAGAAATGAGAAATTCCGATCAAATACAACGGCGGCGACAGGGTATTCGTTTCCATGGTCACCACGGATACCAAATTCATAAGGAGTTGTAGAGCTTTAAATGATTTGTTTTTACTTTGGGCCGAACCTTCTATCACTGAGAACCAGTTCCACATCCCGGTGACTCTTTTGAAATCCGTCTGTATGTATCTCACAGCATATTAAAAAATCTTTCCATGATTCATCCTTCATAAATTGGTGAAATATTAGCAAGAATAGATAGCAGTCACACATATTCCGGAAACACCAACAATCAGATTCCAAAGCATCCTCCGTTACCGTCATTCGTAAATGCTCGCAGAATTTTTTTAACCAAGGGAAACGAAGGTGTGTGCATGTGTTTGCGTATTTTCATTTTTCTCAAGGGAGATCACACAGTCTCGTTTGGAGCTACTGGAATTTATGCACTTGTGCAAACTGCTACGGCATACTGCTGTTGCATTCCCGAATCAGAGTAAGGCCTTTGCTCCATTCGATGCAGTGACAGGAAAATGTGTTGAGACCGAGCGAGAAAGCAAAATTGTCAGCAAACTATAGTGCGAAGCGGGGCATGATGCACTGGACCAGAGGAAGTGCACACAGCAGGAAGTGATTTCTTTTTCCATCATAGAATTCGGTAAATTCGTTGGACTGGATCGCCCAAAGCACGACCGGTCAAGAGAGGGTGAATGAGGGGGAGTGTGTGCCGGAGAGGGTAGGGATGTTAGTTGAATGTTTGCTGTTTTATTTCCTCTCTTGCGTGTCCTTTCTCATCTGTTTTTCTCCTTGCCAACGCTGCGACGGATTGGCAACCATCTGTCACAGAAAATTTTCGCTGTCTCGTTCTCAAACAAAGTCGGCCTGTCTGGCCGAATGAAGTGCAAATTTTCAACGCAACCGATATGATGCAAGCGGGTATATTAAAAGCTATTGAACTTTTTCAGGCACCGGAAAAGTGAATCATTACGTATGTGTGAGTGTGTATAATTGTGTTGTGAGAGACATCGTCTCAGGAAAATTGTGCGTTGGCCGTGGTTTTTTGTTGTTGTTGTTGTTGTTGGTGTGGAATGTAAACCTGGAAAGGCGGCCTCCCCCCAAATCCGTATCCAGCAGCAGCAGCAGGCGCCGCAGCAGCCACGGCAGAAGAAAAAAAAATCGCGGTGGGGTTTTCTTTTTTTAGTGGTGGTGCCGAAAGTGAGCAGAAAACAAGTGGAGCAAAATAGTGAAGAGAAGGAAGTGCGTTAACATCGCGTCGTTCGGTGGGGTGGGGAGGCAGGGTTTCGCCTGTGGGAATCGAAAGAAGAAAGCTTCGAGACAAAGGGGTAAAAGAAGAAATAGAAGGGTGTGTGTGTGTGTCTGTGCAATGTGTATGTGGCTGGTGTGTATGCGGCAGCGAATGTATGCGGTGTGATGATGGTGTAGGAATCGTGTACAGTGCGACACGTACGTGGTGGTAGTGTGGCTGACGGCGTACACAAATACGTACACGCATACACCTACAGACGCGCCCTTCGCAATCAGTCGCCGGCAGCGCACAATCATCACAAGAGGGCAAGCCGAAGATAACACGTCGTTTACCAGTGCCGTCTCTTGGCGCACGCCTCCGCCACCAGTTCCCCGCTGGCCTCCGTGTGAGTCGTGTGCGTGTGTGTGTGAGTGTGTTGTGTAGCGCCATCGCCGAGACTGCCGAAAGAATCTTTGTGCTGCTGGGACACGGTGCTGGGTCGGGGCAATGGGCGCCCAGCAGGTGAAGGAACGTCCGACCGGAACTACCTCCTCTACCCTTGGAGCCGGCAGCTCGATCCGGTCCAGCCGGAGCAAACCCCGCTCATCGAAGGATGCGCGTACGCTCGGTTCCAACATCTTCACCGAACACAGCGGTAAGTGACACTCCCCAAAATGAAACAGGTTGCGATAAGCAGGATACGAAAAGGTGGTGAAAGGTTCGGTGCCGGTCGTGCCATAATTATGCACAATGTTCTGCCCCGCATGCTTGAATTTGTCAAAACAAGTTCCTGGACTGCAGTGAGTCATGCTCATGAATCGTTTTGGGCACGAAGTGTTCTGCTAGCGATAGGAATGTTTGTTTGAAAGCAAAAGTGTGTATGTGTGTGTGGAAAATAGTTCCGAAAAGAAAGCACATGATATGCTATTTGCAGTCTGATAGAAGAAACTGGGAAGGTTTCTTCTCAGTTGCTGTCACACTGTCGGAGAAAACAAGGGGGAAAAGCGCACTTACTGCGCTGCTGCGCCTGGGAACGAATGAATGCTTCCGTGTGCGCATCCCATCGCAAGCAATGCTCGTCCTTGGTGTTGGACCAGCGCAGGACGGGGTTTCCTGTGGGACCAAAATACACCTACAACCCCATGTACACACATACACACATGCATACCCGTACACAACGCCGCAAGGCATGAGGCAACAAAAGGCGATCACAATGATCTCACACACCACGAACCGACGAACGCGGACCGTCTCGTGGGTCGCTATCACATTTGTTGAGTGTACGCCGCAGCTTCCCGTCGTCCAAAAGCGACTGATGAGGAAAGATGAAAATGGAAGAAGAAAAAAAAACACACACACACACACGCGCGCGTACAGACTCACCAAATGCTTATCGATTGACCGTTCATCCGGCCAGCGTGCTCTTTCGGTGTGTTTCCTCCTGATGGGGTCCGTCAGAGGAGGAGGAGGAGGAGGTTTTGTGCAGCAGCATCGGCGGCAGTTGGCCCTTGTTGTATGATGCCGGTGTGGTGTGTGGCAGCATCGGCAGCACCACCACCATATCGCAGCAGCCGCGGGTGCAGACACGGACCGTGGGGAAAATAATGCTGTTTCCCCTATTATTTTTTGTTCTGCTTTACAATACTTTCAACACATCGCAATGCTGGCGGGAGGAGGATTTTGAATTGGTTCGGATTTGGAAAAAGATGTACGTGGGTTGCTGCGTCGGTTGCTTCTACGCCGGGTTTTTTTTTGGGTAATTGACGAGGGGAGGGAGCGAGTGTTACGCAGAGCACGGCCGATCAAACACAGGAAGTCCGTGGGTATTGTGGACTGCGAAGAGTCAGCGAAGAAGGCTGCAATTGCTGCGTTTGTTTCCCCCTCAAATGCCCGTTTTGGGTGCTCAGGGTTTGACTGAGGATGTTGGGTTTTCCAATGGAAAACCACGGCAGTACAACTTTTATGCACAGTTTACTTTTTTCATCGTTCCTTATGGGGAATGCTAAAAGTAAACAATTTTGCAATACTTAATTGTAGTCTTAATATAGTTCAAGGGTAAATTGCCCTATTATGCTGTAAATAGACCTGTTAAATGGAAAGCTGGGAGTTGTTTGTAGCAAACAGAAAGCTAATTAGATTTGTAGATAAAACACGTCACAATGTCTGGAGCAGCGTTCCATGGCGAAGCTTCGGTAGTTTAGCTATTTTTAATCCATTTTCCCTTTTTTTTGCAAACTATCACCTCGCTCGATAGCTTTTCTATGGGATCCTTGGGATCGGCCAATGTGTTTTAAAAATAGGAAATTAATTAGCTGCTGAAGTAAGACGTTTGTCGCTGGCTCTTGGTAGCAAAACGTGATCGTGGAACGATATTTGTAATTGGTCGATTGATTTTGTTGTTGTCGTCTGTTCGTCCGTTCGCGTTAAGGATGCCGGCTTGATTGCACTAACCAGAGAAGATAAGCATTAAAGTGACGGAAGAATTCTGTGCGTTACGTGAATTCCAACCATTCCAAAATTTGGTGTGAACCTGATGATCGTTGCTCGTATAAAGATGATGTAAAATTTTCAGTAAACTTAGACACAAGAAGCCATGAGCAAAGTTGTGTGTGATACATATTTTTAAAAAATTGCAAACAAATATTTTATTCTTGGTTTTTGTTTTTTATAAACCACCAAACCAACCACCGTATTGCTGAAAAATAATTCTAAAACTATACAATTGTTTGCATAGGGGCATTTCTGTCACATTTTAATTTCCATCAAATAACAAAAACAAATTGATTACAAAAAAAAAATGAATTTTATAAAAAACGCCAGATTTATCAGATGAACTGTTTGCAAAAATCTGTCATATATGCGTTATTTTGTATTTATCTTTGAATATACCATATTTTTAAAGCGCATGAAATGCCTCCAGGCTACCTGCGGCATTTAGATGCATGTTTTCATCCTAGAGACACAGAAAAAGTCTACAACCCAGAAGCGAAAGAGTTTAGCGCTCTTGTCGCTTTTCTTTACCTGTCCTCAAGTGCCTAATTGATATGTACTTCCTCCACCATCGCCCATCTGTCGTTGGATTCAGTTTTTACTCTCCAAAGCTTTGTTGTAGCGTTTTCTGTTTACGCATGAATTGAGACTCGTTACCTACCAAATCGCGTCATTCAATCGTGGCCGAAAGTGCACTCGGAACTCCCCAAACAACCCCATGGACTGGAAATTGAGCTGTTCAACACGATTGAAGCCACCCGGGCAGTGCAATTCGCACATAGACTTGCAGGGATCTAGTGCTACTGCTGCTGCTGCTGCTGCTGCTGCTGCATGCAGTGGTAATTACTATCACACGCTTGACGGTCTCATCGCAGTAGGCTCACTGCAAAAAAAAGGCACAAGAGAGCTGCAGTAGGGAGGGAGAGTAAGCCTGCGTCCGGGCTATTAAGGTGGGTCTCTGACAGGCACATTCTTGTCACAGAGTTTTTTTTTTCCCGCCACCCATTCTTGCTCTCTGGTGGGTCGGGCCGGAAAGCATTCGAAGTCAAAGATGGCGAAGAAGTTGGTAAGCGTGTGCAAACTCTTGAAGAAGGTGGCCCCTGTCGTACACGACGTACCATTGCATTGCTCTCGAGACCAAGACTTCCTGCATGGGTGTGTGGAAGTTCTGTTGTTGTGTTGTATGACCGTACCATGAGGTTGGCTTTTGAGGGTGGGAGTTTCGACAACGACACTTGCCGTGTGTCTCTCTGTAGCAACGATTTTGCGAAAATGCAATCTTTGTTTTTTTCCCCCTTCCCACAGTATCATTTTTCCCCGTGTCTTTTGTGGCGCTACGTTGAATGCGTAATTGGTTCGCAAAGTAGTGAACCCTCAACCGGTGACTGTGTGTTTGCAATTTGCACGTAAAGGTAGCCATCTCAAGCTACGTGTGTGTTTGTCGTATCAACGCGGGTTTTTTTGTTTTGTTCGCTATACTTTTCCAGTGTTGGTAGCACCCGGACGGAGATCTTCGTGGCACAACCACTGCCGCTTGCCGCTCTTCCCTAATTGAGCATGGTTTAAATGGGATCGAGAATCCAATTAAAATTTCCAAACCGATCATACCTTTCTGGTGTGCGTGTGAGGAGGAGGAGAGCATATGTAGAACACAAGCGTCCGAACGACGTATTGACGATTCGATTCACTTCGTTGAAACACTGCTGAAAAGTGTGAATAATCGTTCGCGATCGTGCTGGCACAAATGGAGATTGATTTGCGTGCTAACCTTTCAAATGTCCTCGTTTAGATTGGTTAAAAATATAGTCGCCAAATATTACAGCGATCAAGAGGCGGCAACATCGATGCGCACGGTGAAAACTATCGATGACATTTCCATTTTCCGTTGGCTTTCCTTGGCGTGTGTTGTTGTTGTTTTTTTTTGTCGTTGCTTCGTTCACTGTGTTTTGGCATTTTATTTATAAGGCGTTGGCATCGATACGAATGCATGTTTTATTTTTGTCACTGATAATTGCTCATACTTTTTTCTATCGGACATTTCCTATGTGCTTACGGTCGCTTTTCGTTATTGCTCACCAGTTGAACCACCAGTGTTAATCGTCTTGCGTGTGTTGTCCAAACGCCGGCAAAACCTTTTCCAGACAAAGACGAAACAAAGCCACCCCAGGAGAGCGCTACTACCACTCACGCGTGTACATGCGCGCGCGAGTGTTGTGTTGCCGTGGTCGTGGCTGCTGTTTCTTGTTTCCCGTCGTTGCCGTGTGGAACGAGGACGACCACGACACGCCGTGGAGGTTGCAACCAACCGCCCCCAATCGGACGTCTAGTAAGCCAGGATGGATGAATATCCATCCTCGGGAAAGGAGGCAACGTTTCCTTGTGCGCGTGTCCTCTGTGTGCGAGACGGGTGTACGCGTGTATACGCCGTTACAACTCGTCGTCGTAGTCGTCATCACTACCGGGAGTGGTTCTGCGCAGAAGCGGCTTTTTTAGAGGAAAAAAAAACGTAGCAGCAGCCACTTGTACGGGGAAGGTCCTGTTGGGTTATCCTTATGGATGTGTACATGTGTGTGCGTGTGAATGAATCCACCGGCAACTCGTTGTGTTCGGAAAACTAAAGCATTTTGTATCGTAGGCATAAATTCAAGGAATTACTACAACGGGGCAAATTTCGTTTCTAGTGATTTTTCGTAAAAACCCGGTGTGAAAGATTTGAAAACAAACAAATGAAAAATTTGCTTTAAGAAATTTGTTCTTTGTTTAGGAAGTGAACTGAGTATGGTTTGGGGAATGAAGAAGCTGTTACCATATTTTTGGGTGTATATGATCAAACACTGTATTTACGATTTTTGTAGAAAGGGTAGGTGATAAAACAGGGATATTACTATCGCCATTTTCGACCCCAGGAGGTTGGGCTAACCAGTAACAAACCAATATGTGAAAGATAAGTAGATGGAAAAAATCAGATAATAATGTCAAACATGCATGTATTATCGACTGAGGGTATAAACTTTGAAGTAGTTTAAAAAAATGTCACCTTTTGATTATGAACATGCCTAAAAACGTTTGTAATATTTCGTCGCTGCATGCAAAACGATTTGTTTATATTTTCACATAGTAATATATTCGTTCATTGCCGCTCAATAGATGTGGCGTTCGAGTTGTATGCTGTTCTTTTCTTTTTGGTTATATTATTTACCCATTTGTTTGACGGAATTCTAGTAACGAGCGAATAGAATATGTCAATATGTTGTTTTGTTAACGGCGCAATATAATACAGAATATATTGTTTTGCTAACTGCAACATATGCAAAGAGGGTTATGTGAAAACGTTACTGCATTTATTAATGAAGTGCGCAGTGAGTTTAAAATAAAATTGTTTGTCAAATGCTTTATAAGTGCTCCTCTATTGTTATAGCTATGAAAACTGTAAATATTGCAGTACAGAATATTAAAGCAGCCATATTTGCGATAGACAAACACAGAAATCATGTAATATAAAGAGGAGAGGGTCATTTTTGCCGTCATTATAATTGTGAGAACAGATGGCATATTCAGTTGGATGGTACTGTGCACAGTTGAACTCTGTGTACTGAATCTTTCGCAGTAGCTTTGTTCTAATCCACAATGCTCGTTTCTATTTTCCTATATATTTTTTTTTGCAACATCAGCTCATGAGTTTAATTATAAACTATTACATTCACGGATGCTGGCAATCGTGTGTTGAATAAACTATTTGATTGTAGTGTTTATGTGTTATTTAAGGTTTATTAAAAATATGTGCATTTGATACGCATCGCGCTAATGCTTAAGCCATCAAATATCGGATTAAACAAGTCTTATAATAATTACCATTATTCTACCACCTTTGCGTTGCCTCATTTGCTCATACGACACTTCCCGATACCTTGTGGTTTTTGATGAAGCATTCGTCGCATATTTCTTGACGCTGTGGTCGTGGATATAAGTTACATGGAAAATAATGCGTGTTGTATAAACAACTTAGTTGCATAATATTAGTTACTTCCTGCGAAACCATACAGCTGCCGTGCGTTTCACCAAAGTAGATCATGTGATTGCAAAATCATACTATCGATTTGGGTTTGAAATGGCCAAAGTTATCTAATGGTAAGAAAACGTTACAGTTGCGAATGTGGAGAACGGGTTGCAGGAAAACAAAGAAGAAAAAAATGGATCACCGGCTCGTTCCGATGCTAATGTACACGAATCATCAAGATTTCGAATTTATTTATGCTAATACATTATTGATCTGCATCTTCATGTCTTCGCCGGATGAAATTTGGGAGAATTTTTTGTTTTCGTATCAGCTTTAGCGTAGCGGGTTCTGCAGTGCTGGTTATGGAAAATAACAGCTGGTCCAAAATGAAACGAGAGCGGCGGTCGCTAGCAGAAACGGCAGTGCGAAAAGCCTCCAGCGAAAGAGAGTCGCTTCATGCCTAGAGTTTATCCTTATATGGTATTCCTGGTGTACGTAATGAATCCGTAAAAGTGGGAGTGAGTCATTGTGGGCTGGTGAACGACCGAGATAGATAGACCGATGGTGAGCGAGAAGATAGCAACACAGGAACAACAACAAGTAAAAGGGATCGATGGGAATAAGAGCCTCCGCCACTGCCGTCCGTGTGCGGAGAGAGGAGACCACCAAGCATCATCATCCACATTCAAGGCCAACAGAACGTTCTTCGTTTGGTAAGCGTCATTAAGAAGGAACGAATGCAATCGCACGGGGGGATTCGGAATTCGATAGGCCCAATTGAAGCGACATAGAAGATGTTTGCAAAAATGCTGTTCTAATTTTATGTTTGAAACTAAACTAATTTTTAAAACTTTTTTCACTTGTTTCTTGCTACGTTAAATAATATAAAAAGAGGAAAAATACGCATAATTCAATGATTGAAGTGCCCTTCATATGCCCGTCACATAACATAACAAAAAATCATCCTAAATTAATCGCAATTTTAGCATTCCCGCAAAGTAAAGTCAAAATATATTTTGTTAACCTTAATTTTATTATTATTGTTTTGCTGTATTTTATGTTTTCAACAGTCGAAAATATGTATTTTATATCAACTCATGAAAATTTTCGCTAAAATACTTTGTGGGATTTATAATACCATTATTGTTTTTTTAATTTCATAATAACAGGAACTTTGACACAAATTGACACAAACAATCTTATGTAGCAATGTCTGAAGGGCATATGAATTACCAAAGTAGTGTTGCGTAAAATTTATTGTCCTTGTTGTTTTCAAAAGGTTAGACAGACACAACATTGACCGAAGTAAGACTTGTTTTCTTGTTTATTGCAAAACCAGCGCACACCGCCCCCTTCGGCGAGAACTCTGCAAGTGCCTATTTTTAAATATATTTATCCAATTCTGCCACCATGCGCCCGCAGCGAGTGGTCTCGTCTTCGACCCCATGCATAGATTGTATCATTGGTCACTTTCACCACTTGGCAGCGGAATTGCTCTTTTACTTAGCCAAAATTTATGTGCGGCTCAAACTTAAAAACGATCAGAGACGTACGATGTTCATACGTAGAACGAATGTTTCGATGTCGTACCGGGTTAAGTGTGTTGCTACGTCGGTAAGCAGAATTTAAACGCTCTGGGATTGTTCAATTAACCAGCGAAATGGAATCGTTCGCAGTAATCTCGCCAACCGCCAATCCGGTGCGATTGGTTGTGCGATTAATGGTACGCAGATGAAATTACATGCACAATTTACCATACCGTAAGCACCATTTTCTAGCTACTGCTGGATTGGTGCCTCCTGCTCGAAGACAAAAGCCATTCGCCGGGAATCTCTTTTTGTGCGTGCAACGATTTCCCCGTTTGCCAGAATAATTTACACTCTTAAGGGCCAAAGGAATGCGTAATACTCTGCATCAATTATTTTTATCTGCTCCGATGACTGTGAGAGCATTGTTTGAATAATGGTTCGTGGTTCTTCATCGTGGTTCGTTGGTTAGCTTTCGCTTTTACTACTGTGCGGACCAAGCACAGCAGTATGAAAATTGTGCTCCCTAATTGAGGGGATCGACATATTTAATGTGGTTCGCATTGTTGTTATATCTTTTTTTTTTTGTTTAATTTTTATAAACAGCCTTTTTTGAATCGATATTAGATACCTAATAAAGTACGTCCCATTTGTCCGGTGATAATATTTACTTACCTTTCCGAGCGAGCGTTTGCTTCGCTTTACGTGTTGATCATCCATTATTTCTCCACTTTGTTGGTGACAAGCGTTAAACACTTCCGTCGGTGTGTTTGCCCAGTCGCGTGATGTGGTAGGCATTTGGGTGTACCAACGCCAACGTGGGCTTGCAGTCCGTCGTCCTCCGCCTGCCTCCTCTCTCCGACTGCGTTTGCTTGCACCCACGGTATTAGATCGGCGATCTGTTTCTCCATCTCTGGGAATTTGGTAGTGGAGAGGCAAGATTGATGGTTTCCTAGCAGTAGTGAATGCGCCGAATGCATTATCGGAGCATACAGCACGGGGCGCACACACACATACACAAGCGGGCATGACGACGACGACGGGCGGCAAAACATGAGCTCACCACCACCGTGCACGTTTCCTAGGGTGCCCCGGCATTTGTTTTTCGTTTTTCGGTTGCCGGCCGGCCACTCTCGTTATTGCTTGTTTCTCGTACCGTTCAATCTGGTTTGTATGTTTCCTGTGTGGTGTTTCAATTTCCTTTCCGCTCTAGCCACATCACGAGCGTGTGATGAGAAGGGAGCGAAGGGAGGCAGCTCAGGGCTTCAGGAACGGACTGTTCCGTAAGGCCACATTTCGACTATACGGCCACGGTGTTTACCGAGCCGGGTATGAAAGCGCACGCGGGTATGGATCTTGTCCCGCCAGCGAATACGTGCACAGTGGAGCACCGGTTGGGGAAATTGAGTAGGAGAAATAAGTGTTATAATTGACGAGATGCGGCAAGAAGAGGAGGTACGTTGGGAAGAACCCGGGGTCGATGTCGGGGCAGTGATGGGAAATGGTTCGGGATGATTTGATCTTCCTTCGTCTGCTCTCGGCGAATGTTCGGTTTCGATAGTTTGTGTATGTGTGTGTGTTTGTGTGTGGTGTTACGAAGAGGAAATTCAAATAAACATTGTAAAATATGCTAACGGAAGTCACGCTTAACTTGTGTACACCGATAGCTCCTGTTGGGCGCTCTTCCAGCGACAGGCGATACTAACGAATCGTATCATCCTAATCGCGATGGGGACCAAGGGTGATGATTTTCTCACCGAAAATATAAAAGCGGTTTTACAATTGATTTCATCAGCGTTTTATCAAAATCAACAATTATTTGTTCAATATAAACATTTAAATCAACTTTTATTCGATGGATCTATTTTAGTTTTCCCGAAAAATTGCGTCAATCAATTGCGTGCTTTAAGTTGTTTGCAGTTGCTTCAACGTCGCAAGAATGTTTTTCTACTTAACAACCTTTTAGGTGGGGTGAGCTTTGCCTAGGTAACTTAACGTCCGCTTTGTCGCTTTGGATGAATATTAAGTTCTGTTATGATTCAACGATGACCTGCTGCCGGTGACACTATTCCTGTGTTTAATGCTGTTTTTTTCAGTTCTTCGTTCCAAGACGATGGATACTAATTCGTGACATTACGCGCGAAATGTGCCAATTGGTGGTCCGCTGTGTAAAATAACCAACGCCGCCCCTCTACTCGCTTGCCCCTGTTGCACGATGGGAACGTGTTGCGTATCTGCGTTCTCTGCGGTCACACCATGCACCCGGATCGCGTGTCGTCGTGCCGCATACCCTGCCCTGGGGAGCAGTATCACACAAACGGTGGCCAGTGGCAGCACCGGCAGCAGCAGCAAAAGCGCTGTGTGAAAATCAAACGTGTATTCGCAATCGCTTGAGAGACCCTTTGACAGGAAACCGCTATCGCGGGTTCGTGAAGGTTACGTCATGGTGGGTTGTGGATGTATTTTTTATCGCTTTACTATAGGGGCACCCCCCCCCAAAAAAAAACACCAGCAAAAGCTACCGTGCGGTACCCCCTTCGGGTGGGGAAAACTGATTTTCCATTGTTGGAACGATCGTTGTTATTATAGACACTTCATCGTTCTGTGGGGAATACAAGGTCGTTTGAAAGAGGGTTTTGACATGATTAGACAAAATAAAAAAAAAACAGTGCAAACCAAATTGTTCTTCTTCAACCTTGATATCGGGCATTGGGGACGCAACCGTCCGTTCGAGGGAAGACGGAGATTTAGTCATCATCGTTTCTTCCGGTGTTGAGTGCTGTAAACGATGCGAAGATTGATCAGCGGCAATAAAAAGAATCGCGCAGTATCCAACAGGACCGATCCAGTTGCTGCCAGCTGCCCGCCGCCAGCGTGTTTGAATGACGAATTGTTACACACCGCTGAGGCCACTAAAAACAGTACGGTAAGCTTCATCTCCCATCGCGAACGAATAAATGGTGTCGAATTTCTTCGCGGTAATGACACGTTTGTCGTCCGAGGGACCATCTGCGGACGCTACTGCAAAGATGATGATGCGATGGTGGTGGTGGTGGTGGTGGTGGGCTACCCAGTGTTTATAAAGTGGTTCCCAGCGATTTGTTTGTGTACTTTGGCCGTCGTGACGTTGCGTCGGCTGCCCCACCAGCCTCAGCACTGCCTCAGTGCCAGTGCAGTATTGGAGGGCACACTGTTGATGTTTATATTTACACACAAGCCAAGGAGAGACCGGAGCCGGCTTGTTGACTAACCGGCCAAATGAAGAGGGCAGCGTAGCGGCGTTCATTTCTTTTTTGTGTCTGTCTGCCACTGGAGCTACTTCGCCGAACGTCACATTACGTTACGCGTCCGTGCTGCTTGGTTCATCTAATGTTTTAGGCCCGATGAGTTCTAGTAATTTAAACCAAGCAACAAGCCGATCACGTTTGAAGCAATAAAAGATCGTCATCACACGTTTTCGCGTGGTCGAGGTCGTGTGATTTTGGTGGAAGGGTACACCGAAATTGAACATCCCAATCAAATTTCATTCGTTTTTTTTTTTGCTCTTTGCTGGTGCCCCCTAGTTAAACAATGTTTCATTACCTAAGCCAGGGTTTTGTAATGGTGGGATTTCAATTACAATGAGGCGACACCATGTCGTAAAGCAAACCATGTTTGAGATGTGCAGCTTTTTATGGAATGTAAAAAAATCCCGTAAATCTGCTTTAATCTTTCAATATAATTTTGAATCTTTATACATGTTTCGAAAATTAATAAAAAGTGTCTGTAAAATAAATTGACCAGGCAAATAAATATTTGAGTAACAAAAATCAGATAAAATATAGGTGTTTGTAAAGTGATTATTTGCAAATAGGTATATTTCATGTCATTCCATGACCTGTCTTGAGTCTTGAGATTGTAATTTATGGCATAAAATTAATGGAGCATGAGTCCGCGCCGCCCCTGCTCAGCTGATGCTGCAGAAGATTTCCACTGTGTAAAGAATAAAAGACTACAATTTATGTTTCACGTGTGATCAAACACCAGCTGCATTGTTGTTGAGGTGTTCCCAGCGAACGGTATAATGCAGTTTGGCCTAGATCCAAAATAGCTACATATTCTTCCGAAAAGTGGTTTGCATTTAGGTCCATGTCAAGGTCGTCATCGATGCAGAACGGTTTGGTATGACAACGATTAAGCGGCATCCTGGACCAAGCAGTAATATCGATCGTGTTCATCATGGAGCACTATCGCTCGTTGTTGCGGGAGTCTTGGAGCAGAGCGTCTTGATAGGGATTCAATAAGAACATTTATTACTATTCTATTGTCGATGGAAAATTCGTTATAATAGTGCGGAATAGTGCACTTGATTTGGTTAAATTGTATTAAAAATTGTAAAGATATTTTTGAAATATTTGTAAATTGATGCATTAAATTCTTTTTATGAAAACATTTTAATCAAATGATAATGGATGTTTTTGATTTTGGATTGAGAATGACGCTGAAAAGTTTCAATGTTCGAGACCACCATTGTAGTGAAGCGGATAGTGTGCATGTGTAGAGCATGGGCCGCAAATATCTTCCTCCGCTAATAGGTTTGCACTTGGGACAAGATCACTATCATCCCGTTCATGCTGCCCTCGACCTTATTACACGCGTGCAGCCGCCGTCCATGTTCTGCATAAGAAACACAAACGATGGGCACGTGGTCTGGGCGTTAAGTTAAGCGTTAGATGAATGTCACAGACCACCGATCCATCGTTACTGAGCGGCGGCATTCGTACATGTACTGCACACGGCAAATACATATAGGGAGCGAGGTATTTGTGTTGGCGAAACCGGCAAAATAAAGCTACACTCGTGTAGGAGGCGGCGGTCAGCTGTAACACTGCCATTGACACAACGCTCCCAACAATGTCGGTCGAGTTCATGCCGCTGATGAATAATACAGCCACGGTTTGGGTAGTTTCTTTGGTGTTGAGCGATATGAATAGAGAGTTTAAAATAATCTTTTTACACATGATACTATTATTATACAATTGCCAGCTACGTGAGGATGTAATTTAAGTCACTTGCATTAAGCCACATTAAGATTGAAAACAGCGCATTGTGATATAAAAAAAAAACATACTAAAAAGAGATTCTACAATGATATCATACGATTGAGTTCCACATGGTGATGTCTAGCAGACTTCAGTACCAGACACGTTTTCCACGCTGCATTAAAATGTGGTGGCAGGGTGGGGACGACTAGCTCGTTATGGGAAAAGCACATTCTTCCGTAATGATGTATTTGCAGTGAATAATGATGGTTACCATTAATAACAATCTTAACAGCCGCATACACTTACACTCACACACTTAATTCGACACAACCCATACAGAATGGGGGAAAGTGGTCGGTTAGTTGGAGCTTGGTAGACATATCAATCGCACTTACGCTTTCGTTAAGAAGTGTTTGTCGGTGAGCAAGCAGCGTGTTTTTTAGACTTTCTTTTCACACAAGCCCACTCACAGGCGCTGTGCATGTGTGAATATCATGCCAGCGTTTTATTAGCATGGGCGTTGAAATTTCGGGGTGTATAGTCGAACGAGGGCAAGCATTTCGCATTTGCATGCTGTTTCACGAAACTGTAGTGCCAACTTCGTGTAGAAGTAGAGGCAGAAAATGGGGACTTTCGTAAGGGAGAGCATTATGCATCGGAGGGAGGGGAGGGTGAAATTTATCCATCGAAACTGCATGACGAAGGTGGAGCAGCAGGTGCAATGAACTCACGGTTTAACTGGTGGGAATGTAAGCTGTTGTTATATGTAATTATCGCAACTTGTGCAAATGCACTCTGGATTGTGTAGAGCGTTGGAAGTGTGTAAAGTTTTTTTTCCACCTTTATTTCAATTGCGTTTGATATTGCAGTTTAATTTCGATTCAATTCAGATTGACACATAAATCTGTACTTTTTCTTATCTTTTCCAGAGGCACTTCTTCAATCGCGACCATTACCGCACATACCACCACCGGGAAGTTTACTGCCGACGGACCTGCTCAGCCAGAACCAAGATGGGTTGGAAAATCACACCGGAACCATGCATTCGCAAGGTAGTTCCAACACGGCACAGTCCAGCTTCGAAACGGCGCACCGATGGACGTCGAAGGAAAATTTGCTGGCGCCTGGACCGGAGGAAGACGACCCACAGCTGTTCGTTGCGCTGTACGACTTCAAGGCCGGCGGTGAAAACCAACTGAGCCTACGAAAGGGCGAGCAGGTTCGCATACTGTCCTACAACAAGTCCGGCGAATGGTGTGAGGCACACTCCGATTCCGGTCACGTCGGTTGGGTGCCTTCGAACTATGTTACACCGCTAAACTCGCTCGAGAAGCACTCCTGGTACCATGGGCCGATCTCGCGCAACGCGGCAGAGTATCTGCTCAGCTCCGGCATCAACGGCAGTTTTCTCGTGCGTGAAAGCGAAAGTTCGCCCGGTCAGCGTAGCATCAGCTTGCGGTACGATGGGCGCGTTTACCACTACAGAATATCGGAAGACTCCGATGGGAAGGTGTACGTCACGGCGGACGCCAAGTTCAACACGCTGGCCGAACTGGTGCATCACCACAGTGCGCTGCACGAGGGGCATGGGTTGATCACGCCGCTGCTCTACCCGGCGCCGAAGCAAAACAAACCGACAGTGTTTCCGCTCAGCCCGGAGCCGGATGAGTGGGAGATTTGTCGGACGGACATTGTGATGAAACATAAGCTGGGCGGTGGACAGTACGGTGAGGTGTACGAGGCTGTGTGGAAGCGGTACGGCAACACGGTGGCCGTCAAAACGCTCAAGGAAGACACGATGGCGTTAAAAGATTTTCTGGAAGAGGCTGCAATCATGAAGGAAATGAAGCATCCTAATTTGGTTCAGCTAATAGGTACGTAACATGGTTTTCGTCCACGACAGTAACACAACGTTGTATAACATACGCTAACAATAGTTGATAAGAATGTTAAAGCATTGTTTTAATAAATTTTTCTAACGCCAAAATTATGTACTCCCATTTCACAGGCGTTTGCACACGCGAGCCACCGTTTTACATCATCACCGAATTTATGAGTCATGGAAATTTGCTCGATTTTCTGCGTACATCCGGACGAGAAAGGTTGGACGCGGTAGCTCTCCTCTACATGGCAACACAAATCGCGTCCGGCATGAGCTATCTAGAGAGCCGAAACTTTATTCATCGCGATTTGGCTGCACGTAATTGCCTGGTTAGTGATAACAACCTAGTGAAGGTGGCAGATTTCGGGCTGGCCCGATTGATGCGTGACGATACGTATACGGCGCACGCTGGAGCCAAATTTCCGATCAAGTGGACCGCACCGGAGGGCCTGGCGTACAACAAGTTTAGCACCAAATCGGACGTGTGGGCGTTCGGGGTGCTGCTGTGGGAGATTGCGACGTACGGCATGTCTCCGTACCCGGGCATCGATCTGACGGACGTTTTCCACAAACTCGAATCCGGCTACCGTATGGAGCGACCGCCCGGCTGCCCACCGGAGGTGTACGACCTGATGCGGAAGTGCTGGCAATGGAATGCTCAAGATCGTCCAACGTTCAAAAGCATCCATCACGATCTCGAGCATATGTTTCAGGTAATTAGAGATAGGGTGTCTCTCTAGCGCTAATAGGTCTTATTCGGATAGATTTTCTGTTGACAGGAATCATCCATCACCGAAGCGGTTGAGAAGCAACTCCAAGGGGTCGGCGTGATACCGATGCAGCTTACACCGCAGATGAGCAAGAAGCCACATATGGGTATGCAACAGCAGCAGCAGCAGCAACCGTTGCAGCAACAGCAACTGCTACCTCCTCCGGCACAGCCAGCGCAACAGCAGCAGCAGCAGCAGCAGCAGGCACAACATGAACCTGCTATTACACCCATCTCTGGTAAGTGTTTTCATGACGTAAAGTTATAAAAATGCAGAAAAGGTCTGTGAAGAAAAGTAATCGATTTTAAATTTTAATGTAATTATTTTTTACTTATGTTTTATTGTAACTAAAAAAATTATTTAAAAAAATCAAATATGTTTTGAAAAATTATCATTGTAATTTTCTTGTAATTTTAACCTTTCCGAGACGAAAATCAGTTCAGGCGATTGTTGGAGTATGAAATTACTATAAATATAATCAAAACTCCCTTCTTATAATATATTCACGTTCAATCATCGTTTGGTTTGCTTACGTTTTACTCAGATTCGGGTTCCGGATCCAAGTTCAGCACGTTCGGAAGCAAGCAACCGGCTACTGCAGGCGTTCAGATGCGCCGTACAACAAACAAACGTGGCAAAACAGCTCCTGCCCCGCCAAAGAGAACGAGGTACATATTACAACCGCTTGCACAGCGCATGTGTTTCAGGAACAAAATATATATTTTACATTAATGCTGTTTTCTCTTCCAGTCTGCTCTCATCGAGCCGTGACTCAACGTACCGCGATGATGACAACTGCAAGCTTGGTGACAGCGACGCTAACGCTAATGGTACTGCTATTCCCATCACAAAATCGTCCTCTTGCAGTAGTTTTCTTATCGATAAGCTGTTTCGAGGTATTTTTATGAGCAAAAAACTGTTTATCGTTTTTCGATGCTACGCTGCTTTACTATATCGTGTTTTTGAAATGTTTGATTTTGTGTGTTTTTTTTCTTTGCTTAATCCAATCTAACACTGTAGTGCAGTGTGTTAATCAGTACTAAACAACATGCATTCAGCAGTGTGTTTGCTATTTTGATACTTGGTGCTCCAAACGAATAGCGTAGAGCAGAAATTCGCTGAGACGTGCTATCAACTTCCGCGGAAATATAACCAATATAAAGATACCAAATTAACATGCTTTTCGGTGGGCTAGAACTAACTGCGCGTGGTGCGGATACGACATTGGACATTATTCATGTGTGTATATTTACATTGCAGGGTTCACGCGGGACATGGCGAATTTAATGAATCGTGCGACCGATTCGGAGAATGAGCAGAATGAAGTAACTCCTGACACCGATACGGACAATCCGGAACCGATTGGGTTCCAGAAGACACCTCAACAAAGCTCGTTCAAGAGGGCCGCACCAATCATGGGCAATCGAGGGCTTGAAACTCGTGGTAGTAAACGGTTGCCTCAGCAAGCACGCCGTGACCAGCTTCCCCCCGGTGCCGGCTCGGCAGGATCAGCGATTGGTTCTGGTCAGCAACCAATACTCGGTGCTCTGGAGGTACAGAACGTGAAAAAAGCCATCAATAGGTACGGTACGCTGCCAAAAGATGCCCGAATAGGCGCGTATTTGGAATCGTTACGCCAAGGCGATGGAACCGTCATACAACAGGTGCAGCAACCTTCGCCACAGCTACCCCAACTGCAACACCAACCACAGGGAGCGGTCCATTTACCACCAAGCTCCTCACCACAGATGCAGATGGGCGTTGGAAATCCAAATTTGTCAGAGCCACCGCCACCACCGATGGCCGCTGCGAATGCGATTTCAAACAGCATACTGGCGCAGCGAAACGCCGCAGCTCTTAAGGCACAGCCGCAAATGATACGGAGCAACTCTTCGAGCGGGGTCACCATGTCCAATTCCGCCACAGCTAGTCTTTCAAAGCTCCAACGCCATCGTACGACGACCGACGGATCGATGATGACATTTTCCTCCTTCCGCGGGACGGTTGGGAACAACAGCCCAAAGAGAGCGGTGCAGCCATCGCTTGCCGATCTGGAATTCCCTCCGCCGCCGGTTGATCTGCCTCCACCACCTGAGGAATTCGATATGCCGCTGCACGAACAACGTGGAGGTATGTTAGAAAAACCGATGGCCGCTCCCTCCAACGATGTCCGTAATACGGAACCAAGTGTGGAAGAGGCTAGCTCAAGGTTCGGGGTAAGCTTACGAAAGCGGGAACCCTCTACGGATTCGTGCAGCTCGCTGGGCAGTCCGGCCGATGCTGTCAACAACGCGTCTGGCACGGGGGTTGACGCATCCTCACTGCCGATGCCACCACCACCTCCACCGGCTACCGGAGGTACGAAGGGGGATACGAAAAGAACAACAAATGTGCCAAAGTGTTTACCGGGTGAAACAGGAGGTAAAAAATCGATAAGTGGAGGCACGGTTTCCGATCCGGCATCACAATTAGTCAGTGAGCTGGCGGAATCAATGCACCTACCAAAGCCACCCTCGTTGCCACTGGAGGCAGCACACCAGCCAATATCCCACTACAAGTCGTCTGACGTCAGTTCCCTACGTAAACCGGTTTCGATGACGAAATCGACTATATTACCATCCGGTGGCACTGACAGCAATGCATCGCAGCCACCGTTTAAAGCGCAGCTGAAAAAGTTGGATCCTACCAAGCGAGCTCCTGTCCAGCCGGTGAAGAAAGAGGACAACACGGGAGGAATAATTGATTTCAAATCGCGATTACGCAAGGTAGACCAGAACAATGCAGAAGTGTCGAGCAATGGTAGTGGCGGTGGTGATCTCAGTGGCGAATCTGGTTCGATTGTCGACAATAATAACAAGCATCATCCGGGAAATAGTATCCACAATAACAACAATATTAACACGAACAGCTCGAGCAACAGCAGTAACGGCAACGTATTAAACAATAACGATAACTCGGCGTCCTCTTCGTCATCGGAGAACGAGAATCATCGGTCACAGAAAAAAGGTGAATCGAACATGGTGGTACGCAATGGGGGAACGAATCTGCTACCTGGTAAGAATAATCATGATCTGGTTGGGAGTAATAAGCTGCTCCTGGAGAACAACGAGCTCAATTCGCTCAAGTTGAAAAAGACCAGCAACACCACCACCACCTCCCCATCGACGATCGTGACGGGGTCGGCCCCGATCGATAGCAACAAGGTGATCGAGCTAAAAAAGACTGAAATAAAGATCGAACTAAGCGACGATCGCAAGCGCGAAAGTTTGGAAGGAAATTCGCTCAAGGTGGACAGTGGTGGTGGTAGTGGCGATAATCTCTCCACCGGAAGTAGCAGCGGCGGGGCCGGTGGTGAGGAAGGTGATGGTAAGCGTAAGAGCACGGGCAGTATTAGCAGCCTAAAGAAGCTTTGGGAAGCGAAGGAATCACCGGGCGATCCAATGACCGCACAGTTGAGTCCCAAGCTGGGTACGAAAAGTGCGGCCAATATGGTACCGAAGATGAACAACAACACCGAAGCGGATGATAGTTCTGTCGGTGTGGGTGGAGTAAACAATCATGAACAACAGCAAGCGCACGCGAATACAGCATCGCCGGGTGTTTCCACTGGAACAGTGGGAACCGGCGGTAGTAAGAAACCGGCCGTTCCAATAAAACCATCCAAATTTTCCTCCATTTATGCGACACCGGTGCAAACCATGATTCAATCGACAACGTCTTTGTCTAGTGGAACCTCAGTCTATGCCAAATCCAACGACGCCTCAATAAACAGCAGCGGCGGCAATAGTCAGCCGTCAGAACCAAAATCTTCCTCTCCAGCAGCAGCTGCTGGTGCACCAGGTGGGCGTGAGAATATCTTGGAGCTGCTACAGTCGCTGCAAACTGGATTGAAGGTGCCGGTTGGGAACATTTCGGCCACGCAGTGGCTTGCGTTGAGCGATCGATTGTATTCGCTGCAGTCCTGCTGCGTCACGTTCGCCGACAATGAAAGCCTTCCACCGCACGCTAAATTTCACTTTCGCGAGCTAGTCACGAGAGTCGAGAACCAGGCGCGGTCGCTGCGCTCCGCCGGCAACAAAAACGTCCAAGACAACGAAAAGCTCGTCCAGGAGGTCGGTCAATCGCTGAAGCAGATTTCGAACGCACTGCACAGGTAATTTCAAGTCAAGTTGGTTGATTTCGATGAGCAATTTTAGTAGGTGATTTGTAATTGCGATATGATGATACGTTTGAGACGACTCTTTTAACGTTCATTATATCCAGCTGTATAATAAATTTGATTACTCTCAGTTCCTTCTTCTTTGCTCGGCTACTTTAAAGAGCATTGTGACAATCGATTTTGATATCTTTGGGTAACCACCACACTGCCCGGGTTAGTAACGCATTCACACATTTGAGTTGCTATAAAATGTAGCTAATATTTTGATGGTAGATATATCTACAAGATATTTGGCAAAAAACTTCGTTATGCAAGTTTTAGTTGAACATTCATCAGCTTTCGATCGGTTGTTTGCATACGCATACAATAGTTTTGTGGGATGAAAAGCAGCGCAATATTTGCGGTTTTACACCCACACAGGAAGGATGTAGGCTTTAACTAGAACTGAGATGTACGTTGTCCTCATTATATTAATACCTTATGCATTTGTGTGTGCGTATGATTGATTCAAAGACATTGAAACCAACCAAAACGTTTGAAGCAGATAAAAATCATACAGTTAACAGTTCCATCAAAAGTTTGGAATTTGAATTACATGAAAGCAAATACATCCATCCCGGTGCGGAACAATTCAACGAATATTCATACAGAGTCAGTACAGTGGATTGAACATTGAAGAAAGAGCACGCGAGGGGTAGAGGGGGAAATGATAAAAGCTTGTTTACAAACAGGCGGGAAGGGGGATATATGAAGGGATTGTAAAAGCTACTGCGTGTCGACACTATATCCCACATTCATAATATAATGCTCAATAAAATGGCCAAAAACTGCGAATAATTTAACAAAATGGCACGCTTTTGGTGAACGCAATGCCTGTACTTCCATCCCTGTCTCAGTTTGCTAGTTTCAGAAATATATGTAACGATGCAGTAGGGAAGGGTGTAGCTTTACTTTTAACCTAGCCGAGGTTGTGTATCGTCCCTTCGCTTAACGAAAGTCCAGTAGTAGTTTATGTTGTGTATTGTGAAAATGGGAAAAGCAGGGATTTATGTATGGATAACAGTTTTAATAAATTTGTACTTTTAATTGCAAACAATGGCCGGATAAAGCTAACGACAACAGCATTTCGCGTGAAGGTGGGAGCGGAAGGCTACATGCTATATCGATACGTGTGTAATAAATTTTAATGAATTGTTAGAGGTAATCAGAAATCTGGCAAACGTACACAAACACACCACACACAGGCTTGATGCTCGGCTTGAAGCCCAGCGAGACCGTAGAAGACTGTAAAACGTTTAAGTTTCTAAAAAAATGACGAAAAATGCCACAAGCGAGGCGCAAACTGATGAATGAATGTTTCATGCAGGAGGACCATTTGATAATTAGTGTTGAAGTGAAGATTTTAGTTTCTAACAGAAACCACTCTGCAACTGTGAACAACATCGTATGTATCGTATTATAGTGTGACGCTACCAAGCCGCGTGATGTGCTCGGTATATATACCAAAAAAGAAAATATATATCATAAAGAACGGATGATGCGTCGCATTGGCAAACCTTAAGTTGGACAAAGAAAGAGTATTTGCTCATCGTTTTGCTAAATAGGCGCCGAAATTATTTACTAATCAGAACCTAATCACCACACGAGAACCAGGCGAATATTTTATGGCAAGCATTGTTAAGCCAAAGAGCTTAAGACTTTTTTACATTCGTTTGCATATATCGATAGTTTGCTTGAAAATGCTAATTTTTGTGGATGCATTTTATGATCAACGTACTAGCGAATGCTTTCAATCTAGTTTTATTTGATGAGTAATTTATTTTATGTAACACTTTATAGCAGGGATGATCCAGGCGTAGATTTAATATAGCTCTACACGCTTTTTACTGCATGAGGCAACCGCGAAACAAGGCGAGCTGTAAGGTGTATGTTTTCTTCATTCGCGATATTCTGGTCAGATTAGTATATCGCTAGGCTTAGTAGCAGCTCGTGTGAAGTCGATAAAAAAATACGGTCAAATAACTATAAATCCAGCTGCTCTCCCTTGTATGCATTAGCTATGCCACTGAGCACGTACACTGCAAAATGCTAGTCGTAAATGGTTATATTATTATCATTAGGTTTTAACGTATTCGTAAAATAAAACAGTGTGCAAACAGATGTGTAAAGCGTTCGGGAGCAGGGGGAAAAAATGCGTGTCACGAACATGGGATCGTGTAGATCCTGTGGATTTTATTTTAGTATTTTAGTTCGAACCGTAAATCTCGTTATACTTCCATTTTATCGTAGGGACTAGGACTAGGTTTTATGTAACACCAGCACGCCAGCAATAGGGTGCGTGAACGAGAATGTAGGGTAAAGTACTCTATTCACGAGCCGTCAGTTTCAATTTTTATTACAAAAACAACCGTGATAAAGATATGGAATGGTGAGCATTCAGTCATAGTAGCAATCTGCTAGTGATTTATATGGTGTGTGTTAATATGTTTAATATTGACTACTCTATTGACTATCTATTCAAATATGACGCAATCGGTAAACAAAACAAAACTACAACTACAATGAAAATACACAAACTATTGTCTACTACCGTATCTCTACACAAATGCATAATCTACAAATTATACACATTTGTGTTTTTTTGACAAAGGTAATTCATTGAGAACCAGTGCAGTAGTGCCGAAATCAAAAGATAACGAAAATACCATGAAATGCAAAATTGTACATCATTAATCAAAATGCGTAAAAAAATTTAATCCTATTGATGTGTAGGATGGCCCTATTTGCGGTGGTAGCGCCGCAAGTTCATTGTAATACAAAACCAGAGACGAAAGAGGCAAACGAGATGCGACGTCGTAAATGTGCTGAATTGAATCAAAACAAAATCGTACGACGGAACGTGTGAGACCATAACATATACATATATACATGCATATATTCTTATATTTTTAAAAGGCGTGCAGCACTCCCGAAACGTACGATCTTAACCCCGAGAGGAAAGGAGCCATCTTCATTCATACCACACATACATTCAAATATTCATGGAAAAATATATATACAATTATATATATACACCTACATTAAAGACATGTCATGCATATTGAATACTTTATGATAATACTTCACTCATGAGGAAGAATAACAAAACACAATCTTTAAACTCCTTCAAACCGACAAGCTTGTGCGTGAAAAGAAAAGGGATATTATTATTAGTACATATGAAATGGGAAACGAAAACATGATTAAAAATGAAATCAATGATTAGCAAACAAATTGTAAAACCTAAAAATAACACTAGTGTTGATTTTTGTTTGTGAAAGAAAATGAACCAAACAGTGGACGACAAATCACGAAATATGTTTGATGTACGTTGAAGCATCTTTCAAACTGTGGGTAAGCTGTGGCTTTGAGCAGGTATTTTACAAGCAAATTCATTGTAATGAGTTTCTCGCTTATCGGATATCGTGTAACACGCAAGTCTTTTTATACCAAGCCTATTTAAAGGTGCTGATTATGGTGTGCCAAATGCGTGAAATCTCTTTCCGTTGAATATTGTTCATTTATTAGCATTTTTCAAAATATTTAACAAAATCATACATTTTTTAAATTAAAACTATAACAGGTTTTTAGGCACCTTGCTGTCGAATGACGGGATGTGTCTGCTGGTGTACCTTTTGCTCTGGTTGTTCCTTCTTTGGACTTTCTTCTTCCTTTCCTTCAGCGTCTTCCACTTGTTCCTTGGATTCCTTTGCTTGCTTGGAGGTTTCCGTTTTATGGTAGCTATCCGGTTGATTAAGGTTCTTCAATATTTGGTCCACCGGCACAGGTCGCACAAAGTGAGGTCCATCTTTGTCGTCACTGCCAGTTGCTGGAGCGGCAGTAGTTGTGCGTTTTGTTGCAACCGTGGCTGCACTGCTGGCTGTTGCTGCAGTGATATCCACCTCGCGCTTACTGCGAGTCGTGCCGATCGGTGTTTTTACCGAGACGGGGCTGGAAGTGGTGCTGCTTGCGGTAGTGCTGCTAGGCTGTTCCGTCGTCGTTGACGGCTGATTGCGTCGGAATGCGGGTGGCTTCGCTTTGGTGGAGGAAGCTTCAGAATCGGATTCTACGGAGCGCTTTGGATGGTCCTTTGCCGGTTCCGGAGTAGTTGAGCTGGCCGCTAAAGCTTCTTCGTTCTTTGCTACTTCTACACTGAGCTTCACTCCAGAGGCTGGCACTTTTTGGATGTGGCTTTCAGTGCTGGTAGCGGTGGTAGCGATTGGTGAAACTTCCTTTCCATCGGTTGGCTTTGGATCACTGGTAACTTCTGGATTGATTGGGGAAGGTCGGGGCAGTTTGGAGGTAAGGTCCTCTACCGGTAGCGCGAGGCAACTCACGGCTAGCAATGCGAACACGCAAATCTAAATTTTAAATAAAAATAAATGTAATGAAATCTTTAAAGCGTAGAGCAGCGAATGAAACTTACAAATTTAATCATTTTTTTAAGTTAACTTTCTAGTATACAGACACGATTGCAAGTGATGGTGGGTTGTGAGCAAATGATCGCTTTTATATAAGCATCGTGAATTTTTAAATCATTCGTTTGCCAGCACGCCATTCGCACCTCTGCTCTACGGCAAGGATGACAGCTTCACAGCAGCAGAAGTAGAAGAATTACCCTGAATTGATATGTACTCAACTAATTCGCATCTAACATCGGACGCTGCCACGCCGACGATCATCTCATCTTCTTGCGACGCGCCTCGAGGCAGATAAGTGAAAGAGTAAAACACGGCCGATTATCACTTCCTTGCCCGGTGGTAATCGATGAGTAAGTCGAAACTACTCCATGTCGCGATTGTTTGTTGATTCCTCGCTCGGAGGTCATACTACCCACTGGTGTTTGATTCAAATTGTGTGTTTTTTTATCTTCGTTGTAACATTTTGACACATTTTTATTCTTATGTAATAGTTGGCAATTCCAGCGGCAAACCTGATACTGGAATTACGACATTGTTTTTGCTTTACCCCACTATTTTTCGCATTCGTTGCCGATTTATAGTTTTTTTGCTATCTTGAAATTGTGGTAACATTGGGTTACAAAAACAAAAATCTTGTTGCAATAATTTTGTTGCTAAACTCATCATGTACACGTTTATCTACCAGCAGTGACTTTGAAAGGTGAAAATTTGCAAATGCGTAATCGCTAGCTCCAGCGGATTTGATTAAAAAAAAGATATTAATTATAAGTAACTCGTTAAATTTTCGTTCTACTCATTGAAGGAATAATGCATCATATTAAATATTTCATATATTGGTTATAGCAACCGATCATGGTCAGTATATTAACACGGACTTTTACATAGCTCATGGTCAGTACATTTCAGGCCAGTTTTATCTGTTATTTAACAATTACAAGATCAATTATGGAGAAAACAAATGTTTCATTTATTCATGATTGAAAAGCTATCATAAAGCTAACATTAATTCCAAACTGCTCACTTGCTACAGTAAGAATAGCGAACATGTTGTACACGAAATTTTGAAATTTCCAACGTTAATAAATTCAATTTTAGGTTGTTTCAAAAATATTGCATAGAAATAAAATCATTTTTGTATCAAAGATTGCAAAAAAATCAATCAATAAATCTAATGATTGTAGGTTCGTTTTTTAGTTGTTTATTATGTTACGCTTTGGAGTTATATCAAGTTGTCGTACATATCTATTGTGTATTTTCAAGTCAGCGGAGAGTCAAAATATATTAGTATAATATTGGTTTTTTGTAGGTGACCTTCAATATTTCATGCCATGACTTTGCGATGAATAAAGTTTGTAATACACTTCTGTTGAAATAATAAATTGCATTGGTATCCTTATTATGGATATGAATTATTTTATTTTTATATAGAGTTTCGATATGCAGCATACCATTACTGTCACTGTTCCTAAAACATCTTTTCCTTTCTTCAACATTTAGCAGACTCTCTACGAATGCTACATATTAAGATTCAAAAATATGTCATATTTTTATATTGTAATTGTTTTATACTTTTTATTTTGGTTATTACTTTGGTATTGTGCAGAGTTTTCCAGAAATTTAAATTTAATTTCAAATGTTGTTGTTGTTATTTATTACAAATCATATATGGTCAAGCATCTAAGCCTGTGGGATTTACGAAACACTAAACACAAACTGCACCAACGTATACAATATTCTGACTCATGATTACAGAAAAATAAATAATAACTTGTTTTTAGGACTGATACGGTCCCCGTCGGTTTGTAAGATAAAAATACAAGCAAATTCTTTTTTAATAGTTACCTGAAGATAGATTAACCACAAAGTGTTCTGTATCAAACGTTGAACTGCCACGTAATACAGCTTTTAAAAGTTCATCAAACCCTCAAATATTTCCTATGGTTCGGACAGAGCAAAAGACTATCGCAAAGGTGCCTAAGAGCTACCAAAAAACATTCAACTAGTAGAAGTTACGCATAAACAAAGGTTATTCTCAAATGTCTAACAAATAAAATTTATGTTTATAAATCGGTTCGCAACTGGTTGAAGATATATATTCTTGTCATGTGATACATGAATATAAATGCTTTGAAAATCATTAAACTACCAAATATGCGTTTTTGCAACGTATGCTTTCCTTTATTTTAAAATCATCAGTGTATGAAAAAACACTTATGTTATCGATTATTGATCCAAAGGATTCTTCTGTCCATTAAACTGCCGCCGGCTTAAACCTTCTTCGCCGGATTAGGAGTTTGCTGGCTCACGGCAGCTGGTGCCTTGTCAGCGGCAGCAGGAGTCTTGGAAGCCTGGTCACGGTTTTGCTTGGCAGCAGCTGGACGCGGTGCATTTTGTGATTTCCTCTGCTGAGTGTTGGAACCAGACTTGCTGGCTGGTGCCTTGGACAGCGCGTTGGTCGCGGGACGGGTAGCAGCGGTCGTTGGTGCAACTACGGTGTCACGCTTAGTCTTGGGTGCCTGACCAATGATGGCGGGAAGAATGGACGGCTGTTTCGGATCAACGGTCACAGTTTTGGGGGCCGCGGTAGTCGAATGAGCATCACCCGTATCACGCTTATGTTTGTGAGCTGGCTGCTGCGGCTGTTGCTTCAGTTGATGCTGCGGCGAAGCTGGCGCTTGGTGGTGCTGATCGTGCGACTGCTGTTGCTTCAACTGATGCTGCTGTGAGGCTGGCCGTGCCTGATGGTGCTGTTCCTGGGGATGCTGTTGCTTCAGCTGTTGCTGCTGGCCATGGGCTTCGTGCTGGTGCGTTGCAGGCCCCTTCTTGTCTTCAGCGGCCACCAAAACGATGGCTGCGCAAAGTAACAGGATCGTCTAAATTGAGATTTACGAAACGTACCAACAGTTACTAAAATAACTAAACGGAAAGACAATAAAATATATTTTTAAACTTACGAAGCTCTTCATTGTTTCGCGTGTGAAGGAAAGGATGCGAATGCTATACTTATCATTAGCTTGCTGCCATATTTATACGACAGACATTAAAACTGGTTCTTCTCAGACGCTGATAGTATGTACACATGACACTTACTCATACACGAGTCGCAAAGTGGTGGGGATTTGAGATAAACAAATTAAGAAAGACTCGAAAATTGGTTACGAACATAAACAACACATTTGAAAATCTGGAGAAAATGAGGCTGTCCGACGCCGGCCAAATGCTTTCAACGATCACATGTGCAAACAAGCGTTCGATAACCGTAAACTTTAATTTGCAATGTTTGTTGTACTGAAATGTTTAGATAAGTTTAGTACCCCAAACATAAATGTTTGTTCAGGTCGAAGGTGGAATATTGTGGACAGTTAAAGTTTTATACAAAAAAATCAAATATAAAAAGTACGTTAGGCATGCTTTAACGAAATTTCAAGCTAACATTTTATGTGTAACAACCGTTAACAGTTACTAGGTTTTAGTTGCCGTATTGGATATGTTTACTATGATTCTAAGAGATGACTTTCAGTCTAGGATGGTGTCAATTTGTTTAAGTAAGCAGCATATATTTAGTCTTGTATTGATAACGTAACAAGCAATTTTGACATGAGGCACCATACTTTTAAATATCAGAGTTACAAGTGGTGAAGATAAAACAAGCGCGCGCTCGAAATACTTAAGATAGTTTATGAGTGCAGCTAGTTGCTTCAGATAGTTTATGATGTGTTTCATTATTAAGATATCAGTTTAGGTAGCAGGTAGCATAGCAGTTTAGGTCTTTTAATCAAGCATAGCTGGGTGTTATTGCAGTATCTTCAACATTAGCAGCCGTACGACTACAACTTTGTTGTAATCACGATTATATCTAATTCATGATAAATTTCAGAGTATTTGAAATCGTCTTTTAATGTGACACAACTAATACTAAATCGTGTTGTATACTCCTATTTGAGATTTAAAAAAGTGTGAATAAAAGTTGCTACTGTTTTTCAGGAACGCGTTGGTATATTTTTTAAAACTGATTTAAATTACTGAAAATGTATAGCATGCACAAATAGCAAATCGTCAGCATTATTAATAATGAGACCTTAATCGAAATTAAGACGCGAAAACTAGAGTATTTAATAAAATTGATTATTGTATTACAGTCGGAACGTACGCTCCTGCCATAGATTTGCTGAACCGGTATGGTTTATATTAAGCTCAGTACAGAATTATTTAACAATTAATACACATAAAATTCGGAATAAAATAGTTATAGGTAATCAATTTATTGAGAATGTTTGATCATCACACACGATTGGTTTTTAGATAGTCATCATCTTCTACTTTCGACAATCGCGTTTCGAAAAATTCTTGCACTGTATCAGTGTTCCATTTCGTGATGGAAAGTGTTTCCTTCACATTGCCCTGTTCATCCATTAGCTTCACTATAGGATCCAGCCCACGCACGTACTTGATGGTGAGGTTGGGAAACTTAGCCGGACGATCACTCTTAATAAATGCTTGAATTTGTGGATAAGCCCCAAACTTACAAGTGCACACCTCCAGCACCGCCATTGGATACACTTTCAGCTTCGTATCAGTTGCGGTGTCCTTTTGGCAGCATTCAAGACAGTGCTCTCTGGAACATGACACGGGGCAGACAGACAATTACTAGACTATTAACTAAATAACTAGACTCTAGTGACTTACTTCAATTCAATCAATCCATAATCGCTCAAACTGTTGCAAGATGAACAAAATAGCTGTGATTTGATGAGGCCTAGTTCCCGGCAATCTTCGGCAGAAAACTCTGCACTAATCTAAGAAGACGAGACGAGGTCAGAATCGGAGTATTTGGATAACTTTTGAATATTCTTACCATCACCAGAAGTGGTAACAGGAAACACGAAACTACTAGTGCCTTCATTTTAGTGATAATGTGTAATGAATTTGTTTAATTTTCCGGTACGAACGTATTGCTACACGTATGTAATTGATTTGTTTATGTTTTTGACACACAACCAAGTTGGAGAAGATTGCTGTCAGCATGACATTTGTAAAACATAAATAAAAATAATTCGGCTGAAATTATTCCACGATCGTTCGGCAAAATGAGTGTGCAGTGTTTGTTGTTAAACTTACGGCATAATTTGTTACCAGTCCTTGGTGCAAGCAAACAGCCATGTTCGATAGCATCAAGTATAATGTATGCAGCAATATTTGTGCTAAGAAATCACGGTTTTCATCCTAAAGTTTTCACTGTTCTTTGCAGTCGACGGACGTTTTCTACTTCATCTATATTGTGCCGCAAAGCTGTGATAAAGCGGGAAGAATATTTTCTGAAAAAGGATAAGATTCCTCCTGGATTTAATATTATTTACCGTGCTCCAATGGAATACTATCTCACGAGTAAGTTTTTTACGCAATCTTCGTGCATGCAAGTATGAATCAAGCCTCATATATTTAGCGTGTTCAAGTTATATTAACACGGTTCGCGGACAATATTCGGGCATAACATATTATACTTTTTCAAATATAAACTATCATTTAAATAAGTGTTAATTATAATTTTAAAGTAGCAATAATGTTGCGAATCTTTGTTGTGATTGTTCGTGGAGCAAATCAAAACAGATTTGCGGTATATCTACTTGGCCACACTGTTTCTTATGGCAGATGGGCACGTGCGAAAGCCATCTGGTGGTTGGTACTCAAACTAGTGATGACATTTGTTCCAAAACACGACGAAGTGCGCGAAGTGTTTACGCAATTTTGGTGTTGCTTTTAATTGAACGAAAATAGGAATTTAATAAACAATTCCCTACAATGTTGGGCAACTGCGAAAAGCTGCGGCCAATGCTGACAGGTGAATATTAGTTTCGAAGCAATTCAGTGTTACAGAAATTAACTTTCTGCTACTTTTCGTAGGCTTGATGAATGGTCGGTTCGGTCAACAAATCGCCGGTATGAAGTTTTTTGCTCCGCCTATAAAGTACAACAGTGAGTATATCGTTACGATTGTGCAGCATTAAAAAGTAAATGAGCTATCTGAGTACTTTACACCTTTATCTAACGTAGACATACAGATACCAGAAAAGCCAAAGCTTCGCTTTATGGAAAAAGTTCCGCAATTGCCGAGCAACCTGCGTGCGCCAAAGATGCAGAAGAAACTAAAATGGATGCGTGGTCCCGAATTGGTACACAATTCCCTTGTGCATAAGCAGTACGGAATAGTGGCAACATGTGGTGGACGGTTAAGGTGGGGTCATTACGAGATGTTGCGTCTCACGATCGGTCGTAAAATGGACACAAGTCGTATGTTTGCGATCTGGCGTGTCGAGGCTCCGTGGCAACCGGTGACGAAGCAAGGCCAGGGACAGCGCATGGGTGGTGGTAAGGGTGCCATCGATCACTACGTGACTCCAGTGAAGAGTGGTCGTGTGATAGTAGAGCTAGCGGGAGAGCTGGAATTTATCGAAGCTAAGCAAATACTGGATATAGTTTGTCCGAAACTACCCTTCAAGGCTATGGTAGTTTCTCAAGAGATGTTGGAAAACATGAAAGCTGAAGAACGGCGACTGGAACAAGAGAACCAAAATCCTTGGAACTTCAAATACATCATTCAGAACAACCTCGGCGGATGTCACCGATGGCTCTCGCCGGTTGATCACAAGTGGTTTGGCAAATATAATTAATATTTAGTGTACTGAAAATAAAACCGCAATAACAGTAGCACCCAATCCGAATGATAAATTTTTATTCGTAGTTTTGCTTCGCCAGTGCGGGATTAAATTGTGAATTATACTTTTGTCGTGGCATTGCATTTTGGGGCACTTCCTTAGGGACTGGGGTAGGGTCCGGTTCACCTCGAAGCTTGGCTAACATTTTTTCTGACCGTTCTTTCTCTTCCTTTTCCCTAGCAATGCGTTCTTTTCGCATTTGTTCTAGTCGAGCTTTTTTAGCTTTAATTTCTTCCTCATCTATATTGTCCTCTTCATCAGAGCTAGAGCTGCGCTTTCGTGTCTTCTTTTTTCGTTTTTCCTTCTTTTTCTTTTTTTCACTATGTTTTTTGTGTTTCTTTTTTCTCTTTTTTGACTGCCGAGATTCCCCGGAGCTTTCACTTAAATTCCTTTTTCTAGACTCTTTTTGCCTAATCAAAGGTTCATACGAAGCTTTCTGTTGCTGCGAACTTCCTGAAGTGAAGGACTGGCTAGTTTCCGCCGGTTTTGACGTAACAGTAGCCGAGGGAAACACGGTTTTTGTGCTGGGAACATATCTGCGTATAACGTTCAAAGGATCATGATAGTTTTTCGATTTCAACCCAACCTCCACCGGTTTCCCATGGTCGTCGAGATTTTCGGTCCGTTTCGGTGCAGTATCGTACCAGTCCCGTTTGCCTAGAGCTTCATTTGTATCTTGTCCCAAATACGTTAGGTAGCCTATCTGTTTCTCGTACTTTTCCTGCTCCTCTTTCTTTTCCTGTTCATGTTCCTTATTACTTCGCTTTACACCGTCATGCTTTCCTTCCTCAAGGTCGACAAAGAAGTTTACGTGCTCTTTCCGTATCACTCGATTGTCTATTTCGGTCTCGGAGGCACTATTTTGACCACCGCGAGCTTTATGTCGAAGCAAATTGATGCGTGCTTCCTGATCGGCCAATGCAACTCTTCGCAATCGTTCTTTTTCTTCCTCCGCTGCTTTGGCTTCATCGCGTCGAACTCGGGCAATGTTATCCTTCGTCCGAACGTGCCATCTGAAATGGACATATCAAGGCGTGTTAACAAATTGAACTGTGTATAGTATAATGAATATGAATTTAATTATAATTCACCTCTTCTTTGGTAGAATATTCATTGCTTCAATATGGAACTAAGTAATGTTTTTTGCAAGAATGTATATTTTTAATTCGCTTTCATTATGATTGTTTACAAATAAAATAAATTTCAGTCATGTCATTGATAGGCAACTGTCAAGTTGTAGCTAACCCAGGTATTCAATGTGTACTGCACAGTGAAGGATAACTATTGAACTGTGGTCATAATTGTCTTTTTTTTTAATAAAAATGTAAAAATTATTACATACAATAAAAAATTAAACATACATTAAAAATTTATCAAATTTTGTAAATCATGTATTACATTCCAATGGTCGCCCAGATAATGGAAAGCTGAAATTCTCTGATTGGATGCGGATAATAAATAATTGTTATGTGACTCCTGTAAATGATGTAATTGTTTTATCAAAATATTTGTATGGTTCATTGTTCTAATAATTGTTTTTCAAGTACATTCTATAGAGTGGAATCTGTTTATGATGATAGCTGTGTTGGTGAAAATTGATTCGGTAATCAACCGATTGGAACCGATCAACCGAATTTTCATGGAAGGTTTTTTTCATTTATTTATTATAACGTCGTCGTCGTCAACCTAACTAAACCCATCTGCAAATTTCAATTCAACTATTAGATTATGTTTTCGTTTATGTTCGTAATAGTTAATGCAATGGTGGTGTTTCCAGTATAATTTCAGTCAGTATGGCTTTTATTGGCTGATTAAAATGTGAAGTACTAGGCGTCTCCATTAACGCTTAAATTACTCTGTGAATCGAATTAAATAGACGATTTTTGTTTATTGATCGTAGTATGAAACATAGTATGAACATGGATTGTAGTTATTTAATTTTTTTTATTTCCAGCATGCAATTTTGTAACATCTCTCAGCTTTGTGGCCATGGGTGCCATCTCCGGATTTAGTTACTTAAAGGATTTTCATCACATCGTCGTTCCGTTTGAAATCGAATATGCAACGCTAACGGCCAATGAAACGGATCTGTTATACTTTTTGGGATTCTTTTTCCTCGCCAACGTCGTGATTCGGGTCATGGTCAATCGCTACCCGTTGCGAATTTATAAAAATGAGAAGAAGTAAGTAATGTTTATATTAAAGATTATAAAATTGAGCTTCACTAAAATACGCATCGTTAAACCTCAGATATCTTGCCGTGTTTGAGGGACAGATTCCGCTACTAACGAAAAAGCTGACATTCAAACAGGGAGATGTAGTACCGGTTCCCCCAGGAGGCGTTTTACCATGGCAGGATTCGCGGTATAAAATAAACGACAGAAATGTGCTGCTCTTGGAAGATTATTTTCGAACACCGTCGGAACTGAATAACATGATGTTGCCGGAAACCCCGGAGAATGTGTAGCAAAGTCTTGAGAAATGTTGTTCAAGTTGCGTAGTTGCATAGATAAAAAATTGCCCAAACATCATGTGTATAGTCTTTGCAACATTATTTTCATATCCGAAATCACTAATAAAGGCAATGTTTGACGAATGCACCTTCTATACAAAAGCCAACTGTCAATCGCTCCTTTCGCTTAACGATAATACAAACGAAACGAATATACAAAAAAATCGCTTAATTATTATCATTTAATTGAGCCGTGAAAGATAAAAACGAACCGCTGTAGGTTTTTCAATACAGTAGCTTCGAAAACTTTCCAAAAAATTCGATTTTATTCGTTTTTTTTGACACGTAGAAAACTCGATGGAACTGTATACCATTCGACTGTATACCATTTATATATCATTAAATCGAGCGTTAGCTGACCGGTTGGGTTGCATTTTTTATCAAGTTTTCTACAAACCGATCCTGCTTCTGATCCCAAAAACTTCCTCGCGCTTTCATTGGTAAATTAGAGGTTGTTGGTGTAGAACATTTGTAACACAACAGGTTATGATAGTATAAATAAATCTAGTCGAAGGCATCCGGGAGGGAAAACGGGAAAAGGTTGGGTCGTTAGTAAGTTTTTATTAGCATATTTAGCCTAAAACAGAGCACGAGTGAAATCAGCCGAATCAGTCAGAAAAAATTCAAACAAACCCACAGAGCTTTTTGACGGAGTTATGCACAATAAGCGAAGATGGAGCTTTCAAAAGCGCTTTCAAAACTCTTCGAACCACGTTAGTGTTTTGCTGGACTTCTTTGTGTTTCAACATCTTTAAATCCTGTGTTAGGGGCTGAAATTTTTAAATATTCCTCAAGAATGTGTGAAAATTATCTTGTGTTCAATAAAAAACTTTCTCTCCACACAAATCGCATCGCAAATCAACTGTCACTTCCGTACGTCGCGCAGCATGTCCGATGATCGGTACACTCCAGTGGAGGGCGCATTTGATGTTTATGTTTTTATCGATCCGGTGGGTGGTAAATACAAACTTAAACCTACCCCAACCTGGGTGGGTGGGAAGCAGTGGGACGCGCGAGAGAACGGATCGAACGCGTTGCGTTAACGTGGATAAGCACAAAGGGCCGGACTCGGCTCGGGTCGTATGGAGGAGCGACAGAGACCGACTGCAAGCGGCACGAGCGTGGTGCAGAGCGAGCTGAGCGCTGAGGAGGAGGAGGAGGAGGAGGAGGAGGAGATAAACCGCTCGAACCAGCTGCCCATGTGTGTGCAGCCAGGAGTCTGCAAGAAGACGAAAGGACAACAGCGCCTGAACGGTACGTAGGAACCTTTTTTTTTTGGGAGGCGAAAGCGAAGGCGGGAGAGTAAGCACGAAGCACGTACAAAGGGAGCAAAGGGCGCAAGAGGCAAGAAGCACACGACGGGCCCTTGCCAGAAAGGTGATTTATCTGTTGTAAAATGTGCCAATAAAACGCCCTGTTCCCTTTTCATCCCCCCACCCGTAAATTCCCACGTGAAGTGATGCAGTGTAGGGCGAGCATTTCCAGTCGATATTCGCTGCTCCCGCACGGTGGCGGCGGAGGAGTGGGAGCGGCACCACCGTACCGCTGTCAGCAGTCAGTGTCCCCGCGGCCACCGCTGGGGAAGGCGGCGGGCGAAGGGTTTAACGTGGATTCCGGCTTCGAAACGTCCGACTTCGATTTTACCGACTTCGCCGAAGAGATGCTACCGTCGCGCGACTTCATTCAACCGCTTTCGCTCGAGCAGGACGGTCTCGCTGGCGATGGTCGAGGCATTCCGTTTCGAACCGGCACCGCCGACAGACGTTGCTCCGGGCTGAGCGCACGCAGAATGTCCGACTGCCCGCGACGGATGCTGAATCTACTGCATGGCGCCAAACATCGTCGGAAGAGTCGCATGTAAGGACAAACAACTGCTCATTATTTTACTCATTTTTTTTTTGTTTTGCACGGAGTGTTTTTGTTTTTGTGTGGCTTATTTTTGTAAGTGTGATGCACATGTGTTGTAAGAGTTAGTGGGTAGAAACAGAAAAAAAAACAAAAATCTCTAAAGTGTTCTGTGCAGTGTTCGTAAGCTTGTAAACCGTGCCGTAACCGTATGTGCCACTTACCGTCCCCGTTCGTCCCTATTCGCAGATCGTTTGACTTCTCCAGTGATCTGCACCAGGCGGAGAAATCGGTGCAAACGTCCCCCATCAAGCATCCGAACAAGAACTGGCGCTTCGAGGATGCCCGGAAAGCGATACTGGTGGAGATGGAAGCCGTCGGGCAGGTGCGGAAACCGCACGTCCTGCTGCTGCGCTTCCCGGACCCGCAGCTCAGCAAAGACATCGTGCAAGGCTTCTCGGCCAGCATCGAGAATGTGATTTTCCACCGTCCGGCAACGCCAAGGTCAGTGCGGTTTAGTTAGTGCATCTTGCGCCCGACCAGGCAGGGGCAGGTCGGAGGCCGATTTGAATACCGGCCCATCCATCCTTGGCCCGCGTTTAAACCAGCCCGAGGGTGAATCGTATTCAGGGCGGTCGCGCGTTTGTGAATCTCCCTGCCCGGAACGACATTCGGCTGGTGTGACGTTCCGCTTTTTTTTTATGGCGTGTTTTTTATTCGCGGTTTTCTCTATTTCCACCCCATTTGTTTCTGTTTCTGCTGGCAGGTACTGTGTGGTGCACCTGAAGCCGGAAGCGGACGTGGACAGCGTCATGAAGCACATTGCACGGATCCCATTTGGCGCGGGAAAAATCATGGTCGAACGAAAGACACGCAACGCCGACCAGAAGCCCGTGGTGAGTCCCGCTCCCGTTCTTCTAATCTGCACCTGATTCACGTTTCCAATTGGGTTTCAAAATTTTCACCCAACTGAACAGAAAACGGTGAAAGCGTTTCGGTGTGCCTGTGTGTGAGTGTGTGTGTGTTGGTTTTTTTTTGAGTTTGAGTTCCTGTTTTGTATATCACGCATCCTTAATGTTTGCCATCGGGTTGTTGGGTGAAGGTTGGGGTACGTACATTTACGACGTGTTTGCCAACGCCAACGATCACGATAACAAATCGGGCAATCCCTCCATCCTCCCCTTCGGCACAATCACACCATCATTATATGCTCCGTGCGGGGCCGCCATAAACTCACAAGTACTACCGTTCCATTAAGTGTGATGAAATATAATCGAGCACACTTCTTCTGTTCTGCTGAGCAGAGCCATTATGCGGGAACATACAAGTGTTGTTTTTTTCCCTTCTTCGTTTTTTTAAAGCGTTCAAGCGAGATTCTGGGTGTGTGTGTGTGTGCGTTTTTTTATTATCATCACTACATGCCCATATCGTCACGATTTTGGCACGCCGCACGGAGCTAGTGTTGGATGATGACTTTTAAATTCTCTTCCGCGCACGTGATAAGATTTCAAAACCATCCCACATGGAATATTGGATGTGCGATGACCAGAAGCAAAATTAATTACAGCATTATGTGTACTATTCAGTTCAGTTAAATCACACTGAAGAAGAAACATTCATTAATTAACGAACGCTATAATCGAATTTAGCAAAACAAACGAACATGTTCAGTTGGATTACTTCATATGGTTAAAATATGCACGTAGAAGTGGATTTCTACTAACTCTAATTGTTCATCACAAACTTTCGAGGGTGAGTTTTTACCACTCTTTTCTTTGTGCAATATTTTTAAATCACCTCGGTTTATTCTTATCTGTCGTGGAAAAGCATTATGACAGCAAAATAGATTTTTGTTAGACGATTGATTGATTTCTATCACTTCTATCAAAAAATCACTAAATCACTTTTCTATCACTAAGTCACTAAAAATATGATCAGAACACTATATATGCTATTCGGTTCAATAAAACCATACATAAAAAGAATTTTTAATAAATTCGAACGCTGCACCCGTATTTAGTAAAATAAAACATTTTCAATTGGGTTATCTAATATGCTTAAAAATACACATATTAGTGGAGGGCCAGGAGGGTTTCTAGAACATATTGCAATTGATAATCACATTTTTTATAGTGTTTTTTGGTAACGATTAACAAAATCAGGTGTTAATACTTTCGAGTGTGATTTTTTACCACTCAATCACTTCAATTCGAACGCTGTGCCCGATTTTCGTAAAAAAATATTCCATTAGAATACACAATACACTTAAAAATACACACAAAAATACATCTAATTAATTATCACAAACTTTTTTTAGAGTGTTTTTGGCAACGATTAACAAAATCAGGAGTTAATACTTTCGAGTTTGATTTTTCACCACTCTTTTGTGGGCTTTCTTTGTGCATTCTTTTTAGCACATCTCGGTCTATTCTTATATGTCGTGAAAAAGCATTATTAAAATGAAATAGAATTTTTTAGAGGAGTAATTGAATTCTATCACAATTGCCGAAAAGAAGAGATCACGTACTTGGTTTGATTTTCTTAGCTTTTTGACAATCGCCTTATGAGCTGGCGCGATAAGCGGTATTTAAGAAGTTTAGTCTCCGTCAATACAATCGTGAGTTTACTTCAGTTTTATGTATTTATGGAAAAATACCATTTAAGACATGTAAAATTTTCATGGTTTAGTTGAAAAAACAAGCGACGCAACTTATGTTTCTTTAATCTTCGATTTAATCGATCTTGAAATTAAGGAATTTCAATCATTAAAATTGTAAGGGAATATTGTAGAAAACTGGTATTTATATTGAAAAAAACGTATTTAAACTTATGCTTTTATTGAAAGATATTAATATGATTAAAACTAGAGGAGTAACCTATTGTTAATTCCTACTTATGAATTAAGTATGTTTATGTAACTAGTTAATGCCGTGCTAGTAACAATATTTTACTACAAGAGCATAGAAATATTTGTTGAAAAAAATCGGTAATAGAAAAAAAAAACATTCAGAATAACTTTATTTAAATAAAATATCATACTTAAACAAATAACACGTCAGCAATGCATAGGACGGGAGAAGAATTTAAAATTCATAAGAAATCTCTTGAAAGCAAACTTATGCTGGCAACTCACCGTGACACTGTGGTTTTTACACAAGCAGTGCCGTTTGCAAAACTTTTCCCCTAGAAACTTTCCCTACGGATGGAGCGCGTGCATCCATCAAGCAGATTGCAATAAACAATAGGCGTGCAGCATTCGCTCCACCACAAAACGCTCTACACACATATACCCCAAATACGTACTCCGAAAAACTCCGACGTAATCGTGCCAGTCAGCTCCGGGGCACAGCTTCTCCAAGGCACTAGTTTTGGGGCAGCATCGTCTCCGAACCGGTTGACTGGTGGCGCCCTTCACGTGTGGCGTTCGTTCGTTCGAAGCAGCACGCGTTTGCTTCAGTGGCACTGCCGCATGGGATTGGATCGGCGAGTCCTGCTCGCCTCGCCCCGCACGGGTACATGCGCCACTGTATGCGGTCACCGTTCATCCATAACGGATGGGATGGTAAACAACAGTCCCGGTATCATATATAATTCTGGCCAGCAGCCACCCAGGCTGCCGTGTTGGGAGCAGCTGCGGTTGCACTTTTTGCAACCGAGTAGCAAAGTTTTCTCCACGCGCTGTAGCTAGCCCTCTCGAGCGGGGTTATGCGATGTTGCGATCCTGTTCCGCTTTCGGTTCGCAGTGGTTCAGTGGATAATCCCAAACGCACTGGCACGCATTGGCACAGCATTAACGTCCGCTCCCATGAGGCTCAGGAGTCGCCCGAGCACGGGTGTTTGTGTTTGTGGAGAAAGCGCTTGATGTAGTTCCGTTGGGTGTCGACGAAAGCCCCAAAATGTTTCGTATCACACCACTTCAATCTCGTTCGTGAAATGAACGAAGCATGCGGTGGGTTTGGGTTGCTCAGCGACTCAGCGATGGGGATGTATGCGCGCTCGTTTGGTGGTCCAGCGGGACCAATCTGTTGGCTCGCCTGTCATCGGGCATGTCAATCGAATATTATACGATCGACGGGGACTGCGAAAGGAGGCGCGCCAATGTTCGACCGAATGTTATTGCTCCGACGAATGCTAAACTCATGCGGCATGTGGGTTCTGCCGCATGGACCCTAACAGCAGCAGCAGTGACAGCATCATGTGTTGGCTCCAAATGTGACCTAATTCATTTAGCGAGCCTTATTAATTTTTATGAGCATAAATGATCCGATGCATTAAACATATGGAAACCGTTTTAGCCAAATCCCAATGCAGTACATTTGCCGGGGGCCCGGTCGGGCAAGTAGATTGCTTTATCGATTGTGCAGCTCGTGCAGAATGTAACTTGGCGAAATCCGCGACCCGGCCGAAGCTTTGCCGGTTGCCTGCGGTGTGGTGAAAAGTTTTTACGGATGGAATTAAAAGTTTTGTCAGCTTCCGGGGTGACCGGGAAGCAAATCGAGGGGAGAAACCTCGTCCCAGGCGGCCTTGAAGTGGAGAATAACTTGAAGTGGACCTTTTTCGAGTAAAGTTAAGGGTATGGTAGCAAGGGCGAAGCGATCCAAGCAGACGCTGAAGTAAGGAATGTGTTTTTTATTCTATGCAAATTTATGTTTTCGGTAATATCTTCATACATATTATGCAGTTTCGGCGAGCACGACCTCTGGGATTGGGTGATGTTCTTACAGTTCCGTCATGCATTTCAAGAAAACATTTGGTTACACAAGTTAGGCAGTTAAGAGCGGCAGCAAGAGCAGCGGCAACAATAAGAGTTACTTTAATGGTGTAACTTCTTAATTGCTACCCGTTTGATGCTCTGCTTAATTTCGATTGGAACCTAACGCACAAATCTTCGCGTTTAATCAACTCCACAAACAATGTGGCTTGGATTTGTGCCCATTTTTTGCCTTTATTCCGTCGCTCCGTTTCTAGGTTAAACGTTCCCACAGCATCCTTGGATGTTGGTGTAGCTGAACTGAATTTTCGTCAACAGCGTATCCACACACAGCCCAGCTACAGCCCAGTTTTGCCCGGTTATTGATCAGTCAATAACCACCGTAGTCAGTAGTTCGGCACTGACGGTGCATTCAATTGACCTCGTTTACAGAAGAATCTACGGCCAGCGTGGAGATGCAGGAACGGTGCTGGTGGGTTGTGGTATAGCTGCAGCTGAATCCAGGCATTCAGGATTACCTGGAGGAAATTAAATCGCACGTTCCGAAAACGATATGCAAATTGGATGCATACGACCGGATCCGGATGCAAATCCGGGCTCGAGCGTTCGGCCGATAAGTGCATATGGCCGCTGTAATCCCGATGGAATACCCATTTCGGGAACGTTGCCGTGTGCCATCGTTTTGATTTATTGCATCGTTAATTAATAGTGACCCTCGGGTCGGTTAGCATTTCAACAAGGCGCGCCCCGGGGGCGGGGAATAAAAATGTGTAACAATGTCACCAGTAGCGATGTTGGCAATCCTCACTTCCTTTTCCTGTGCGGCCTTTCTCTCGCTCGCTCGCCAGTGGGATCGGCATTTGCATGGTTTTGGCAAACTGCTCCACGCCAAGGTTAGCGAGTGTCCTTTAATCGAGGGCTGGCAGGGGAGAGAGAGAGAGAGAGGGAGTGAGGGAGAGGGAAACCGGCCTGTCATGTCCTGTTACCGACGGCATGTCCGAGCTGCATGGCAAGTGTTCAAAAATTCCGACCGTTTAAGACCGTGGTAGCTTCTGTACAGGACGTGAAGAGGATTAGGGTTTTTTTCGCTCGCTCGCCCACTCTTTCGATCACCCGCCACTTCAGCCGCGAAATGTGTCTCCCAATCACCCACGTGGATAGTTTAAACGCCGGTTATGTAGGTTTTTCTTTTTTAACTACACACACACACACACACACCGAACCAAGCCCCCAGCGGGGTGGGGTGTCCTGGTGGTGGTGACGAAGGTGGTCGTATTCCGAGCGGCCAAAAACGTTCCACCGACAGCACCCAAGTTGTTATCATACACTCACTGAGTCTCTGATTCTGTCTCTGATGTCAGAGCGTTAAATTATTTGGAACGCGTCCAAAAAAAAAGAAAAACAAAAAAAAAGAAGTGTTCTTACCGTTATCTTGCCGTTTGCCGGTGGCATTTTCGCTTCCGGTGGCCGGAAACGGCATCTACCGCTGGACCATGTTGTATTTGCACGGGTTTGTGTGAGTGTGTTGTTGTTTTTTGCTCTCATCTTAGCAAGCCTTGTTTCGCCTCGCTACCGTTGGTGACTGCGATGCATGCAAGCTTTATCCTTTCAACAGTAATCCCCTTACCATTTTTGTGTTTGTTTATGTGTGTGTGTGTGTTTTTTATAAGGCAAGCGAATTCCCCAGTTACGTTCGATCTTTTTTACCCGGTGGGTACGTGCAGCACGGCAGCTTGCAGCTCATTATATAGCGATTCGGGTGGATTATGTAAATTTTGTATTCAGCCGCGTACGTGTTTGCGTATGTGCTGGGGAAGCACACCGAAAAGTCAAGGCACAATCGTACGCATTGTTATTGGTTTTTATCTTCTCGCACCGTGCCCGGATTACTACGGCATCCTTGTACCACTTGTCCGCCTCGTGCGTGTGGTACGATTTGGTTTCCCAAAATGCTCCATTCCATTTCGGGTGCCTGTTTGTTGTCGTTTGTGTGCTCACCGCTCACCTTCCGCTTTTCCTTTCTTCGCTGCTCGCGCACTCTGCAGGTCCAACCGGAGGACATCGATCCGTACACGCTGTTCATTGGCAACCTGCCCAACGTGGTTACGGTGCAGACGGTGAAGCAAATGTTTCCCGCTGCCAAACGCATCGATATCGGTCACGCTCAGCGCATCAAGCACACCCGCTACGCCTTCATACGCTTCACGAACGTGGAGGAAGCGATCCAGGCGTTCAAAGCCAATCACAACAAGGTCATTGACGGGAAAAACATCATCATTCGCTTCCGGCGGCACAACGCGCCGATCGCACTGCCCGAGGACACGACAACGCCAAAAACGCCGAAGCGCCAGAAGGCCGGCGGGCAGCAGCCGCAGCTGGTGGTGTCGGTGGAACAGCGGCCGAAGCGACTCAGCCTAGTTCCGGCCTCTGCTCCCGGACACTCGGGCACGCTCAGCACGATCAAAACCGAGATACTGGACGAGGACGCACCGGACGGGTGCCCGGTTGGGACGAACGTCAAGCGGTATGCCGGTGGTGGTGCCGGTGGTCCCCTGTGTGTCATCAAGTCCGAACCGGACGATACGGATATCGAGGACAGCCTGGAGGAAGAGGAGGACGTCGACAACATACGGGACTGTAAGGATGCCAGATGCTAACGATAACTTTTTTTAAATTTTGCTCCGCTGGCGCAAAAAAAAAATAATGCTGGTCTAACATGGCAAAACAAACAAATTCACAAAAAAAATACCCCCCACCAACACAGCTCGAATGCGGCGGCAATGTGCGGCATAATTACGGAACGTGACCATGAGCGATTTTTATTTAATCGACTGTTTTGTTTTGCTTTTTAATTCGTTTTTTACGCTGCGTTTTTTTGGCACTGGACGGGTGCTGGCACAGTCCTGGAGGAGCAGGAAGAGGAGGAGGGCCTCAATTTGGACGAGATCAATCCGGATGAAAACTACTGCGAAGACGACGACACGGATATCGACAGCTTTGGCAAGAACTACTGGACGCTCGAGCAGCTGCGGCGTAATGCGGCCGATAATGGGTCCGGTTCGGTGAAGAACGAGGAGCAGGACATGGAATCGGCTACCAAAACGACCTCCACCATGCTAATTGTGAGTGCATATGCCGCCCGTTTGGAGCTGCTATCATCGCTTTGCATGATTCCCATGTATCATCAGCCAGCACGGTTATGCATGCGGTAGAATTATTTTCGTTCGAAAACCCACTGCGGGACTGTACAGCGTATATTTACGATAGCATATAATTTGTTTAGTCGATAAACAATCACAAGCTCTAGCTTTCCCGATTTCCGGTGGTCATTCGGTTTCTAGGGAGGAAGTCAAACAGTCAAGTGCACTCGCGCACTGCATCTTCGACATTGCCACCCAATGCCTTCGAGGCAGCTGCAGAACCGGTATCGAATGCGAATACGAATCGTTCGCCAATGCGAGCACTCTGTTCGAAAGGTCACGCACGTACAGCAATCAGACCGCAGGGGAATTGCTATCGCTCGAATGTGGGTTTGATATGATTTCAGGGGCCTTTTTAAATTGGAGCCATAGGCGGCAGTATTACATATGGGGTTGGCAAAAAGCAAATATAGTTTGTCGGTTAATGCATGACCGAATCTGCTGCCTTAAGTGAAAAACTTTTCTTTTCTAATGTTTTATATAATGTATTTATATACTTCCATTTTATGTGCATAAAGGCGTATAACTTTTATTATATTATATTCTGTTTAAAATGGCGAAAATTAGTGTATGTTAGTATGATTTTTTTCAATATAATTTTACAGTAATGTGACAAAATTATTAAATTCAAAGTTATAAGTATCCCATCAATTAATATACCACATCTACTATAAACCTTACGTTGGTAGCCTGTCAAAAGATATTCACACGTCGAATTGTGAATCAAATGCATTCGTATGGTTAACAAATATTTGCTAAATGCTAGATAAACTTAATCACTGTATGATTTAAAGGTATTTACATTTATTTTTAAATTAGCAGATATTTACATAAAAAAAATCTATAAAAAAGGGTTCGAAAGCCCTTTTGTTCGTGTTCTCGGAACTTGTTAAGGATTGTGTAACCTTTTCCTTTCCATACAGTCTAATAGAAATACAATTCGCTGGGCGCTGAGCTGGTTGAAGTTTTTTATTTCAAATCGATATGTTATTATCTTGGCATTTTTTTCATCCACAGATTGTGTTTGCTTTTCCGTGAAAAAATATAAGCCCACGACACGCACGTCACGTATTTCAAGTTTGAAGTTCACACGTTAATATTTTTCTGAGCTTTGTTTGATTGCTCTTTTTAGAGTGGTAAAATATAACATCATAATTTCACTTATGAAATAGACATTTGTATCGTAGTTTAACGACACTTCTGGGCCTCAACAGAATTCTTATTGATTAAATACTATTTTTTATCGTTACTAATCTTCTTATCCAGATCTGTAAGGACTTACTTAGTTGCTATGAAATTTAGCAAGATTATTATTAGCAATGCCTGTTATTGGTTGGTTGATTACGATTTTATTGATTCATGTAATCTTTTGTGTTCATAAAGGTTAAGTTTTTCAGCTGTGAATTAAGTAGATTAAGAAGCATTTTAATATTTCACCTTTAATCTTATACAAAAAAAATTTAATCTGATTTATAAATTAATATTTTATTATACTCCATCATAACAACATGCAATTTACGTATTTTTATAAATAAAGCAGTATTTATTTTATATTTATATTAGATTTTATTTATGCTGTTTTATTTTATGAATTTTAGTCGCGAGGTAGTTCCATGAATACTGAGCTAGGAAGGTTGCTTACACACAGATGACTTAATAGTTTTAATTTTCGCATACACTGTTTAAAAATGTCTATTTTCACTAACCGTCAATGGTTTTATTTCTTTGTAGAAACGCAAGGAGCATAAACCACCGTCAACCACGATCAAAACGAAGCGTCGCGATGATCAGTTGAACGATCTGTTCAGCTGCCTCGAACCGGACGATGATTTATCATTATGAGATTCGATGGAACTGTTCTCGGACTTCATTCAGTATGTCACGCTTAACTAGTGGGTTCGGAAGTACCGTCCGTCGGATGCCGAAGTTGGCAAATGGATGCCGTGCGACGAGAACGCTTTTGAATGAAGTTGCTGAACCGGCAGCTGCAGATGCGAGCACTTGAACAGTTTCATGGTCAAAACTTCCCGGAATCAATTGGTGTTTGTAGGCGAGTTTTAATGTATTTATTCCTATTACGTAGAAGGTCGCTTTAAGGATGCTTCAATCACAGCAGCATACCTAGGGATGTTCAAGCTTTCTGGGGACAAACGGTAGACGGGACCAGAAAAAATATTCCAGTTCCTATTTGATCCTTTCCTCAAAATGATGCGGAAATTTACGGAAAAAAACTATCGCCCAAGATGGGTTTTTAATTGTTAATAATTTAGTTACACCTTGGCACCTGCGCCATCGTTTTAGAAAATTTGCAGTATTAGTTTGTTCGTATTACCTATAAAACCGAAGAATAATTATATAACATCGCTAAAGTATCTGTTGTCCGTCAGGCGCTCGTTCGCTGGGACATTATCATTAGCCAAAGTATTATTATCGACGCCCAATTTTAGCTATTCTACCCAATTGGAAAGGATCGGCTTTAGTTTAGCTTAGCATACAGCTTGAACAATTTTAGTGCTTCAAACCAACACCAATTCAATTTAAGCATGCAAGTGCGTAAGGACATATTGTGGTTAAGAAAGTTGCTTGACGTAGGGTGGTGCCAACTGAGTCTTCAGAGGAACAGTATTTCTGTGTTGAAAACGTAGTGTATTGCTTGAGGCAAATATTCAATAAACATATACAAATAGTAACATTAACGAGCAGTTGTTTTTATTAAATTTCCAACGAACAAACTTTATTCGAAAAGGGAACAGTTGTGAAAAGTATGTAAAAGATGTAGTAAATCCTAGATGTAGATTGTAGTAGTTTAACTCCTTTGTATGCCGCGAATGGTTGAAATGAAATTATCATTTACAAGTGGTTTTAATTGTCAAATTGATTTAAAAATAATATACAGCTGTGATTTGTTTGCTGTTTTCAATTAGATCAATAATTGGAATGCTTAGGATTGGTAAAAAGGCCTGTAATTTTTAATCCAATACGACAGAAAACATAGGGATTAAGGATAAGTCAGGGAGTCAGTACATAGGGATTAAGGATAACAATTCTTTTCAAACAAGAATTAATATTATGATGATGATTTAGAAGGAATAATGTTTAGTACAATTTCTTCTACAATTTCTACAATTCACAATTTCTATTTTGCATGTTTTAGAAGCAGGTTCATGCACTAGAAGCAGGTTCATGCTCATCGTTCATCCACTCGTAATGATACAAAAGATGTAAACCATTTCACGCTTTGGTTAATTCATTTTAGGAATGACATAATTAATTATTTTGAATCATCAAATGAATAATTGAATGAATAATTATTTTTATTTTGATATTGATTGATGCAGATTACGATTACAAAAAGATAGTTTTATTAAATTTTATTAAATTTTTAGAGGGTTCTTTTAATAAGGAACATAACAACACAAGGACAGCCAACTTCTCTTGGTTTCTAAGTATCGTGGTTTCTACGTACGTTATTGAATTGAATTGCATTTAACTCCACTTACATTAAAAATGATTTAATCATCTTTCTAATGATAAATAACGTCTAAATAAGAACTACGGTTCAGTATCCCACACAGCAATCACTGCGTCTTATCTAATGTGATTATTTAGCTTCCAAAATAAGCAGTGTCGATAAAATAGAAATAGTTTTGCTGTCGCAATCTACTTCAAACCACAAACCACAATAACAAGGTTAATGTTAGAAGCCTAAAGATGTATGCATTTTGTAGTTCTGTATATAAGCCATTGCATCGAGTGCAGTGGGTCAGTTTAGTGTGTACCAGTTGCAGTGTACTACTTATTGGTTGCAAAGTTTTCTCGAGTTTTTGTTCACAATGACCGATAACAATAAGCTTTTCCGCGGCCTTATGCAGAAACCATACGAACCGACGTTCGTACCGAAAGAGGACGGGAAGCTGTACTACGATCTGCCGGATTCATACCTGACCAATGAGTATCGCCCGTTCGGGCCAGCGATACAGAATCGTTTCAGTACGAACGTCGAAACGCGCGTACCGTTTCCCAACATAACTCCACCGAACCTGTCCTTCGCGGATGTCGTGAGTCGCCGGGGTGTGTTTTCGGTGTTTAACCGCGAACATCGTCGAGCAGCGGGACAACTGATACAGCTGTTTCTGGACCAACCGAATCCGAGCACATTGAGTGCGATAGCTGCGTACGTTCGCGATCGCGTTAATGCGCCGTTGTTTCAGTATGCGCTCTCAATAGCACTGATCCATCGGGACGATACGCGTGATGTGGAGATTCCGACCTTTTTGGAGCTGTTTCCCGATCGGTTCGTTGACCCGGGTGTGTTTCCACTGTTGCGTGAAGAAGGTAATCTGTTGGATGGAGGAAGCCGGCGGGCGATTGACATCCCGCCAAACTATACCGCCTCGGATCGTATCGACGAGCAGAAGGTTGCCTACTGGAGGGAGGATATTGGGCTGAGCTTGCATCACTGGCATTGGCATCTGGTGTATCCGGCCACCGGGCCGGACAGGGTCGTGCGAAAGGATCGTCGGGGTGAGTTGTTCTACCATATGCATCAGCAGACGATCGCACGCTACAACATCGAACGGTTCGCGAACGGTTTACCGCGCACGCGTTCGTTCAGTCAGCTTAGGGAACCGATACCGGAAGCTTACTTTCCCAAGATTATACGAAGCTCCGACGGTCGAGCGTTCTCGTGCCGATATCCTAATCAACTGATGCAAGTATGAGAGCAAGCTATTCGAAAAGTAAAAGTAAAGTACGGTAATCATTACGAAAATATCTTTTCTTTTTAGGATGTGAACCGGGTTGAAGATAGTGCTACGATTAAATTGGCCGATATGGACGATTGGATTAAGCGCATTTTTGAAGCAATCGACAGTGGTGTCGCACAAGCGGTAAGCAAAACTGTTCTCTGTAGTTGAGTTTCATTAAGCGATTTTTGAACTCTATTTACAGACCAATGGCGATCGTGTGCCCCTAGACAATGACAAAGGAATAGACTTGCTGGGAGATATAGTGGAGGCGAGTACGCTTTCTATAAATTTCAACTATTACGGCGACTATCATCAGAATGGGCATGTCATGCTGGGCTACATACATGATCCCGATAATTCGTACCTCGAAGGTGTAGGGGTTATGGGAGATCTGACAACAACTATGCGCGATCCTCTGTTCTATCGTTGGCATCAGCATATTGACGAAATTTTCGTTCGTCACAAGCAGCGACTTCCGGCATACACTGCAGCGGATGTAAGAGAGGGAATAAGGGGAGGTGAATTTGGCTAACGTTCGAGCACAAGACTGTATCGTTTCGTTCCGTTCTAGCTCTCATACAACGACATCAGGGTGGAGTCCTTCGAGGTGCAGTTAAACAAAGCGAACGCACCGAAGAACGTCCTGCTGACGTTTTGGCAGCGATCCCAGTTCGATCTCGGTACGGGGATGGACTTTATGCCGCAGGGTAATCTGTTCGTAACGTTCACGCACATTCAGCACGCCCCGTTCAGCTACCGAATTGAGGCAAACAATCGCAGCAGTACCGCACTGCGCGGTACGGTACGTTTGTTTCTCGGACCGAAAATGAACGAACGTGGTCAGGCGCTCCCGTTCCGAGACCAGCGCCGTCATATGGTGGAGTTGGACAAATTTACGGTGAACTGTAGGTATCGCGGTGTCTGCATTGTAAGACAGTTGATAAGAAAGCTTTACTTTGGCAGTGCGACCGGGCCGGAATTCGATCGTTCGACGGTCGGATGCATCAAATCTCACTATACCGTACGAGCGAACGTTCCGCAACATTGCCGCATCGAGCAGTCCCGGCACGGAGGTGTTCCAGTTCTGCAACTGCGGTTGGCCTTCCCATATGCTGCTGCCGAAGGGGTCACCGAATGGACTGGATTACGACTTTTACGTGTTGATTTCGGACTACAATCGGGATCGAGTTGAGGAGTTTAATGAGTAACTATTTTTCTAATGCTACTGTTAACTTGTTGACTCAGATAGTTTCTATTCGGCCAACATTTATATTAGCTAATTTTGAATGGACCATTTAAGATTGGTTTGTGAACATTAATAGTTTTATTCGTAGCAAGCATTGCTTAAATCCACACATTTTGAAAATGGTCAATTTAGACCCACACTAAGCAATCAAACATATATTTTTATCCATTGATAATGTGTATCATCGAAGTGTTAAAAATATCTTTAAAAGTGTGTACATTAACTTTGTCATTCAAATTGGACTGGTTCCAAGGCAAACATTTTTTTTTTATGAGAAGACCGTTCCTACACCGCTTTTTCAAAACGAAACAAAAAATAGCGAAACCATTTGTCGTTCCATATAATAATGCTCTTATCATATTGTATCTCTTTTTAGGAACGATACGTGCAATGATGCACACATGTTCTGCGGTTTGCGTGATCGTCGCTTTCCCGATGCCCGTAGCATGGGCTATCCGTTCGATCGCTTTACGCCAAACTCGGTAGGAAGTTTGCAGGACTTCATTCGCCCCTATGGAAACATGGCGGTTACAACTGTTTCTATACGCTTCACAAACACCGTGATTGCGCGGACATGACGATGCAGACGACTACATGCTATGCGAACATATCTGGGCATGCTATACGAGCGTATATATTTTAGGAAGGTACATACAATGTTCATTCTTTTAGAATTGGTTGATAAATAAATACCATTTTGAAGTTGCTTTGCTTGTAACTACTAGGCTTAGCTTGTGCTTATCAGATTTGTTCTTCTTGCTCGTCAGCAAACTGTCGGTGACACTTTTTGGGGCCACTCTAGTTAGCCTCAAACACGCATATAACCACGATAAACTGATTCGCTTGAATTGGCGCTTGCGGTGTACGGTTATCGTTGCAACAGTTTCCGCTCAAGATAACTGATCGAGCGACTGCGTTGCTTATAAGCGCCCGGCCAGTAGGACATGTTTTGCAGTTCAGAGTGGTGCATCGTGCAAAAAAGCTGATCTTAGTGTTTCGCGTCTCTCTCTCCTTTCCGGTGCGTACCAGTACCATGACGGACCTCAATACACGGTTCCGGGGGCTATTGCAGCGCCCGTACGAGCCCACGTTTGTGCCGAAAAACAACGGTCAGCTGTACTACGATGTGCCGGACAGCTACCTCACCGACCATTACCGTCCGTTCGGGGCCGCGCTGCAGAATCGTTTCGGCACCAACGCCCAGACGCGTATTCCGCTGCCGAACATTACGGCCCCGGATCTGGCGTACGCGGATGCCATCGGTCGGCGTGGTGGCTTCTCGGTGTTTCAGCCGATGCACCAGCGCATCGCCAGCCAGCTGATCGAACTATTTCTCAACCAACCGAACCCGGACGCGCTCAGTGCGATGGCGGTGTATGCGCGGGATCGCGTCAACGGACCAATGTTCCAGTACGCCCTGTCGGTGGCCCTGATGCATCGGACCGATACGCGCGATGTGGAAATTCCAAGCTTCCTCGAGCTGTTCCCCGATCGGTACGTCGATCCGGCGGTGTTTCCCCAGCTGCGGGAAGAAGGGGCACTGGTCGAACAGGGCGATCGGCGTGCGGTCGAGATACCGATGAACTTTACGGCATCGGACCGGGTGGACGAGCAGCGGTTGGCTTACTGGAGGGAGGATATTGGCGTGAATCTGCACCACTGGCACTGGCATCTGGTGTACCCGGCCCGTGGTCCTGATCGCATCGTGCGCAAAGATCGTCGGGGAGAGCTTTTCTACTACATGCACCAGCAGACGATGGCACGGTACAACATTGAGCGCTATGCGAACGGGTTGCCGAAGGTGGTAGCATTCCGGAACTTTCGCGAAGCCATCCCGGAGGCGTACTTCCCGAAAATAACGCGCAGTTCGGATGGACGCTCGTACCCTGCTCGGCATCCTAACGAGACCATAAAGGTGTGCTAATATTGTTACTCTCTTAGTACAGAGTGTGTGTGTGTTTTTTTTTCACTACATTTTCGTGCTCTTTATGATTCTTGTATCAGGATCTTAGACGCGTGGAAGATGGTGTCATTGTGTCGATCGCTGACATGGAACTGTGGACGTCGAGAATTTTCGAAGCAATCGACAACGGTTACGCGCAATCGGTAGGTAAGCATCAGGATTAACATTTAAACTTTTCTAACCGACGAACATCTCCTTCCTATCAGAGTAACGATGAGCGTGTTCCACTCGACAACGACAATGGGATAGATTTGCTGGGAAACATGGTTGAGGCGAGCACGTTGTCGGTGAATCCACAGTATTATGGAGATCTGCACAACAACGGGCACAACATTCTCGGATACATTCACGATCCGGACAACTCGTTCCTGGAGGGGTTCGGTGTTGTCGGCGACAATACGACCGCTATGCGCGATCCAGTGTTCTACCGCTGGCATCAGCACATCGATGACATATTCGTGCGCCACAAACAGCGACTGCCGGCTTACACCGGGCAAGAGGCAAGAGCCCTTCCGGCCTTTTAAAATGCCGTACCGTGTTATTAAAGCATTTTTTTCCACTGCAGCTCGGGTTCAGCGACGTGGCGGTAGACAATTTCGAAGTTCAGCTCAACAAAGCGAACGCCCCCTTGAACATTCTGCTCACGTTCTGGCAACGGTCGCAGGTGAACTTAGGCACAGGGTTAGACTTCGGTCCGGAGGGAAATTTGTTTGCGACATTCACCCACATTCAGCACGCTCCGTTTAACTATCGAATTCGCGTCAATAATCGTGCCGCCGACACCAGGCGTGGAACGGTTCGTATATTCTTCGGTCCGAAGGCGAACGAACGTGGCCAGACGCTACCGTTCCGGGATCAACGTCGTTTGATGGTTGAGCTGGATAAGTTTACGGTGTCGCGTAAGTGTCATCGCTTGCTGCGTTTCGAACGATCGAATTGGGCGTATCTTGTATGCGTTTTTTTTTTGTTTTCTCATAGTGAATGCTGGACCCAACACGATTGTCCGTCGCTCGGACCAGTCCAGTGTGACGATTCCGTACGAAAGGACGTTCCGAAACGTTTCCGCTTCATCGCTGTCACGTAACGAAGCGTTCCAGTTCTGTAACTGCGGCTGGCCCAACCACATGCTGCTCCCGAAGGGCTCACCCGATGGCTTGGAGTACGACTTTTTTGTTATGGTTACCGACTACACACAGGATCGTGTTGAAGATTTCGACGAGTACGTACATGCACTTATATTAACCCAAAGCCAACGCAAATCACGGTGAATGAAACCATCGCGATTTTATCCTACTTTTCACAATTATAGAACCGTTAACTGCAACGATGCTCACTCATTCTGTGGTTTGCGTGACCGACGCTATCCAGACGCGCGCAGCATGGGCTATCCATTCGATCGGTTCACGGCCGGGACGATTGGAAGTTTGCAGGATTTCATCAAACCGTACATGAACATGCGCGTAACACCGGTGAAGATACGGTTCACAAATACGGTCATCGCACGTTCTTAAACTATTATACCAGCGTGAGACTCCGTACACTCAATCTTTTGCTTATTTGAACGAAACATTTTTGAAAGGAAAACCGATTAAATAAAACACAATTGTGCGTCATTATTTTAAATATTTTGTAGTGAGTCTTACATCTTACAAGTATTATTTCGAAGTATTTTTTATATTAAATCTTAATTTCTTATACTAAATCTGACATCTGAAGTCTTGTATTAAATCTAACAAAAACTTTCATCCGGGTTTTCTACAATGTATGATGAATCTTTATTACATTTTAAATTTTAATACATATGAATTTTTTTTTATAAAATCAAACATATGAATCATTAAATACAAATCATGCACAGTAAAGTGTTAAAATTTAAATACACTGTACACCGTATCAAAAGCATCGTTGCTGGAGTAAATAGTACCTTTAAACACTACTCCGTTGATCTAAAGCAAAGCTAACGCTAGCTGGAGTGCACATAAAGTGTACGTAAAGTTTTTTTTCCCTTCTCCTCCTCGTACTCTGTGATGTGATCTAATCGTGCAGCGATGACCAACACGAAGGAAGCAAAAGTGGAAAAATACGACTAAATTCACATACACTTCTGGGGCTAACCGCAAGCTACCAACTCGACTCTCTGGTCAGTTGACTCTCAAGTATCTTGAATGCTGTAGCTGTAGATGACAGCTTGTGATAAAGACAATTTAATATTTCCTCTGTTGCTCCACATTCACAGGCGATCCGGACGATGTGGTTGATTCTTATTTTTTCACACACACACCGAGCCAATAAGCCTTTTCGTTATCAGTGACGTATGAACTCTCTGTCTAATCGTAAACACCATTGTAGCACATTTGCTTTTTCATACATCTAACTAATTTTTATTTTATGGATATACGCAAAGGGTAAAAAGAGCTTTAATTTAACGACAATGATGTGATGAAGTCCTACGTTAAACTTGAATCCCATTACTAAAAGGCTAAGATAAAAAAATCTCTTTATTACGCTATTCATTTTTAGTTCCCCAAGGTCTGCAAGTTTTACTATTTTTTATCGTTTTTGAATTGTAATGGTTTCTGTTTACTGTCAAGAGCGTGTGAGTCAATTGAACAAATCAACAATAGATTAAACTGACGAACGTAGCTATATGTGTCAACTTAATAAAAAACCAATAACCTTATCTGATATAAATCAGACATTATATAGTGCTTCAGATAAAATCAAGCATTCAGTGACGGTAATCGCATGAATTAAAGTGTTTGTAGGATCAGCGATCGATTGAAAGATGGCGGAGGTTTGGGTCTACGTTAAGTCAACTCTAAAAGATAGACATTCCAAATGTTTCACACTGTTTTGTCGGAAGAAACAATCGTAGTATTTCCATACAATTGAATATATAGCACTAATGCGTACCTCTCTCGCTGTGTTGCCTCGTCGAACACTCGATCGTGACTCCTTATCCTGGCACATCTGTCAGTGACAGCTTCCTCTGTCACTCGACGAGTTCTTAAGGAGCAAAATCCCTGTCCACAACTCACGTTACAAAAAATAATTCCAATTATAAGACAATTTATTTATTCCAAATGCTCATTATTTTCTACCTATTACTTGATCGTTTCTGTCCTTCGCTTTACTTATTTAAATAACATTAGCTCAAATAAACAGATTCCTATACTATTTTACTATTTAGTTCACTAGATAAAGATGGGCAGAAATGGCGTGGAGTTAATCTTGTCGGTCTTACAAACGACACCACCAGACCGCCCGCGGTTAATTTCTACCTGTGGTCATTATATTATTGTTATGCTTTTACTACCACACCAAAAAACGTGGATTAAAACCATAATCAAATTCAAAAATCATACCGTAAATCTCACTAAATTTTGTGTGTTTATGTGGTTAAAATAATCTAAATTTAGCATGCGTTATCACAAGTTTGTGGGTAGATGATTAGTGTTGACATAGTTTATACTGGATTTCGGCGACGGATATAAATAAGGTGACCATGGAACACGATTCAGTACAATTCTAAACTTTGACTAGAGTGTTCGCTATTGGTGAGTGCGCGTTACGCAATTCAAAAGCAAGATCTACGATGTCTACGATCCAGAGCAAATTCAGCGGCCTGCTGCAGCACCCGTACGAACCATTGTTCTTGCCGAAAAACAATGGCCAGCTGGTGTACGATCTGCCCGATTCCTTCTTCACCGATCGGTACCGACCGATCGAGGAAAATTTGATCAACCGATTTGGAGTTGGTTCCCTCCCACCCCCAGGCACCAGCTCGGATGTACCGGCGGTAGACCTGGTGTCAATTAAAAAAATTCCCGAGCCGGATGTCAAGTTTGCGGAAGCCATTCCAAGGCACGGTGCGTTTTCGTTGTTCCTGCCGGAGCATCGACGAATTGCGGGTCAACTGATAGAACTGTTCCTGTCGCAACCGGACGCCGACACGCTGGGTGATGTGGCCGCGTACGCGAGAGATCGTCTTAATGGTCCACTCTTTCAGTACGCACTCTCGTCAACGCTGATGCATCGTGCCGATACGACCAATGTGGTGGTACCATCCCTTTTGCAACTTTTCCCTGATCAATTCGTGGATCCTTCCGCTTTCCCACGATTGCGTGAGGAAGGCCGAGCTGTTTTGCAAAACAATCGAGTATGTACAAGGGGGGTTTCCATTGTAGTTATGGGGCGTACATGAGCGTAAGAGCGATGGTTTGTGCTTTGTTTACTTCTAGATGGCCGTTGACATTCCGATGAACTATACGGCGTCAGATGCGGTTCTTGAACAGCGGGTGGCATACTTCCGCGAGGACATTGGTGTGAATCTACATCACTGGCACTGGCATCTGGTGTACCCCGGAGAAGGCCCAGCGAGCGTGGTGCGCAAGGATCGTCGTGGTGAGCTGTTCTACTACATGCACCAGCAGATGTTGGCTAGATATCAGACCGAACGATATAGCCAGGGACTGTCGCGTGTGGAGCCATTGGACAACCTTCGTGCTCCCATTCCCGAAGCCTACTACCCGAAAATTATTCGAAGTGCCAACAACCGTACGTATCCGGCGCGATACCCCAACATGACGTTGTCGGATGTTGCCCGTACGGCTGAAAATTTCAACTTCGCCATTTCGGACCTGGAAAAACAGCTTCAACGCGTGGTTGAAGCGATCGATGCAGGTTTTGTCGTTTCGGTAGGTAGTGCAATGAGCAAACAAAGCAAATTTGTATGTAACTATCTCCGTACACTCCGCACTTTTTGCAGCCAACGGGACAGCGTACGCCATTGGACAACTTCAGTGGTGTTGATGTGTTGGGCGACATCATCGAAAGCTCCACCATATCGGTTAACCGCGAGTTGTACGGCGACACACACAACATCGGACATATTTTGCTTTGTTTCATCCATGATCCGCGGGGAGAATTTCTCGAAAGCTTCGGCGTGATGGGTGACGTAGCGACAGCTATGCGTGATCCTATCTTCTATCGCTGGCATACATACGTGGATAACTTATTCCAGCGTCACAAGCTTCGCTTTTCGCCCTATACAAAGGTGGATCTTTCGAACCCGGGTGTAAACTTGCTGAGTCTCGAAACGGAGCTGAATCGTCATGCATCGGTAAAGAACCGGCTGCTGACGTTCTGGCAGCGTTCTCAGGTCGATCTTGGTGCGGGGCTGGACTTTGGTCCGGATGGGAACGTGTACGTTACCTTTACTCACCTGCAGCATGCAGCATTCAACTATCGGCTACAGGTAGCCTATTCGGGTACGGCTCGGCCGGCTACGGTTCGTATATTCCTTGCACCGAAACGCAACGAAAAGGGAGTCGCTTTAACGTTCGAGGAACAGCGTCGTCTGGTCATTGAAATGGACAGATTTAAGGTGAACTGTAAGTATATGGTATGTTTGTGATGTAGTTTTCATAAATAGTACTCACTCTCGTCTGTATTTAGTGACTCCTGGTATTAACAACATCATTCGTCGATCAACCAACTCGAGTGTTACGATCCCGTACGAGCGTACATTCCGCAACGTGTCGCAAACTAATCTCGGTGACGCGTCCTTCCGTTTCTGTGGCTGCGGATTTCCTGCCCATATGCTGGTTCCCAAGGGTGACACAGTTGGCGTGCAATACGATCTGTTTGCGATGCTATCTGATTACAACAAGGACAAAGTGGATCCTCCGTTCGATGAGTGAGTAATTCGCGTGTACGAATATGTATTTTTCACACAATAATCATCAACAATCACCGTCGCTTTCATTTCAGAAATGCGGGTTGCAACGATGCTCATTCGTTCTGTGGCTTGCAAAATCGATCGTATCCGGATGCACGCAACATGGGCTTCCCGTTCGATCGTCGTGCACCGAACACTGTTAAATCGTTTGCCGATTTCGTCGCACCGTACCAGAATATGCGTCTTGCTACGGTAACGGTGCAGTTCACCAACACCGTCGTGGCCAGAACTTGATCGAGCGGTTTAATCTGGGTTATAACAAAGGTATACCATGCAATGAAATAAAGAGGAAATTAATCGGTTTTATTCTACAATTTTTTTAGAATGTTATTTGATAGTTTTGCTGTGTTATTAGATGGTTTGATTTAATGCCGTTACATCCCCAGACCCGGTGGTTTAAAATGGTTTCCTTAGCCCTTAGCCCATTAGCTCATCAAGTTTATGTACATTTTCTTGGAATAAAGGAAAAGAGTTTCATTCGTGAACTGTTTGGTCCGAACTCAGTTCTGCATCGATGATATGTTCGATAATCTCAACAGGTGTTTCCTGTTTCGAAACTGTCCTGTGAAGTTAATAGCTCTCGACGTAATCGTTAATAATATTACTAACATCGTTGATGTACTAGGCTGCCACGTAGTATAGTAGGATCGCTATTTTAGAATCTTTTAATTAGCTCAAATATGAAAAACACCATCGTCGATGAAAAATAAGAATGATTTGGAATGTCAATCGGAATTGGGCACCACATGAACTGAATCCGAATACGTGTTTTAAAAATTGCTCTAACAGCTAAAGGTATTAGTTTTTTTTTTTGCAAACTTATGTTTTGCAGAGGCAATGTATTTTCTCTCTCTGTGGGCTGCTCAAACTTGAGACCTTATACTGAATGGCCTTTTCTCCAATTTTTGTCGAACGATCCGTTGTCAGCTAATGTGCACTGAAACGTAGCCAACCGCAGCCTCAACCTGAGCTTCGATGCCTCCGATGACAATCTTACTACCGTGTTGTGAGCAACGCTAGCGTTTCTCTTCCAACTGCGCATAAAATCTTTTAGTATTGTCAATGAATTTACGAAGACATCATTGTTTGTTTTTTACCTTTATCATTATGTGGTTGTACGAAGTCGTTTCCGGGTTGTATAAAGTGCGGCGGTCGCAGAAAAAGGGAGATCAATCAATCCGTAATTCATCGCACGTAGGGTTTGGGGCTAGTAAGGAAGAGAGAGAGGGAGAAAGCTCACGTAGTAGCTCTTTCCCACGCATTCTTTCTGGTGACGTTTGTGATAAGCACGTGGTTATTATGACGTATTTGCCGCGAAAGGCCTATTCGAGCAGGGGTTCTCAGTGCACAATTGCATGTATTCCAGTTTTATCACTAAGCCACACTTATTCCCCACTACGTTGACCGCTTTGAAACGAAGCCGTCCGCGGCATGTCAACGTGTAATATGCTGAAAAAGATTAAACATTCGTAGATTTATTGTCAACAGCCGTACGCTCTGCGTATCGCCATTGACCATCAACCAACCAGAAGATTGTCATCGCCGATCCGGGACTAGTTGACCAGTTCAATAGTTGCAAGTAGCCTAGAATTCAGCAGACTGTAATTTGGTACAATAATGTCTTGGTCGTTGTCTTGAATGATCGCTTTAATTTTGGGCTCCTAGAGCCCTCCGGAACTCGGATTTCGCGGTGGTATGAAAGAGAAATGTATTTGGCCTGCCATTTCCACTAGGTCATCCTGGAAGAGACGGCAGTTGTAAGCCGTATGTTGTTGGATATGGATACCTTGGCGCAAACCCGTCTGTCACCGAACCCGATCTAATCTGTAGAGTTGAAGGAGGAATACGTGGTGGTAGACCTATGTCTTCGCAGTCGTTTTCCGAATAGCTACAATATTTACTTTAAATACATTATTACATATATACGAATACAATATATACAAAAGTTGGCATAACTCCTTCGCCGCACCAACGATATTGTGACTGTTGCAGGAATAAATGGTGTCAGATCATCTACAATCGCCGCGAATCGCTTCGGGAGCGTCGGTTGCGCATTACCGTACAGGTCATCCTTCTTCCCATGAGTGCAGCACCGTGAGGAAGGTTGATCACGCTGAACGATCGCGGGATGGTGCCGGTGATTTCAGGATTGGATGATCGCGAATTATCTCCTGCTTCGTATAGTGCTCTACAGACAAGGTATTACAAACGACTCTCCATAAATTACCGTTAGTAAATAGTATATTTGCGCGGAAAGTAACTAAATATGAAGCAGGCCAGGTTTTATTACCGGACCAAAGGCTTGAAGATTGCTGAGCTAGAGTCCTTCGTGGTCTTCGCACTCACATCAAACTTTACACGTAGCTTGGTGGAGTTTGAGTCTGGTTTGATCACGCAGGAATTCGTAATCACGTAGGATCTCGTGTGCGTCGACTGATGAGCTATAGCTTCAGGTATTCATGTATGAACCTTCGATATTGCTCGTAGGTGAACTTGGGTAAAAACATTTTCCATTCTAGTAAGAACAACTGTTGCTAGGAGATTGGTTAATGAATCCCCGTGTTTCATATTTCACGCATTTTTATGTAGTGAACTGCCTGAAATGTTGAATGGGTCAAAACATAGAATAGAAATGAATGATAGATTAATAGAATGAACACATGAATTGACGAATCAATTTTAATCAAAATGGACAGTCAAATATAAGGTTCCAACTGGATAACCTCGGGAGCTAAGCAATTATATAAAATATCACAATTTAATCCCATTTAACGATCAGTAAATTTTATGCACCCCGAGTTGTGTCAATTCTCCACAAAGGGGAATGCGAACGATGTATGTATTACCCAACCATCTGCAATCACCATTTTTTATTTAAATTTATTGTCAGGGTAGCGATTATCTTGTGTGAACATACGATGGAAATTAGATTCTTCCAGTTAAATTTTGTTGACACTCTCTTTGAGTTCATCTATGCACGAACCGTTGTAGCACGTTTGCTCATACAACTTAGCCAAAATCGCATTAACCAATTAGTTAATCGACATTGGAGTTTTGGAGACTGAGTCCATTTGGTAACCGTCACAGAGCGGGAGAATATACGAAGCATGGGTACATGGCGGGGCATCGTGGAGTCGCTCAACTGCAAAACGTGCACATAATTCTAGGTAACTCGGGTTTGAACCCGTGTAGACTCCCTCTTCTGCGGGTTGTAATACATGTAACTGGCTGGACATTTTGTCCAGCTCCTCTCGCAATTCGTTCTACATAAGAACTGCTGGTCACCGGTGTCCTAATAAGCTCGTAGCGCTTTGATATCAGACAATGCTTTTGCAAAGCAATATAAAAGACAGAAAATTCTGCATATATAATGTTCATAAATTATAAAATAAATTAAAAACGGTTTGAATAGTGTTAAACTAAAACAGTATAAGTATTCAGAAATATTTCAGGTCAATGAAAGATAACATTTTTTTTAATTTTAAAAAGCGTTCGAGCGTTTTGATTGTTAGTAATACATTGACCTTAACAACGTCGTACAATGTAGCGAACCTTTTAGAACGTTGAGCTTATCTAACACTGATGGTGAGCGTCAAAAGTGCAATGCTCTCAGTTGCGGTGAACAACTGCTACGATAATGGAATTAAATTTTTACGGTTTTGTAACTACGGTTCACTGTTGCCTATTGCATCTAATCCATGTATCTCAGCTATGTTAAAAGCCTGTATACTAAATTTTGCAAGTAAACATACTAATATTGAACTGAAAGCAGTCACTTAAGTTTAAAGAGGTGTAAACATAGATGAAATAAATTATCGAATAAAAATTATTTTTATATCCTAACTAGATAAAAAGGAATTATAATTTTAAAGTTTATTTCCTACGTAAAAAAATCATATGCTTATATGGATAATTCCAAATATTTTTAAATTATTTCCCTAATCATTTTTTATTTGCAAAGATCTTTCAATTTAAATATTTTCATTTGTTGTTGTTCACTTGCAAATATTTTTTTCACGCAATTTAAAGAATTCTATTTTGAGAATACGTTTTAAACGTTCAGAATTTGTTTTATTTTTCAACCTCAGATATGTTTAAAATCCTCCATTTTTCAGATAAAAGCAATCATTCTGACTTGTGTGTGGAACAATCAAATTATCTAATTGTATGTTTTGCTTTTCTATGGTAGTTGTTTATGGTTCGTTTGTAGATTTTTGTATCTAATTTTCAACATAATGCACCCAGGTGGTGGTTATGTATGGTTTTCGACATATTGGCTCAATCGTAATAATGAAAATGTTTGAAGGATCAGTGTTCAATTGATTGGAGGGAGTGGGAATGACGGGAAGTTTATATCTAATTAAAACGTTGGCGATCTGATGAATTGCCAGTGATATGAAAATAATTCGACGATTTGTAATGAATTACAGCATTTATCATTTCATATCTATCTATGTTCATCATTTTAGTGTTAAACTTTTATGCATCTAAAATACGTGGTATAAAACCAGAATCGTACATCGTATGTCTAAACATACAACTCACTAAATTTTGCAGTAACGTGCATGCAGTGAGAGTATGCGTTTTTATGTGGTCAAAATTAGCAAAATTTAGAAAGCGTTATCGCAATTTTGCGGTTAGATGCTTAGAGGTCAAACAGTTCATACTGGTTTTCGGCAACGGATATAAATAAGGAGACCATGGAACACGATCCAGTACGATTCTAAATTTTGGCCTAAGTGTTCGGTATTGGTGAGTGAGCGTTAATTCAAATCAACTTCACAATGTCTACGATCCAGAACAAATTCCGTGGCCTGCTGCAGCACCCGTACGAACCATTGTTCTTGCCGAAAAACAATGGCCAGCTGGTGTACGATCTGCCCGAGAGCTTCTTCACCGATCGGTACCGACCGATCGGGGAAAATCTGGTCAATCGATTTGGAGCTGGTTCCCTCCCACCCCCAGGCATCAGCTCGGACGTACCGGTGGTAAATCGCGTGTCAATTAAAGACATTACCCAACCGGATCTCAAGTTTGCGGAAGCCATTCCAAGGTACGGTGCGTTTTCGTTGTTCTTGCCGGAGCATCGACGAATTGCGGGTCAACTGATAGAACTGTTCCTGTCGCAACCGGACGCCGACACGCTGGGTGATGTGGCCGCGTACGCGAGAGATCGTCTTAATGGTCCACTCTTTCAGTACGCACTCTCGTCAGCGCTGATGCATCGTGACGATACGGCCAATGTGCCGGTGCCATCATTTTTACATATGTTTCCTGATCAATTCGTGGATCCTTCTGTTTTCCCGAGAATGCGTGAGGAAGGCCGTGCTGTTTTGCAACCAAATCGAGTATGTACAAGAGTTTCTATTGTAGTTATGGGGCGTACATGAGCGTAAGAGCGATGGTTTATGCTTTGTTTACTTCCAGATGGCCATTGACATTCCGATGAACTATACGGCGTCGGATACAATCCTTGAACAGCGGCTGGCATACTTCCGCGAGGACATTGGTGTGAATTTACATCACTGGCACTGGCATCTGGTGTACCCCGGAGATGGTCCAATGAGGGTGGTGCGCAAGGATCGTCGTGGTGAGCTGTTCTATTACATGCACCAGCAGATGTTGGCTAGATATCAGACCGAACGATATAGTCAGGAACTGTCAACTTTGGAGCCATTGGACAACCTTCGCGCTCCCATTCCCGAAGCCTACTATCCGAAAATTATTCGAAGTGCCAACAACCGTACGTATCCGGCGCGATACCCCAACATGACGTTGTCGAATGTTGCCCGTACGGCTGATCAGTTTAACCTCACCATAGCAGATCTTGAAAGACAGCTTCAACGTGTAATGGAAGCGATCGATGCAGGTTTTGTCGTCTCGGTAGGTAGTTCAATCAGTACATAACGGAAATTTGTTCGTAACTATCTACGTACACTGTTATCTTTTTTAGCAATCAGGACAACGTACGCAGTTGGACAACTTCCGCGGTATTGACGTGTTGGGTAACATAATCGAAAGCTCGGCACTGTCGATTAACCGCCAGTTCTATGGCGACACACACAACACCGGACATATTTTACTTTCATTCATCCATGATCCGCGGGACGAATATCTCGAAAGTTTCGGCGTGATGGGTGATATAACAACCGCTATGCGCGATCCTATCTTCTATCGCTGGCATGCCTACGTGGATAATTTATTCCAGCGTCACAAGCTTCGCTTTGCGCCCTATACGAGGGCGGATCTTTCGAACCCGGGTGTGAACTTGCTGAGTCTCGAAACGGAGCTCGATCGTCAGGCATCGGTAAAGAACCGGCTGCTGACGTTCTGGCAGCGTTCTCAGGTCGATCTTGGTGCGGCATTGGACTTTGGTCCAGATGGGAACGTGTACGTTACCTTTACTCACCTGCAGCATGCAGCATTCAACTATCGGCTACAAGTAGCCTATTCGGGTACGGCTCGACCGGCAACGGTTCGTATATTCCTTGCACCGAAACGCAACGAACGAGGAGTCGCTTTAACTTTCGACCAACAGCGTCGTCTGGCCATTGAAATGGACACGTTTCGGGTGAACTGTAAGTATATGGTATGTTTGTGGTGTAGTTTTTATAAATACTACAAACTATTGTCTGTATTTAGTGACTCCTGGTATTAACAACATCATTCGTCGATCAACCAACTCGAGTGTTACGATCCCGTACGAACGTACATTCCGCAACGTGTCGCAATCTAATCTCGGTGATACGTCCTTCCGTTTCTGTGGCTGTGGGTGGCCGTCTCACATGCTGGTTCCCAAGGGTGACCCATTTGGCGTACAGTACGATCTGTTTGCAATGTTATCTGATTACACCAAGGACAGAGTAGATCCTCCGTTCGATGAGTGAGTAATTTGCGTGTACATCACCGAGTTTGTCACACACAAATCAATAATATTCGCTTTCATTGCAGGAGAAGGGGTTGCAACGATGCACATTCGTTCTGTGGCTTGCAAGATCGTACGTATCCGGATGCGCGCAACATGGGCTTCCCGTTCGATCGCCGTGTACCGAACACTGTTAGATCGTTTGCCGATTTCGTCGCACCGTACCAGAATATGCGTGTCGCTACGGTAACGGTGCAGTTCACCAACACCGTCGTGGCCAGAACTTGATCGAGCGGTTTAATTTGCATTATAACAAGACTATACCATGCAATGAAAATAAAGAGGAAATGAATTGGTTTTATGTTTTAGAGTAGTTAGAATGTTTTATTTTTTTCAACTATTGTTACATCCACAGATTTGGTGGTTTAAAAATGTTGAAAGTACAGATCGTAGTTCGTAGCGTTTTGATATCAGAAAATGGTATTCCAAAGCAATATAAGTCAAAGAAGTTTATGGTAGTTTAAAATTCAACTTTTCGATTTAAATTTTTCGAAATACTTCGCTTAGATTATTTAATTTCTCTGGCAGGAACCGGGACAGCTTCTGTTGAAACGGAAATGTTAATGATACTATGAACATTGTTTACTTGTGAGACTCGTACTATCAATATTAGGATTTTGTTTCTTGGATCTGCCATTGAATTGAAATATGAGAAACAATACTCTATGGCTTGTTCTCAAATGTAAAACTTTATGGTGTGTTATCTCTACCCATGTTTCAAAAAGCGCAAGAAGATCTCGCAAAGGCTCTTCGATTTGTTTCAATAAAACTTTTTTGTAAATCATTGACAAAGAACTAGTCCATAATCAGCTTTAGTAACAAATAGGTAAGTAACAAAGTAATAAATAATTTTTTTATAAATCGGATCGTTACTGTCGATAAAAATGTTGCTCCATTTTTATTATTCAATGTTTCGGGCAAAGTAGGCGTACCTTGTCGTTGGCGAGCAAGACAAATATGATTTGTCAGAAGATTATAATGGGTATATGATGAGAACAGAACTTTAGTAGACATTCGAAGGGGAAATACAACAATACGTGCACAATAGTGCAACAATAGTGAAGCACGATATAGGTAATTTATGTCTTGAAAATGCTTGGCTACGTTTTTTGCTATTGATAAAGAGACACGTTGCAACTCGGCATAAGCAATCACATATTAAAATTGTTGTAAGAATATATCCATATTCTGGTGTGGCATATTCTGTTTTTTTTTAGTAAGACTCCTTGTAAAAATCCACAATCGCGGAAAGTGCGGAAAGTGCGAAAAGTACGAAGTGCGCACAATACACCTTTGCAGAAGTGCGTTTCACGTTTCACGTTTCATGGGTCGTATGGTTAATGATTAACATATTGAATTTAAACGCAATTTTTTGCAATACGACCAGGCCGTAACTTCTCTGAAGAAATAAATAAAAAAATTAACGCACATTAGTCAATGATAATCTAACATTTAAAGCTAGATTTAAAAAAGTATTCGAGCGGTTTGATTGTTAGTATTACATTCCCGCTAACAAAGTCGTATAGTGAAGGGGACCTTTTTGAACGTTGTGCTTATCTAACGCTGATGATGACGAGCGTCGAAAGTGCAATGCTCTAAGTTGCGGTGAACAACTGGTACGATAATGGAATTAAATTTTTACGGGTTTGTAACTATGGTTGACTGTTGCCAATTGCATCTAATCAATGCATTTTAGCTAAGTTAGTAGCTTGGATTCTAAGTCATGCAAGTATAAATAGAGAGACTCAGCGGTAGAGCGATCAGTTTGGTCATAGAGTTCGTTTGTTAGCTACTTATTCTTAGCTTGGCCACACCTTTTATTACCATCGTAAAATCTATCTTACGAACGATGTCGGACGTTTCCACCGGGTTTCTGTGTCTTATGACACGTCCTTCGGAGCCTTTGTTCTATCCCAAGTACAATGGGCAAGTGTTTATGGATCTCCCAACCGAATATCTCTCTAAACGGTATCAGACCATAGCTGATTCGATTAAATCGCGCCTCGGAGCTATTGCAAAGCATCACGTGACGGTCAAGCCCGTCGAATTGCCCGATCTCGGATACGCAGAGCAGGTGCCTCGCTACGGTGACTTTAATCTCTTCAACCCAACGCAGCGGCGTGCAACGGGTCGTTTGGTAACGGATCTGCTGGCCCAACCCGACGCAGAAAGTTTACTATCGGTAGCGGCCTACGCACGTGATCGGCTGAATCCGACGATGTTTCAGTACGCGCTTGCCGTGGTGTTATTGCATCGTAAAGATACAGCAACCGTGCCGGTGCCATCGTTTTTGGAGATGTTTCCGAAGCGTTTCGTCGATCCGGCGCTCTTTCCCAAGCTGGCGGAAGAAGGCTTCGTGGTGGAGCAGAGTGAGCGTGTGGCAATCGAGGTGCCGCACAGTTTCACCGCTTCCGAGGCGGACCCAGAGCAGCGTTTGGCCTATTTTCGGGAGGACATCGGGGTGAACCTGCATCACTGGCATTGGCATCTCGTGTATCCGCAGGAAGGTCCACCGGAGGTGGTTAACAAGGATCGTCGCGGGGAGCTGTTTTATTACATGCACCGTCAATTGGTAGCGCGATACAATATAGAACGGCTGTGCAATATGCTTCCTCCCGCGGCTCCGTTGAAAAATCTTCGCGAACCGATTCCGGAGGCATACTTTCCTAAGATTATGAACAGTGCACTGAATAGGACATATCCTGGCAGGGCGGCTGACATGGTGTTAAGTGTAGGTAGCAAATAATTTTTTTTTTTTATTAATTGTTAATGATCAGATTTATCTACCTCAGCATGTCAACCGTCCGGAAGATGACGCAGTTGCAACGATTCTGGAGCTTGAATCGTCTTTGGGAAAGATAAAGGAAGCAATTCAAACAGGATTTGCTGTCGCTGTAAGTTTATTTCACCCCGTGAGAAGGATAGTTTGGTTTTTCTTTCATAGCAACTAATAACAATCCATAACCTTCCAATGTGATTTTAGGAAGACGGTACCCGCGTGCCATTAGACGCGACGACTGGGATTGACGTGCTTGGAAATATTATCGAAAACTCGGACCTTTCCGTAAACGTTCCACACTACGGTAATTATCACTCGCTTGGCCACGTGCTGATCGGTTACATACACGATCCGGACAATCTGTACCGCGAGGGCCACGGAGTAATGGGCGACTTTACGACTGCGATGCGCGATCCAACCTTCTACCGCTTCCATGGACACGTGGATGATGTCTTCGATATGCACAAGCAGAAGCTTCCACCATACACCGAACGTGAGTTGCTGTTCCCTGGCGTCACGATTGTGGACGCTTCGGTGCAAATTACCAGCGGCAAGGCGGCGAGGAATCGTTTGCTCACCTTCTGGCAGCGGTCGCAGGTCGATCTGGGAACGGGTTTGGATTTTGGACCGCAAGGCAACGTGGTGGCGACGTTCACGCACATCCAGCACGCCCCGTTCGCTTACCAAATCATGGTGCATAACGAGTCGGGTGAGCGGAAGAAGGGAACGGTGCGCATTTTCCTAGCCCCGATCTACGACATTGAGGGCGAACAGATGCTGCTCAGCCAGCAACGTCGGTTTGTGGTTGAAATGGACAAGTTTGTTGTAAATTGTAAGTATTCGTTGACTTTATTGAATGCATTGAATTCGACTTAATAACGCTTGTTTCGTTAAAGTGCATCCTGGTGACAATAGGATCGTTCGACAATCTGATCAATCCAGTGTATCTATTCCGTACGAACGCACATTCCGACGCGTTGACGCTTCCAACATGCCTGGATCGGAAGTTTTTCGATTCTGCAACTGTGGATGGCCTGATCATATGTTGCTACCGAAGGGTCACCCAGATGGACAGCCATTCGATTTGTTTTTCATGATTTCCGACCACAAGGATGACGCAGTTGTACCGGATTTCAATCCGTAAGTTGATTTGATTTTTCTATATAGAAGTCTCGGCTACTGGTTTGGTTCTATCCCTTAAAGGAGAGAGGATTGCAACGATTCACACTCGTACTGTGGTTTGCGTGATCAACTGTTCCCCGATCGGCGAGCAATGGGCTATCCGTTTGATCGGTTGCCATTGCCACAGGACCATTTGCTGAAGGACTTTGCGGCCAGATTTCCCAATATGAGCCGAACTGTAGCAGAAGTGTTATTTACCAACACCATCATTTCGCGTACGTAGACCTTTTTGATGGAGATAGTGGTAAACTGCATCTGGAAACGCGCAACGATCTGTACTATTCTTTTGGAACATGAATTCATATATAACCTATGTATAATTATCATGTGTAACCTTTATATAAATACAATGAAGCAAGCATACTAGAATGTTACAGTGTATATGATCACTTAAATTATTGAAAGAAAAACTAATTTGAATGAAACATAATCAAACGTATCCCAAGTAAAAATTATATTTTTTCATTATTATTTATGTAAGTTAAATCACAAACTTATCATATAAACTATTGTGTTTAGAGTTATTGTGTTTCAATTTACTTATCTATTCTACTATAAGCTGGACAGTTATATTACTTCCTATCTTTTTATTTTTTAAATTCTACACTATTCTAATATATTATAAAAAATATATTGTATATTCTATATTTTCTAATATATTCACATAGCAGGCTTGGCTGCATATCTCAGTGTACTGTTAAGAAGAAGAAGATCTGAATAATGTGCACAAAGGGCGCACAATAATGTTGGTAGTTTCACACGATAACAAATGCATTCCAGATTAGCCGTATCACAAATGTGGCGGTTATAAACCACAGATAAAAACGTTCTACGTCTGCGATGGTTGCAACTGAATGCATTTGCATATCCAGTGCATGCGGAATGCAGTCCGGAATGGTATATAAACATTGCAAAATTGATCCAAAGCATCATAACCGTGGCACAAACGGTGGCCGAGTTTAAGTGCAAACAATCCAACAACCAGTGAGAATGTCTGACAACAAGAAACTGCTCGCGCTATTGCAGCGTCCCCTGGAGCCGACGTTCTACCCAAAGGACGACGGTAAAACGGTAGTGGATCTTCCGGAGAACTATTATACGGATCGGTACAAACAGATCGGCAATACCCTGCAATCGCGCTTTTCCACCGAGGCGGAAACGCGTATCCCCGTGCGTGCCCTTCCCACACCCAACGTTGCCTTCGCGGAGGCCATCCCACGACGTGGCGGGTTTTCGCTGTTCATTCCGAAGCATCGCCAAATTGCGGGAGATCTGATTAATCTGTTCATCAGCGAGCCGAACGTGGACGCGCTGATGAGTGCCGGCTCGTACGCTAGGGATCGCTTGAATCCGGTGCTCTTTCAATACGCAATGGCCGTGGCGATCCAGCATCGGCCGGATACGAAGAACTTGAACATTCCCTCGTTCATCGAACTGTTTCCGGACTCGTTTATCGATCCGACCATATTTCCCCAGCTGCGAGAGGAAGGAGCCGTTGCCAATCAAAGAGAACGCGTAAGTATCGCCATGAAGTAAGTTGGAACGATTGTTTTAACGAGATAGTTTGACCGTTTGCGCAGATAACGTTGGACATTCAAATGAACTTCACCGCGTCGGATAGAGAGGACGAACAGCGGTTGGCTTACTTCCGCGAAGATATCGGTGTCAATCTGCACCACTGGCATTGGCATCTGGTTTATCCCGGTGAAGGTCCCAACAGTGTGATCAACAAGGATCGCCGTGGTGAGCTGTTCTTCTACATGCACCAGCAACTGATCGCACGCTACAACGTCGATCGCTTTTGCAATCGGTTGGCACGAGTGAGTCCACTGACGAGCTTGCGGGAACCATTGCCGGAAGGATACTTCCCGAAGATTGTCCGAAGTTTGACCAATCGTGCGTTTCCCGCTCGTCCGCAAAATACGATACTTCGCGTAAGATACCGGTGTTGAGGTGCTTGGTGCTCCCTGGTGTTTATAAAATTTATATATATTTTTTTTATTACAGAACTTGAACCGCATCGAAGATGATGTTGTACTCACTATTAACGATATTGAGCGCTGGGGTAGTCGCATTGCCGAGAGCATTGATGGTGGATATGTCGTTGCGGTAAATTCTGCATGGACTCTCATATGCTAACAGATAAGAATTTATTATAGTGTTTTATATTGGTATATCGTTCATAGCCCGGAGGCAACCGAATTCCCCTGGACGAGCAAACTGGAATCGATGTGCTGGGCAACATTATTGAGCCGTCTGCGCTGTCCGTTAACGGCCAGTACTACGGAAACTATCATGGACACATGCACAACCTGATTGCCTTTAGCCACGATCCGGAGAACCGCTTCTTGGAGGGATACGGTGTGGTGGGCGAATTCCAGACGGCCATGCGAGATCCAGCCTTCTATCGTCTGCACGCGCAGGTGGACAACATGTTCCATCGTTACAAGCGCACGCTCCAGCCGTACAACGCCAACCAGCTTGGCTATGCCGGAGTTCAGATTCAATCGTTTGGAGTGCAGCTAAACCGAGCGAATGCCCCGGCCAATGTGCTGCTGACGTACTGGCAACGTTCGCAGATCGATTTGGCCACCGGACTTGACTTCGGACCGCAAGGAAATGTGTTTGCATCGTTCACGCATCTTCAGCACGCACCATTTACTTATCGACTAACAGTGAACAACACTAGTGGAGCGGTTCGGCGTGGAACGTGCCGTATTTTCATAGCCCCCAAGGTGGATGAACGTAACACTCCGCTCACTATCGATGAACAGCGCCTGCTGATGGTCGAGCTGGATAAGTTCCGAGTGAATCGTTAGTACAGGCTTGCTTTAAAATGACGTTTGATGATTGCTAACTCTTGTTAATCATTTTCCCACAGTGACCCCGGGTTCCAACAATCTTGTGAGACGGTCCGAGCAGTCCAGTGTGACCATTCCGTACGAGAGAACCTTCCGTCCGATGTCGCTGTCGAACGTCAACGTTCCAGAGACGGAGCAATTCCGCTTCTGCAACTGTGGCTGGCCACACCATCTGCTGATTCCGAAGGGAACCGCAGAAGGCATGCAGTTCGACATGTTTGCGATGATTTCGAATTACGCTGACGACACGGTTAATCAGGAGTTTGATGAGTATGTTCGAATTGTGTGGAATGCAGTTGATAATATGTGATCTAATTTGATTTTGTGAAATATGCCCATGTCAACAGGAACGTGAACTGCAACGACTCGCATTCGTTCTGCGGATTGCGAGATCAGCTGTACCCGGATCGGCGTCACATGGGTTACCCGTTCGATCGACGAATTCCAAGCACCGTACGATCGCTTAGCGATTTTACGCGTGCAAATTCGAACATGAGTGCGATTCAGGTACAAGTCCGTTTCACCAATACTGTGATCGCCAGGACCTGAAGCGAAAACAAAGTGAATTACATGACCAAGATTTTTGCGATAATTTGCAAACATATGACATCCCGATGCGCATGTTTTTTTGAAAAAGGAAAACTGTGTTTCTACTGTATTTCATCATTATATACTATAACAAAATAAAGTGCTGCAAACGAAATATTTACGTGGAGCTTTTCTATAGGTTTTAGGTACTTAAACAACCATCAAGGCACAACTCATACAGATAAAGTTGGACGAGAAAAAAAGAATTGCATTGTTTTTAACTTTCGAATTTGATTATGCCGGCATAAATCTTGCATATGATGGTTGATACACTGCATCCGTAATCCGTAAGCTTGTATATCCGTAATTGGGAAAAGAAAAATCTTATCTTAAAACATTCACGGCCAATGATCCCACATTAAAGAGCGTAAAACATGAGGTTAGATAACCGGTTCAAGGTTATTATAGCGAACATTACACATTACCAAAAATTGCTGCGGTTTAAAATGCACATGCTGATAACTTTATCAGTTGGACAAAAAATAATACAACCCTGCTTTAGTGAGCATAGGATTTTTTTTGTTTTTTTCAATAGCAGTGTGAATAACATTAGTATATATATAAGATTTTTCGTTGTAGCACCTTATTCGTATTCTAAATTTGCTTCATGCAAATCGTATGTCATAGTACTGCAAAATAAAACCCCCAACATTTTACCATGGCAAACTTGATTGCAAAGTTTCATGGACTGTTGCAGCATCCGCTCGAGCCCCTGTTTCTGCCTAAGAATGGTGGAACCTTGTTCTACGAGCTTCCGGAGCGCTTTTTAACATCTCGCTACCGTCCGATTGGTGCGAATTTGGTGAATCGCTTCGGTCCCAACTCGTCCGCATCGTCCCAAGTCAGCAGCGATACGGGTGTACCGCCGACGGTGATTACCATCCGGGATTTGAAACAGCTGCCCGACTTGGCGTTCGCTACTTGGATCAAACGGCGTGATGCGTTCACGCTGTTCAACGCAGAGCACCGACAGGCGGCGGGAAAGCTGATTGATCTCTTCATGAAGCAACCGGATGTGGACTCGCTCGTTGATTTGGCTGCGTACGCACGCGATCGTCTGAACGGGCAACTGTTTCAGTACGCACTCTCCGTCGCTTTGCTGCATCGTCCGGACACGAAAAACGTTCCCGTACCAACGATGTTGCATCTCTTCCCCGATCAATTCATTGATCCGGCCACAAGGCCTAAATTGAGGGAGGAGGGAAGCATTGTGCTCGACGAGAACCGGGTACGTAGTGGTTTGCTCCAACGAGCTGGAAAGTGAGTAACAGACTTTTCTTTCCCAGATGGCGATCGAGATGCCGCAAAACTTCACCGCGACCGATGACGAGCCCGAGCAGCGGATGGCATTCTTTCGCGAGGACATCGGTGTAAACCTACATCACTGGCACTGGCATCTAACCTATCCCGGGTCAGGTCCACTGAATGTCGTGCAAAAGGACCGTCGGGGCGAGCTGTTCTACTACATGCACCAGCAGCTGCTCGCGCGCTATCAGGTCGACCGATACGCGCATGGACTTGGCCAGCTGGAACCGCTAGTGAATCTGCGTGGACCGATCCGGGAACCGTACTACCCGAAGCTACTGCGCTCAGCTAACAATCGTACATTCTGTGCACGCTATCCCAACATGACGCTAAGCGATGTTTCTCGTAGCGCGGATCGTTTGGACGTCAGTATAACCGGTACTGAAATGGCATTGGCTCGCGTTAAAGAAGCAATCGATGCTGGATTTGCCGTCAATGTATGTAGTAAGCGGTGGGATTCATTCTTAGCACTATTTTCTTATCGATTTTTTTCTCCAATTATTCACAGGGTAATGGTGAACGAGTACCATTAGATGACGCCCGGGGTATCGACTTTCTGGGCAACCTCGTAGAACGATCGGCACTGTCCATAAACCGAGGCTATTACGGTGATGTACACAACCAGGGCCATGTGCTGATAGCATATCTTCATGATCCGCGCGGCACCTACCTGGAATCATTCGGTGTAATGGGCGCAACGGCAACCGCAATGCGGGATCCGATATTCTATCGCTGGCATAAGACGATTGATAATTTATTCCTGAGCCACAAATCACGGCTGCCGCCATATACGGCCACCGAGCTTTCCAATGGGAACGTTACGCTGGAAGCCTTCGATACCCAGCTGAACAGCTCGGGCGGTGCCGTGAACAGCTTCGTGACATTCTTGGAACGGTCGCAAGTTGACCTCGGTGCGGGACTCGACTACGCACCGACGGGAAGTGCCTTCGTGAGCTTTACGCATTTGCAGCACGCTCCGTTCGTCTATAGGCTGCGTATCAACTCCTCCGCACGTACCAATCGGCAGGATACGGTTCGAATATTTCTTTTGCCGCGTCAAAACGAGCAGGGTCGCGTTCTGACGTTCAACGAACGCCGAACGCTGGCTATCGAGCTCGATAGCTTCCGCGTAAACTGTGAGTTTCTATAAGGAGATTAGCGAGATTTGCTCCCTACCTGACCAGAGCAGAAGTTCGACTAATATTTTCTCGCTATCGTTTCAGTACGCCGCGGAACGAACAACATCGTCCGACAGTCGAGCAGCTCGAGTGTAACCATCCCGTTCGAGCGAACGTTCGGAAACGTAGTGCAAGCAAATGCGGCTAACGTGCAATCACGATTCTGCGGTTGCGGTTGGCCGGCGCATATGTTGCTTCCCAAAGGGAATGCAAGAGGCGTCGTGTATGATTTGTTTGCGATGGTATCTCGGTTTGAGGATGATAACGCCACTAGCTACGATGAGTACGTTCTAAGAAGCTTGCAAAAAAAAAAAACAAACAAACAAACAAACAAAAAACCAAATGCGTTTGTTACTAGGGCAGTTTTTAATTTAATTTGGCTTTTTTTCTTCCACTTCACTCGCCGACAGAACCGCCGGGTGCGACGATTCTTATTCGTTTTGCGGCCTGAGAGACCGCGTTTATCCCAGCCGACGTCCGATGGGTTTTCCGTTCGACAGAAGTGCCTCGACCACCGTGAGATCTCTCGCCGATTTCGTTGCCCCGTACAGGAACATGAGACTGGCAACAGTCACCTTGCGATTCATGAACACTGTTATCGATCAACCATAAAGCAAAGGAAGGAAAGAGGACTTGGCTGATAATGACGAAGATAAATTACGAATGAAATTGAAATAAAACTCCTTTTACATACATGCAAATGATTGCGTTATTTATTTAAGGTATCGACTATTTTATCTATTGAGGTGAATTTCGGTGGATTGAGAAATAAAAACCAATATTTTTTTTATTTTGCTATACGTATTTCACAGCCCAAAAAAAGGGTTAGTTAATCATTAGCTTTATTCATAAATGAGATCATCGAATCGGTGAGTGACGTGAATACATAACGAATCAAGGATCTGCAGTTTATAAAATGTAATTATTGTATATGATTAATGGCAGAATTGCTTGTTGCCTATACGAACTGCAATGAAGATAAAATAAAAAATTATTGTTTTTTATTTTGTTTTAATTTCCGGTGTTACTAGTTCCATCAATTAATGGAGAGTTTCTCTTCAATTGAATGAGCAATCAATACATGAAACATTTTTTTTTTAACACAATTGTTACCTTCTTACATACATTTTAAGTTGTCATCAACTAAAAACTAAAAATATATCGACAAAATTGTTATCTTCATAATGCGGTTAAGGATTTTTTATCATCGATTTGCTCAATTTTTTAAAAATACTGTTAACATTTTGCTCTATGTGTAAAGGTAGCAAACATTTAGTTCTTTCCTGTAATTTATTATGAATTCAACATGCAAATATCTTTCATTTCTTTGTTGTTTGATTGTAGCAATTTTGTTCGCACACATCGTTACGAGAATGAAGCAAATATTAAATAATTTAACAATTCGAGTTATTCATTACACTAATTACACAGTCTGTAGTTTTCTTCATTGATTTGAATTGATGAAGTAGAACCTTTGAAATACGACACTAAGATAGATCAAGATGATGGCGAAACATCTACTCAACATGATGACGAAACATCTATTCAAGATGACGAAATATTCCTCAAAAAAGATAAATTTTTACTATGGATATCTCCGGAATTGCGATATTGCTATAATATTAGATCGTAAAGTGATCAATCGTCCATGTGAGGATATCAAACAACTATAATTAACATAATAGTGAAAATACGGCCTTCCCGTAAGCATACAGACGTATAATAAAATAAACTACAAATAATTTTGTTAATTATGTCAGTCAGTGCAAATAGACACTGACAATACGGCTACATGTAGCCGTGAATATCGCTTAAATAAAAAAAATGTTAATTTTTGGTGGCATAATCCAGTGGAAAATAGTTTCACAAATTCCATTTTGATCGCAAATATCCTTTCATTATATTGATCAATAAAACTTACTCACTCATGACAATGCAAATTCTAATGAGAGCAGTTTTGGTGAATAAGAGCATGCATCATATTGCTGAAATTTGAATGAACGGATCCAATGTTTGCAGCAATTTCTCTTAGGCACATATCATTCCTTATTTTACCACACTTTTATGATGCACACAAGAAAACAAGCATTTTGATAATTTTGAGATAAATGCAGCGAACCGCCGACGGTTTGCGGTGGCTGCCAAAATTATCGTCTAAAATATCGCAGCATTTAGGCTAGTCTGCGGTTCTAGCGTTCTTCTAACTCGGTATAAAAGAGGTGCAGACCCATCCAGCAAGCACAGTTTGACGAGATCAACCGAACAAAGCGTGTGCTTTGGAGTGAAAGTGAAAACGTGCTAGCAACATCAGCGGTAAAAGATGTCCGATAATAGGAAACTTCTCGCCCTGCTGCAGCGTCCGCTGGAGCCAACCTTCTACCCGAAGGACGATGGCAAAACCGTGGTCGATCTGCCGGAGAACTTCCTCACCGAACGTTACCGTCCGATTGGTACTTCCATTCAGAACCGTTTTGGAAACGATGCCGATACGCGCATTCCCGTAAGGAGTGTGACACCACCGAGCATTTCCTTTGCGGAGGCCGTTCCACGTCGTGGTGGTTTTTCGCTGTTCAACCAAAAGCACCGCCAGATTGCTGGAGATCTTATCAACCTGTTCATGAACCAGCCGGACGTCGATACTCTGATGAGCGTGGCGGCCTACTCGCGAGATCGTCTTAATCCGATTCTGTTCCAATATGCGCTATCGGTTGCGATCCAGCATCGTCCGGATACGAAAGATCTGAACATTCCGTCTTTCCTGGAGCTGTTCCCGGACTCGTTCGTTGATCCTTCCGTCTTCCCGAAGCTTCGTGAAGAAGGCGCGGTCGTACAGGCAGAAAACCGAGTAAGTACCCATACAGTATCCATGGTAACTGGGCATGCTTGGTATTTCGGCTGGGTTATATATACATTTATATTAAATTATTTCTTCTCTACGCATCCGTAGATGACTATCGATATCCCGATGAACTACACTGCCTCCGATCGCGAGGATGAGCAGCGTTTGGCCTACTTCCGTGAGGATATCGGTGTGAATCTCCACCATTGGCACTGGCATCTGGTGTACCCGGGAGAGGGTCCCAACAACGTCGTCAATAAGGACCGTCGTGGAGAGTTGTTCTACTACATGCACCAGCAACTGATCGCACGCTACAACGTAGAACGTTTCTGCAACCGTCTCGCTCGTGTTCGACCGTTGACAAACTTGCGTGAGCCTCTGGCGGAGGGATACTTCCCGAAGATTATTCGTAGCTTGAACAACCGGGCATTCCCACCACGCCCACAGAATACGGTTCTCAGGGTATGGCTTGAGTTGTTCATCATTGAAGAATGGTTTAGTTAAACGATTATTTGTTTGTATAAACAGGATATCAACCGCGTGGATGATCAAGTCATCTTCACCGTCAGCGATCTCGAACGTTCGGAGGCCCGTATCGCCGAGAGCATTGATGGCGGATATTTGGTGGCGGTAAGATGTTTATAGATATAAATGTTTTATAATAAATCACATGGTACTAACTGATTCACCACTACCACTCCTTAGCCTGGTGGAAACCGAATCCCCCTCGACGAGCGTACCGGTATCGACATGCTGGGTAACATCATGGAACCGTCGGCTCTTTCGATCAACTCTCAGTTCTACGGAAACTATCACGGAAACTTGCATAACATTATTGCGTACAGCCACGATCCGGATAACCGCTTCTTGGAGGGATACGGTGTGGTGGGCGAGTTCCAGACGGCCATGCGAGATCCTACGTTCTATCGTCTGCACGCACAGGTGGATAACATGTTCCATCGTTACAAGCGCACGCTCCAGCCGTACAACGCCAACCAGTTGAACTACAACGGTGTTCAGATTCAATCACTTGGAGTACAGCTTAACCGAGCGAATGCTCCGGCCAATGTGCTGTTGACGTACTGGCAACGATCTCAGGTTGATCTGGCCACCGGTCTCGATTTCGGACCGCAAGGAAATGTGTTTGCATCGTTCACGCATCTCCAGCATGCTCCGTTTACCTTCCGGCTGACTGTGAACAATACTGGAGCGGCCCGTCGTGGCACGTGCCGTATCTTCATTGGACCGAAGGTGGATGAGCGCAATACCGCTTTGACGATGGACGAACAGCGCCTGCTGATGGTTGAGCTGGATAAATTCACCGTAAACTGTAAGATAGTTTGAATCTCTTGGAGAAATTCAATAACAATTATCGAGAAATTATTCTTTACGTAACATTCATTTTCAGTGAACCCTGGAGTCAACAATATCGTGCGTCGTTCGGAGCAGTCCAGTGTGACCATTCCGTACGAGAGGACGTTCCGTCAGGTCGCTTTGTCGAACATCAACGAGCCAAGCACGGAGATGTTCCGCTTCTGCAACTGTGGCTGGCCACACCATCTGCTGGTCCCGAAGGGTACTCCTGAGGGAATGCAGTTCGATCTGTTCGCCATGATCTCGAACTACGCCGACGATACTGTCAACCAGGAGTTCGATGAGTAAGATTCCTTTTATTCACATTTATTTGGCTGGGCAAACTTTCGAAGCGGTATAAAATTGTTCTGTTCTTTTGCTCAGGAACGTCAACTGCAATGACTCGCACTCGTTCTGTGGACTGCGTGATCAGCTGTACCCCGATCGTCGTCCGATGGGTTATCCGTTCGATCGTCGCATGCCGACCACCGTGAGGAGCTTGGGCGATTTCATCCGTGGAAACACCAACATGGCGACGTCGAACGTTCAGATTCGCTTCACCAACACCGTTATCGCCAGAACTTAGACTTGCTCATACACACAAGTGTAGGGACGCTAGGATCAATGATTAGGACTACGAATGACGACTGGACTGCGAGATACATAATTAATCTTCAATTTTTTTTAACTATATGAAATAAATAAAACATCTGGATTATAAAATAGTAAGTTGATTGTTATTTAAACTGGCTCCTCCAATGCCCTTCATACAAACGAAATCATATCACGTCCGAAGTACTTTCAAAGATGATAAATTTGTCTTTGTTCCTTTGCGTGTGTTATCCTCAACAAAGTTCAACTACTATTTTTTTCAGTCATTTTCCGTACGGTGTTGGTCTACTTCCACGTTCTGCAAAAACCTTCCTCAAAAAGTGTCTACAGATCTATTGATTATGATCATGCATTTGGCACCTGTCTCTAGAAATCTTTTTTCATAAATGTTCTCTACTGGATAAAATACCATCAAATAAGTTGAAAGTTTTTGCGTACGTTTCATTTAACATTCTTAATAAATTTGTTGCAGTTGTAAGTCCCAAAATGTTAATTCCAAGGGTTTTGCAAACCGTTGGTCCTCATGATGGATTGTGTTGCAGTCTGCAGAATATATTTGGAGTGTGCAACATTTTTGATGCCAAATTTCCTTTTCCTACATGTAGCCAAAATCATCAGTATCGAAATTCAACAGAAATTGATTGACACAATTGCAATTGAATTCAACAGCAATTGATTGAAGTATTAAATTTACAATTTAATTATAATTTTTTTTCTAGTTTTTAATATCGGGTGATGTTGGTCGTGAATTAAAATTCGCTACCTACTTTTTTAACCAATATTAGCCAATATAAATGCCAATATAAGTGATGAGCAGTAGAAAGGCACAAACAAAGTGTCTGCGAATATGGTCTAGAAGAACAGAAGTTCATCTACCACAGGAGTATATATCCTGCACAAGAATATTGGATGAAGAAGAACATTTTTTATTAGAAACACCTAGGATTACTTACAAAACGAGAAGAATTTAGAATTTCATCAATGCTGTATAACAATATGACACAATTTGCATCAGAGCGTTTAAGTAATTAGCTGTTTGATAACATGCAAACCTCAGCTCACAAAAAAAATAAATTCGAACTGAAAAGAAATCCAAGTACTGGTGCTACCAATGAGTTGCCATCGCATTTGTCAGAGCATGGTAGCTAAGTGCGTACGTTATTTATTTTTAAATAAGTAATTAAACCAGAGAACATCCATGTCCGAAAAAAATCAAAGTACAAACATGATTTCTAACTGACCGTTGAACCACTGAAGCATATATAAACATATAGTATTTGGTTTGTAACCAGCTGGTCGTTTAATGATTTTTGGTTTAGATATTAATCCAGATTTCTTTTTGACTTAAGGTAAGTCTGCGGAACGATTAGTCGATTTTTTTTTTGATTTAAAGTTAGTAACTTAGTATTTATGAGCTAACTGTTGATATGAGATGTGTATTCAATCTGCTTTTGACGTGACTTTATGTAGAGGAACCATTACCTCTCATCTCAGTTTGCAATGACTGGAAAACAACAAAACATTTCGAAAAGATGATCGTGTACACAGTGCTGAATATTATTGCACACCACGATGCTAAAATTTTTCGCCCTGTTTCTACGACACCATCATTAAAAGAAGATAATTAGTCAGCTATTATAGGTGTTAACAATTCTCTTGTTTTTCTTTAACTTTAGGGTACGGCATAATAGTGATACAATAAATATCACCATACATACATTACCTATTACTAGTTAATTCTAAATTTTGTAGTATTGGTGAGGCCTGGTAGTGTAGTGATAGCGGTGTCGGTCTTACACACCACAGGACCGGTACCATGATCACATTCGGACCCTCCACCCTAGCAAGGAGCAAGGACTAACCACCTATGGAGGTAAAATTAGTTTAGTAAGCCGGGAAAACGGCATGCATGACTTCGGTAGTTATGCCAAAAAGATAAAGAGAGAAAGAGAGAAAGAGAGTGAGTGAGAGAGAGAGAGTGAGAGCCTTCTTCATAAATACCCCTTAATAAATAATGAATGACGTATTGACACCCCTTAATAAATAATAAAAACAACAACTAATAGTCAGTAACACCGCCATTAATGCTAATGGAACTCATTTCCTACTACATGATGCATAAGTAAAAAAATATTGGCCATATTTAAAGAATTTTAATTTTCTTATTCACTTTATTTCAATAAGTCAAGTAAAATTTACTTTACTCTCACCAGAGAAATTTTAAATCAAATTCAAAATGAACGTTTTGAGATGATGCTCGTTTAGCCAGATACTGTGTTATTCGTTACGCTTACAAAACTTTTCTTGATCTTGATAATAATATGATTACCACCACTAATTATCGACAATGGTGGTTTCGGTCAAAAATATTCGTCTAAATTATCGTAGCAATTAGGCTAGTCTGCGGTTGGCGAAGCCTTCTAACTCAGTATATAAGACAATCTAAATGCTAACAACAATCACAGTTCGACGAGGTCATCCGGCAAGGCGTGTGCTTTTGAGTGGAAGTGAAAACGTGCTAACAACACCAGCAGTAAAGATGTCCGATAATAGGAAACTTCTCGCCCTGCTGCAACGTCCGCTGGAACCGGCGTTCTACCCGAAGGACGATGGCAAAACCGTGATTGACCTGCCGGAGAACTTCCTCACCGAACGTTACCGTCCGATTGGTGCTTCCATTCAGAACCGTTTTGGAAACGATGCCGATACGCGCATTCCCATCAGGAACGTGTCACCACCGAGCATTTCCTTTGCGGAGGCCGTTCCACGCCGTGGTGGGTTTTCACTGTTCAACCCAAAACACCGCCAGATTGCTGGAGATCTTATCAACCTGTTCCTGACCCAACCGGACGTCGATACTCTCATGAGTGTTGCTACTTACTCGCGAGATCGTATCAATCCCATGTTGTTCCAGTACTCGCTGTCGGTCGCGATCCAGCATCGTCCGGATACGAAAGATCTGAACATTCCGTCCCTTTTGGAGCTGTTCCCGGACTCGTTCGTTGATCCCTCCGTGTTCCCGAAGCTTCGTGAAGAGGGCGCGGTCGTACAGGCGGAAAACAGGGTAAACATGCAAAACAAAAAATAATCTCAATTTGTTTTACTTATTTTTTGTTGATTGCATTTTAGATGGTTATCGATATCCCGATGAATTTTACTGCATCTGATCGGGAGGAAGAGCAGCGTCTGGCCTACTGGCGTGAGGATATCGGTGTGAATCTTCACCATTGGCACTGGCATCTGGTGTACCCGGGAATGGGTCCACGAGAAATCGTGAACAAAAATCGTCGTGGAGAGTTGTTCTACTACATGCACCACCAGCTGATCGCTCGTTACAACGTCGATCGTTTCTGTAACCGTCTCGCTCGTGTTCGGCCGCTAACAAGCTTCCGAGAGCCGCTGCCGGAAGGTTATTTCCCGAAGATTATTCGTTCTTCGAACAACCGGGCATTCCCCGCTCGCCCGCAAAACACGATGCTAAGGGTAAGATGTTAATATTTTAGGCAACGAGGTGGTGCAGAATATTAAAAAAATATAAATGTTCAATTAAAACAGGATCTGAACCGTGTAGAAGATGGTGTCGTCTTCACCGTTAGCTCAGTGGAGCTTTACGAAGCTCGCATTACCGAGAGCATTGACGGAGGATACGTAGTTGCTGTAAGTGATTAATATGATTGAATAACCTTAGATTTACAAGAAAACTAATGCGTTCGTATAAAACATTTTAGCCTGGCGGAAACCGAATCCCACTCGATGAAGAAACTGGAATCGATGTGCTGGGCAACATCATGGAACCGTCGGATCTCTCCGCTAACAAGCAATTTTACGGAGACTACCACGGTGGCATGCACAATATGATTGCGTACAGTCACGATCCGGAGAATCGTTTCTTGGAGGGATACGGTGCAGTGGGCGAGTTCCAGACGGCCATGCGAGATCCAGCCTTCTACCGTCTGCACTCACAGGTGGATAATTTGTTCGATCGTTACAAGCGCACGCTCCAGCCGTACAACGCCAATCAGCTTGGCTATGCCGGTGTTCAAATTCAATCACTTGGAGTACAGCTTAACCGAGCGAATGCTCCGGCCAATGTGCTGCTGACGTACTGGCAACGATCTCAGGTTGATCTGGCCACCGGTCTCGATTTCGGACCGCAAGGAAATGTGTTTGCATCGTTCACGCATCTTCAGCATGCTCCGTTTACCTACCGATTGGCAGTAAATAACACTGGAGCGGCTCGGCGTGGAACGTGCCGTATCTTCATTGGTCCAAAAACGGACGAGCGTAACACTCCTCTAACCATCGACGAGCAGCGATTGTTGATGGTCGAGCTGGATAAATTCACCGTGAACTGTGAGATGTTTATATTCATTTGGCACATTTTGATAATTTTCTGAACGAATATCTAAATCTTTATCCACTGGTTATGTTTGCAGTGAGTCCTGGCGTAAACAATATCGTGCGTCGTTCGGAGCAGTCCAGTGTGACCATTCCGTACGAGAGGACGTTCCGTCAAGTCGCCATGTCGAATGTTAACGAGCCAAGCACGGAACAATTCCGCTTCTGCAACTGTGGCTGGCCACACCATCTGTTGCTTCCGAAGGGTGCACCTGAGGGAATGCAGTTCGATCTGTTCGCCATGATCTCGAACTACGCCGACGATACTGTCAACCAGGAGTTCGATGAGTAAGATTCCTTTTGAGATGTATTTAGAATGATACTTGATTGGTTTATTTTCTTTCCCTAGGAATGTCAACTGCAATGACTCGCACTCGTTCTGTGGACTGCGTGATCAGCTGTACCCCGATCGTCGTCCGATGGGTTTCCCATTCGACCGTCCTCTTTCCGCCGTCAGGAACTTAACCGACTTAACCCAAGCAAACACCAACATGGCGACATCGACTGTGCAGATTCGCTTCACCAACACCGTTATCGCCAGAACTTAAACTTGCTCAAACGCACGTGTCGAAGACAATCGGTGAAAATAACCAAGCAGGACGAACGGATTGCGACAATAATTATAATATTTTTCAACATATACCCCTTTTTGAAGTTTGCCTCTGGAGCGCACTTGAGCTGAATGGGATCAGGAAAGCAACAGTGTAACTTCCTAACAATCGCACGAGCTATGTTTCGCCCGATATCTTTTACCATATAATTGGTTTGAGATTTTATAACTTTACTATCACAATGAGTAGATGCAGAAAATAAATACATGAACCGCATTTTACAATTTCGCTTTTTTATTTTGAAAATCTGAATACGTTGTTCCATTCTTGAAAAAATCCAATCATTTTTTTCTAAACCGTTGTTTAAACTTTGAACATAAAATAATATTTATAATTTATGGATGTTTGTTATAAGTTTTTCGAGACTTTTTTTTTGTTTTTTTTTTTTTAATGGTAATAATCGGGTGAAAAATTATGAATTGTGCATCACCTATGAGAAACATTACAGAGGAAAAAAGGAAAGAATCACACTTTTCTTAAAAGAAGTATGGGGTAAACATGGGGTTTAAAAGAGAGTGAATTTGTGTTAACTTTTGCAGTGGTATAAACGGCATCTGCATAGCAAACGTTAACCTAGCTTATAAACTTAAATTTAAGTTGGTTCTTCTATAATGGACTTGTTTTTTTAACTACATAGGAATAAGTGCATTCTTCACAATTAACGACTGTTAGAATTAATGGGAATTACATCGATAACTACTAAGAATTCAACCATAGGCATAAACATCCTTGACGCCAACTGCTAGAAATAAATAACTACACGAATTATGAATTGTACTCGAAATAACCATTGAATAAACAGTTGCAAACAGAAAGGCGCGAAAGATAGTTCGTGAATTTGAAAACTCCAATATCACAAGAACATTTCGTGAATATATTTCACAACGACCTTAACTCAAATAATTTTCCAGTGCTCACGTAGAATTAACTAAACACTAGATACCGCACACTGTACAGAACTTGCTCAGCCAATCATTGAATCGTTGGTTACTGCTACTGTTAACGAATACAAAGAAAAATTTCTATGTGTCCCCTATGAGGATTTAAAAAAACTATCAGTGACTAAAGAGAATAAAGAAACCGGTAGGTACATGGTTTTGAAAGGTTCTTCAATGTGCTTCTAAAACACCTAATCCAACGGGTCATAAAACTTCAATCAGATATACATCTTCAACTTGTGCTTTATATTCTCTACCAATCTACCAATTATATTCTCCAGTATACCTATTGCAGTAAAACATCAACCAAACAAAGACTCACCAACGGCTCAGTAAACATCTACTCTAGTTACAGACCTAACACACAATGGCTAGAACCAGGACCAAACGTAACAAATTATGCTAGGATTACTTTGTTAGATCAAACTAACATAGTAAGCAAATCGGGCCGGACAATAAACCTTGAGGAATTTTAGTTTAGGAAAACCAAATAAACTGCTTACCAAGTTACACATTACTTCTAAATTTTTCTAGCTTTATGAATATATATCTTTCTTCCATAATTTACAACTGAATATTATTTATCATAAGGTGTGCCAATATACCAGGTGTAAACAATAAATAAAAACACTTTACAGAACGCTGTTTGAATAATGATTTCTTGTAAAATCATAGAATAATATTCTTTTTTTAGTCAATACATATGAAACAAGGTTGAAAACGGGTAATTGCTGTTCTCTTAAAAAAACGAAAACATTAAAATGTTGTTAAATAAATAAACAAATGCAAAATGCAAAGAATGTAGTATTTTATACTCCTCGGCTACTCCATAAGGGACATCAGCAAGGCTACGTATGAGCCAGCGTTGTTTAAAATCTAGAAAATAAAAATACAAATTTACTCCTCCTACATGAAAATTACTGCCAGCTTTGCCAGTACCGCTTTGAGCGTGGGTAACGACGCTTGAGTGAATCCGGATTTAGCATTAACTGGCTTGTTCGCTCTCATCATGCAGTTGAGCAGCATTTTTTGGGTCGCAACGTCCGCCTCATACCAGTTGCTTTTGAAGACGGCATCATGTACCAGTATGCTCTGGAATTGAATTAATTTTATGAATAATGTAACGCGAGCATGCTCGGCAAGTCCGCACAATGTGCAATGTGTTCACCTCGTGGTAAAGTTGTGAACCGTAGTAGCAGTAGTAGGTAACTTGTATGGTAATAGCTGTCCCGTACGCGACGTAAACCACCATGACGCTAGTGCCGGCAGATAAGACCAACTGAAATCCGAGCATGCACAATAGCATCGAAGAGATGAGCAGCTGATTGAGGATGACATTCTTGTATGCATTGATGACGCGATCGGATACATGCAGAATGTGCTTGTGATGTTCGATGAGCTTCCCAAGCTCGCTGCTTCCCCGATCGAAGCGAAGATTTTCGAACCGCTGCTGAATGATGACGAAGTGGGCCACCAGGCACGAGGAAAATGTACCGAACGAGGAATCACAGGCCACACAATCCAGCACCACCCAAAATATGGCCACACTGCACCAGACAAAGAAAATTGTAAACGTCACCGGATGTTTCACGTCGAACGGGAAGCTTTCGGGAGGTGAGAACAAATGAGCACGCAAGAAAGGTAAGAATGGGTGGAAGTGAAACAACAACGAAAAAAATCTGACGCGATATGCTTCCACCAAAAAGGGTGGTGCAATTCGCTCTGGGAGGACCTTACTCCATCAGCAGCGGCAGTTTCCAATCGGATTTCTCGGACAGAACCACCATCACCAGTGCCGAACCGACGAAAAGCACACCGGTTGACATGGCCGTAATCAAATAGCCCCACGCGAGAAATCGGTCGGTACGGTTGTACTTTTCCACGATCCTGATTTCAGCTGCCTTGAGCGAACGCTTCAGCCCGTCGAACTCGTCCACGAAGCTCCAGAGCTCATGCCGGTGCTGGCGCAGGTTGTACTGACGCACCAGTCCCAGGTAGGCGGTGAAGGTGGGCCCCAGGCAATCACACAGCAGCATGATTTCGTCGATGTGTTTGGCGGCAAAAATAACCGTGCCCAGCTTCATCACGAGCACGGTGATAAAGCAGGCCGCGAACAACCATCGCCCGGTGCGCGTATCAATCCGACCAACACCGATAGCCCTCAGGCAGATTGATTGAACACGGAAAAAGTCAACCGTTCCGTTGGTTGCCATGATTGGTTCAAGCGATACTTTGATACTGTGCATTGTGTAGCAAAGCTGTCTGTATTTTAAAGCGTGCCATAAGCAGAGTTTTTCGATATCCGCTAATCAATGCATGGACCATCACGGCAATTATGTTTGAAATGCAATAATTAACCTGTTGACGAATGTCAAAGGCAACGACGATTGGTGAACGTATCAATTGCATCATCGTTCGGCGAGCTGCCCACTTGGGTATTATGTATTTATTGTGAGGACCTGTGGGAGGGAAGACGCCGGTCGACAGCGAAAGGGACAAAACAGACGAGAGTCACATTCGATTGCTAGACCGTACAACACCAATCGACCGTGAAACGAAGCACAATTAATTCATCCCGGACGGTACGTGCCATCGGAACTTACCGGTGTCTTACGTAAGTAATTGATTCTGGCTTGATTAATAACGCAATATAGACGAAGAGAGCTTTAACGACCTCCACAAATCACAAGTGGTAACAAGATTCTTAACACGTGGCAGAAGAAAATCTTTAAATTGAACAACATTGTGTGCGTCTCGCTAAAAGCTAGTTTCGCAATAATATTGACATTGTCTGTTGAGTATCTGTTTTTCCGTCGCTATGGTGCTCTTTATCGCGTTATGACTGTTTAAATGTGTCAGCCATGTTTATTCATGTATGCTTCTGATGGTCTTCAAAGGATCCTTTGTGTAGCAAAAAAATGAAAATTTGTTTTTATTTTTAAGTTGAGTTGCTTGTATTTTTTAAGATCATCCGTAACATATAAGGCCTCAAATATATGACTAGCAATGAAAATAAAACCGTAAATACATACTTGTTTTTTTATAAAGTTTTGGATCGAATTTGTGTTGAAAACCCTTCCTGGATTACTGGTTGAAAAATTCTGGAACTTTCTAGAATTGTATAGCTTTAGAGTTTCGTGAAAACAGGTTAGGTTGGTGAATAACAGTACCCAAAATTGCCCGCATCAAATGAATAAAGTAGTTTTCTATTTGTTTTTGTTTTCGTCAAAGAAAAGCGACATCTCCAAGACACTACAACCGCGCTTCAATTCGTTTTAATTCATCTATCCCGCTTTCGACGGGACGCGCTGTGCTGCGAAAAACGATCATAGCCCACCACAACGAGCTATATAGCCATGGTGGCCGCGGGACTTCAAACCCCGAACCAGTGGGGATGTAAAATAAACCTACCGTAACAGTCGTTCGCAGGAGTAATTATAATACGGCAGCAGCACGGTTGATCGCTACCAGTAACGAATACCTGCCGGGTGTTTTGCTTGAATGGGTTTTCCCGTGCAAAGAAAGGAACACGACCGCACAGTTCAAGCAGTTCTCTGTTTTGCTTGTGCCCAAAAGCAATCAGAAACATTTGACCTCATCGACGCGGAAAGTAAACAGCAATCTCGCTGGTTTTCGACCGACCATGAAAAGTTGTTCGTTTTCATGCTTCCCGCAAACCCGGCCAAGCACGAATCCTAACTCGAAGGCAAACGAATTGTTTATATTTTCAATCTACGATGAAGTTTGCAAGGAGCCTTCGCTCAAAGTGCACGTAATAGTACAAAAATAGCTGAAAACTAGTTTTTACTGCTACTTAAGAATGACGTTAATGAAGGTATACTAAATATAATAATTGGAAACAGGGTTCAGTTAAGGAAAAGCTAAAACTGGCACCAATTGTCGGAGGATCAATAATGTTGTTAAAATCATGAAAATACACGACCTTAAGCGCCTCCTTATTTAACAGTGTTCCTTTGATAGAAATAATTTATCACTTATAACTTCCTGGTAACATTAATCAAACGTTGTGATACTTCCACCTCCGGTATCAGATAGTATGGCATGTGTTGGAAGTGCAATTAATAAAGGTTTATTTGGTGCTTGCGTCCGGATTGGTGTTTGCGTGAGCAAATGGTTGGAAGTGTGACCTTCTATACCAAACTGAAGCTGGGTTATGATACACAGCTTCCGATGCGTTGGAAATACCCCGGGTTGGAAGTCGTTTCGCTACGTCCGGATACAGTTGCTCTAAAATCGAATGTTTCTTTTACATTGGCATATAGCTATTGCTTTTGCTGTGTTGCAGTAAAGTTGATGGTATTAAATATACTATTATTCTATTTCTTGAAAGATTTTCTTGTTTTATTTATGTTAAACCTATGAAATTACTTTAAAAGTTTTTTTTTAACACTAAACAAACTCGTCCTGATGCAGAAGCAAATTGTTCAAAAGAAATGTTTTTCTTTTGACAGCTTAATGATCCCACCTTTGGACAACTATTTATTTGTCCAAAGGTGGGATCATTAAAAACATTTTTTAAGCATAGAAACGACGATAATGAAAGCATGATTCAACCTAATGATTTGAAAAACTGTTATTATTAGAATTTATTTCTACAATACAATACAGTCTTTTATACAAAAAAACGATTACATCTTTTCAGAACCAGAATGAAAGAGAATTCTTCGGCCATATTAAAGCAACAAAAATGTATTTCAAACGACATTTTTTTCTCTTGCATAGGTTACACATCGAGTTACGATCAAAAGCAAAATCAATAAACAAATCTAAAGAGGGTTTGTGGCAGTTACAATGGAAAAGGTAAGGTACAATATGCCTTCATATAGGATTCACCCTAGAAAGAACAACATATGTTGCTCCGATGGTTTTATGTAAAGAAACCATTAGGCTGAATTTACGAGAGAAAGACGAAAACATAATCCTGCTCTTGTCTGATACTATTTTTCAAAAGTTTTTTTAAACTTCAGATTCATCGAAGGTATACAAGAGTATCACATATTTCTTGAAAAAGTCGTTGCAGAATAAAACGCCACTTTACATAAATCTTTGTCTGTTAACATTAGGTTAAAATGTTTAGTTGGCTTTGTACAATGTCTAGTTATGAAAGGCTTGAACCCTTTTAAATATTGACTTAGTGTTTTTCGGAAAAAATGCGTAGTATTGTCTTATTATGTTCCTCTAATACAACAAAAATCACACGAGACTGCAAACTATTATTAGCCCTCAGTACAGACAAAATATGTACAACAATCAATACGATACAAGGATTCTTCGTCACCGTATGCTTACAGTTAATGTCCCATGTTTCCCTAACACTCCCATTATGAAAAGCTCCACAATCATTGCAAACACAATTTAAAGGCTACCAAAATTCCACCACTCCAAACACCACAGCGCACCGGTTCGATTTAGGGAGATATGATTGTGTGTGTGTATCTATATGCAGGCAAATCTCGGCGGGCAGAAAAGTTTTCACATAGTGTCTTAATCTGCCTATCGATGGTAACAACTTTTTCCAACTTCAAAACCGCCAAACCCGTAGCCGCAAAGTTTCGATGCGTATCTTCTGCCACCGTCTCACATGCTCGGAATCGGATCACACCATCGGATCACCTACATAAACCCACTCACGTGAAGGGAACAATAATTTGCAAAGTTACGCTTTTCGGGCGGGGTTTTAAAACATTTGCGTAGTCCCCTTGTATGTGCGCTGCGGTTGCGTAAAGTCAAGGCTAGCAAAGGGTCGGTCGGGTTAAGTTAAGCTGTAATGAAGGTCCTGCAACCGATCAAACATTTCGGGGACAGTACATAAAGCTGATTAAAAATATGTTGCTGAACGGTGTTGATCAGCGATGTTTACATTCAATCGGAGGCCGAGCGGGTGGCTATAAAGAGTTGTTTGCACAAATTTGATGCTGTTTGCTCATAGTTAATTGCTCGCATAAAACAATATGCGTATGTGTTTGCGATGGTGGTAGCGTTATTGATTTATTTTCTTTTGAGTGTTTTACACCGACCATTACAATCGCTTTTCTAACATATTAATATTTTCAACTAAACCAATTCATCTCGAGCCTCTAGTGCGGAAATAAAATCCAACCAATGGCAATCAATCGGGTACACGAGCGGTGCGCAATAAACTGTGGTTTATCTGCTCCTCGGATTCCGACAAACAAGCAGCACGCACCATAATTTGCATTGGATCGAAATAATCCGCCCTTCGTTTGCACTGCACTGGGGCGTGCATAATAAATTTCGCTTTGAAACATTCGGCTCCAATATTTTATCACTCCTCAATCTTTTTTAATTACCCTGTCGGATCGGGTTGAAATGGTGCAAAAATTTGTTTCCCAACGCGCGTTCCGCTCGGTGTGTCGGGGTTTTATTTGTTTGCAGTTTCGTGGGATTATGTCCGTCTGGAGATGGGTTACGGCTGCCGCACTCTTGTTACGCCACGGCAGAAAAACCTTCCGTACTCCGGTGGTGGTGCCCGTTCGATCAAAACCCATCGGACGGGAGCAGATTTTATTGTTGGAATGAAAGTTAATTACTCCGTATGCAAACGAGCCGGGAAAGTCGTAAAAAATCCACATAAACAATTTCCTCCCGCCCGCGTTCGTAAGCTTTGCAGCACGGACAATTTGTTTCCCTGCAATGGTGTCTCAATTTGTTTGCACGATCCGGTGGGAGCGAAAGAAAAAAATCAACGAAACGTTTAATTGTGACGGTGGCGGTGGTTTCACGTTAATGTGAGATGGGTTGCTATTGTTTGTGTAGAAGAAACCTTTTGCATGATATGTTTTTTTGAAATTGTTCGTTATAATAAGAAAAGTAATGTCTGGCTGACTCGTAGCTAAGTTGTAATTTCGTTGTATTTTATTTAATGAAATAGAAAAAGACGGTGAGAAATAATTAAATAACACCCTCTCGGTGGCACAAGCCGCAACTTCATGCCTTAAATTATGTTTGATTGGTAAATTCGATCATGGCGATTAACGCTAATTGTCATAGGGAATTCCATGAGAAATGATGAGCACACCAAAATTGAACCGCGTACGCATCGAAGCGAATAAAGTAATCTTACCGCGAGCGAAACGATAATCACATCCCTCCGTATCCAAAGCGGCGCGTGGAACCTATACTCAGCGGTACCATCCAATGTTAATCAGAATGTCTTAGAATATTTCCCATTTCGTGGGAGGAAATAATGAGTCCTGCGCGGTTGAAGTGATTACTGGAGCGACTGCCACTGGAGAGGAGTGTCGCACCGCACCGGAACGCCACGCGCCGTCGGGCGACGTCGTAATAGCTGCCTATTTCGCCTTCACAATGAGCGAAAACAACTGAACCGAAGGCATTATCTATGCCTTCCTGCACAACCGCCGCATTTGACGCCGCATGAATATTGATGAGCGCGCCTCGGACTATTATTTTGCTGGCCGCGTGCCCGCAGGAGCCGCCCGCAAGACAAAAAGCGTAGAAGCCATAAGCAATCGTTCTGCTTATCATGCATTATCGTGTCTCCTGGGCTGGGTGGGACTTTTTGCGAGCACAGAATTTTGCTGTCCGTCAGGGCCGGGATGCAAGGTGGGTACCGTGTCACACTGCTCGGTGTAACTTCACACGGTATTTTTTACCTTGACATTGACACTTTTTTTTGTTGTTTAAATTGGATGAAAGTGAAGGAAAATTCGATTGCATATAAATAAAGCTATCCACGCGAAATTGGCTTGAAAGCTTCGGGGACATATTGTGTGCACGAATTTAATAAAAGGTATTGAGCATAAACATTTGCGATATGAGCCAAGGTAGCGCATGTATGGTTATCATAACCTCTACTCAGCAGATAAAAATGTGCCATTTTCGTTTGGCTCAAACGATCTTCGCGTATGCATTTTTCACATTAATTCGTTTAAAATACTTCATTGTTATAGCCCAGAATTCATAAGGAGGAGGAAGTCCAGAATATTTTTGAAAAGTTTTTTCTGCACCTATTAATTACACATTACTATTAATTCTACACCTATCAATTACACCTAACCTTTTTGTAGGATCGTGGGTATGTCTTCATTTACTGATATGTTATTATGAATGAAACTGGAAGAAATTGGCTACACAAGCTATCTGTTAAAAAATACCCCAGCATTGTTGGTATATGATTCTAGTTGACTTTTAAATAATTTCATCATTTATATTTGGATTATTTTCCTATATTGTTTATATTGTAGTGAAGTAAAGGAGGTAATTTATAGAAGGATTGAAATAAGATAAAATTACGATAGCCTTGATTTATGACGTCTAACACGTCTAACAATTATATCCACGTTGGTATTAACAATGGAGATGAGATAGATAGAAAAAATAAAATTTTCATCTACGCTTTTTCACAAATCTCGGTGAACTGGAAAACATAGTAGATCAAAGGATAATGTCGAACGTATGTAGACGAACGTTGCCATCCTGCCAATCTAGCATTCCCGGTGTGTTATTGTTGCAAAACATCCAAAGCTAGGGCTTTTGCAGCAGACGAAATTATATTCGTCATTGAATCTTTCAGGGACAAAAAGGGCACCCAGTGAAGAACGTCGCGTTGATTTTGTCTCAAGACAATCTCGTCTTGGCTGATCAATGTCAACTCCACGGAAAAAGCTTCCTACCTAGTTCCTTCGGTTGATGCATTTTGTACATATCCAGTAAACAGAGACCCGTTGACAGAACAACATCAAGATGCTTTCCAACAATTTTGAATGGTCTACATATTTTTCCGAAAGGTTTTCCCATTCGTCAACAGATAGGTTGATCAGTAAAACGGGTAACAATTATAGCATGGATGTGCAGTGTTAAGCCACCTAATGACGCGAAAGGACCAGCTACTGTAGCAGATCCTTGATTCTTGCCAATCAGTGTCAGTAGAATAAGGAGCTGATGATTCTAGCCTTTCCGAGATCAAATTAACAGACTCCATATTGCAATACAACGTGTGTGAAATGTTTTTTTTTTGCCAGGCCATGACGTGCTTTGTTGATGAAGAACCTATCCAAAAAGTTAAGTCGCTATTCTACGTTAATGAGATTAATGACGTTAATGAGATTAATCGCGGTGATATACCCACATCCTTCGCCACGATGATTATTGAAAATAATCATTAAATTATTTAAAAAATAGAAACAAAATCTTAATTAAAGATGAAGACAACATAGCGATCCAATTTTCTGATTAAATTTAGCAATGATTACTTGCAGCACTTTTTGATCAACGCATTTATTGGTTAGCTTATTTTTACTCGATTTTAATAAGTGCATCACTGAAAAATGTAGAAAAAAGAAACAATAAAACAAATAAAACCGTACTAACTTTAGGTATGTGAAAATGCTTTCTTAACATTGAAAATCATTCAAATTTAAGATTTGTGTTTACACTTTTGAATCACTACATCTTCACATCAAAAAGGTAAAAAAGTATCATAATATTGAACCTTATCTTATTAAACGACGGTTGTTCAGATTTATCAAAAAGATGTTCAGACTTTAAGTTATGGACAAATTGATACCCATAACCAATATTTCAGGATTGCTGCTCAACGAAAGAGTAAGAAAATAAACATTCAAATCTTGTCTGATTCATGGAGACATTTGGCAGGGCGATTGTTGTTTGGATATTTAATCTGTTATCCTTGTAACGAGTTTTCATTAAGTGTAACATAAAACCACAAACTTTAACGGCTAATTTAGAGAGCGGTCCAATTTTATCATCATTTCGTTTCCTCCTTTCAAATGAAATGCTGTACTGAATACTTTTTGTTCAAAAATATTCATAGAATTGATTTCGCAGAAAATGAATATGCCAACTCAATTCACTCTCCCATTTTGAGCCAAACGATAAAGGCGAAATCGGTTCGGTAGATTTGAAAGGCGTGCGATTATAGCGGCAATCGGATTTTTATCTTACGTCGCGTTTGATCTTGTGTAGTTTGTGTGTCTAAAATATTACACGCTCTTAAATGTAAATCACAATACGCTTGGTTTGATGGTTTCATAGCAGAGAGAGAGAGAGAGAGAGCTGTAGAAACTGTTTTTTTACTTACGAGATTAATGAAAATATTAGTTCATTTAGTTAATCTATTGAACAAAGCCCTACATTTCATTCATAATTCATACATTTCTCTACAAAACAAATTTATTTCCATCAAAAGGAATTAAATGTACTCATAATTACAGTAAACCGAAGAAAAACAAGAAGATAATTTCATTCGTGTCCAAAATAAATATAAACATGTTTTCTCTCTGTTTTTACTTGACCATCTGCTTTTTCGGGAAAAGAAAAGCTGTTTTAATCTACTATCATAAATATACGTTTGCGGGAATGAATTTTCGTCCTCAAATGATTCAAATTTGCTGTGGGATATTAAAGTCAACAAATTAACAGTAACCAAGGAAACGAAATGAAAACAGCTTCCGAGAATAAGGAACGTTTGAGATTATATTGCCATAATCTTGTGTTGGTCTATCGCAAGCAGAAAGGTCGCGGGCATGGCACCAGGGCAGTATCAACATCATCCTGCTGCTACCAAAACCCAAAACCGTCCGCCTATGCAAAATGGTTGTCGTGGCGTGACGGTGCCTTTTATGCCTACCTTATGCCAAATAATCAAAAGCTCGCCAATGTGGGCAAGCATATGTTGCAGTGTGTAGATTGGGCCGGGTCGCCTGTTCGGGCCTTGCACGTGTTTTATTGATTTCCTCGTTTCGTCGACAGGTTTGCTCGGGACACCCGTGCTGTTTGGGACGAGTTTTCGCTGAGATAATGATTTTATCACGTCATTATCGCAACTGCCACACATGGTAAAGGAGGGAAAAGGGGGACGGTCTGCACGATGACACAAATTACGCACAACTAACCCGAGCGTTCGAAAGCAATCGACGAGGCGGCAATGAACGAAACGCAAACGTCGAATGCAATCAGCCGGATCGAATTAATGGCGTAATTATGCACAATGGATTGAGGTGAGAAAAAAGGGGACCGCTCGTTCGATGATTGTCCTATCAATTTTCGTTTCATTATGGGTTAATTTCACAATTCGACATTGTCTTACTGTCGGGTCTTAGCCAAACAACACCGTGTGCTTGTTTGACTAATCGAGTTTCGTTAACCCAATTATGAAAAAATGTAAATAATTCTTCTCCAAAAATCACAAATCTGAAAGAACAACGTTGGGCACGGAAGTTTTCAATTGAAATGTTATTGATTTCCTATCGATGCCTTCCTTTAGCCACAGTCCTATAAGCACTGTTCCGCATTGATGCGATCCAATCAAAAATTCACCTTCCTGCTGAAACTGAAGTGCACGGTCCAGAACATCGTCAGTCGAGCGCATCGGAAATCAAGATGCTTGATTGAGGAAAGGTTAAGGCTCCCCGTTCATGTCTGCCCCATTTGTACGGAAGCGTGCCCTCAACAAAAAAAATGTAGATAAAAAAGGTACTACCGGTTGTAAACCGATTTTCCGTTGTTTGATTCGAAAGGTTGAATAGCATTTGACATGGGAAGGGAGCTGGAAAATCTGAGCGCTTCATGTAGCTTTGATTGGTTTAATTTGTTCGCATGTGTTTTGGTTAGGGGTGATTTTATTTTAAATGCCCGTCATATTCACCTGCCTCGTGTACGTGAAGCTCAATCGTTTTTGTTGTTAAGAGCATCTTGGTGGTAAACAATACCCTAAGTGTTGGTGTGCTCCTTTTGATAAATTGGTCCCCTGTATTTGGCCCAGCTTTTGCCTGTTTCTGCTAGACAGTAAACTAAACGTCGCCACTTAACTGCAATCGATCCCAAACAACAACAATATGGCCATTTTTTCTCCAACACGGCCCACCCACCAGATACGGTAAAGGATGCTAGCCAAATGAAAGACTTATCTCGCCCGCTCGAAGCAAGGGCTCAGCTTCTTTTGTTTGGCTTTGAGCGTTACACATACGAAGGCACGGTTGTGTACGCTGCCGTTCGCTGCACAAGCTTCATGACGCAGCACAATTTCGCACGAACCACTGCACAACCTACAGGCCTACAAAGAAGCGATACTCCGTGGCATCTCGACAGGTGCTTCGCAGTATAAAGGATGAAGGGATTTTCAATCCTTTCCTTACGCCATCCGCTTCACCGAAGGCGAAAGCAAGGAATGTACTTATGTAAGCAAATTCCCAGGCGCAATAAATACTCAAAGCCTGCCTCAAAGACGTACATGCGATGTGGAGCCTAACAACGGCCAGCAGCCCAGTAGGCGCTGGGATAGCCGGTAGCGTCATCAAGTATGTTGACGATTTTCCATGAAGTAGCAGCAGCGTGATCGTGTTCGAATTTTGCACAAAAGGTTTCGGGTGCCCGTGTTTGAACTCGTTTGGGTAAACTTTCGCACAAAAACTATGCGCTAAGCTTCGTATTTATTTGCCCTCCCCGAACTTGTTACATAAATCGAACACTCGATGCCGTCCTATCAGTTGATGCTGCTCATCATTTGAAATTCCACTTACCGCCAAACGGCCAAACAACGAGTGACCTTTCTTGCGAGGCACCGTAACTAGTGTAAGTTTTGTTGTTTTGTCGCATAAAAGAGGAGGTTCGGTAGAAAATAAAGCCCGGCTCCGGAATTTGGGTCAACTAAGGACCCCGTACCCCGTCACGCTGGGAAAGGGATGAAGTAGCCTGCGAAATTCCTGCCCGGCCGCACAGGTCGAGCTGACGCTCGAAGCTCGAGATGAAAACGGAGATAAAATATTAGGAGGAAATTTGTCCGCCCTCGCTGCACTTGACAAAGGCATTTACACGGAAAAGGGCAAACGGTTTCGGGGGCGGCAGAAAGCACCGAACTTGGGCCTGAGTTATAGCGACCAGCGATGGCGTTCACACAAACACACGGCTCGAAAAGGAATTTGCGAGAAAACCCCGAAAAGGTACCAAACGGTGCCAACCCTTACGATGCAGCTATCTAAATTAGAATTTCGGGTGGATCAAAATCCGTCAATTTTGTATTCATTACACATGCATGGAATCTACCGAGCGAGCAGTCTCTTACGAGATAAGGGCCCACGATAATGCTAAGGGCACGCGGGGGATCGGATCGTTCGACCGCCGTTTTGCGCCGTCTGCCTTGTTCTTACATTCCCTGCCAGGCGAAGCCGCACGATTCGTTACCAAACGCTTATCGCCAGCCAGTCTTTGACAAGAGTGAGCGTATGTGAGCGCTGGCTTGGACGGGGAGGATCATGAGCGAAATGTCAGATAACGAAGCAGCATATAAACTGGCATTTTGCTGTTCGGATCGGCCCATTGCTTGATATTCTTCGCAATCAACATGATGGAACGGTATCGACGGTTACGAAAACTATCAGGAAGCTTCTTTTCGGTGACAGTCGATTTGAAATCAACACTCTCAAGCCACTCCATTTTTCATCATTTCTTTTCCAATCATGAGAAGGTGCAAAATGACACGATGCTGATTTGGTTTCATCTTGCTTTCTAAGGGGTTTGCTTTAAGACTGAATAGAGGCTTAGGGGGTATTTGCAGAGGGCTCAAAGTGACCAATAACAAATGGCCATTTGTATAGACGCCATAAACCAGGATTACATTTCTGTTATACTTCCAAACTCATAAAAAACTTAATTCTTAAATTTGATGTATTACATTAATTCATTTTTATGTTATTAGATTATATTACAATTCAAGCATCTCTTACAAATTATGAAATAATTTCGGAAATGATCTAATATTCAAATGTTGTTGGAATTCATCATAAGGAAATTAAGTTTAAGTAATCTTTAGTGGGTAGAATGAATTACAAGAATTAAGCTAGGATAAATTATGCAAGGATGAACATTAATAATTAAACTAAGATGAATTATGCAAATGAATTATAATGAATGAACTCTAGTTGTAAGGATAAACAAAGAGAGTCAAATAAACACCACCGTGCAAACAAGACGCAATTTTCACACATCATATGTCACGTACACAACCGTTAAAATTTCTACAAATGTTTAATAGCCTTAAATGAATGAACTATAAGTTTTAGATTAGATTAGTGATTTTTTGCGAAATAACATGCTATATCACCATATGTTACCATAATGTAAGCATGTTTTGTTTCATTGGAAATGTAACAACATGGTCCGTTAACGCTGCTTTAACAGCGTTGTTTGTTAAGAGAGGAAAAGATAGAGTGATTATGAAATAGAGATACGGTTGATGCTGAACATGTTATAATGTTATTACCCTGCTCTCGGGCTGCATTATCACCGAGACAAACCTTTTTCCACGCCAATGAGTTTTACACAGCTCGGTTGAATCCAGCTCTTCAGAACGTGACATTAAACCGTGGCAAACGATAAGGAATTAACTTTCCGGCCAAAAACCATTGTGTCTGTTAGAACAAAGCAATGTGCATTCGGTGGAGTCAGTCAAAGCGAAAGACAGTTCGCGCGTTTTTCATGCTAGCATATCACGAATCCGGGTGAATAGAGCGGTTATGTACGTCAGAATGCAAAATTTCAGAGCGCTACCCCTTTCTAGGTGCTTCGTCAATCGTTCCGCTTTGCGAAAAGCGATTGTTCCATGTTTCGGGATATATAATTCGAGATATAAATGCGTAACAATTTTCAAATGAATCGTTTGCGATTTTTCCAACAATTTAGCGAAAGTGTAAAGTTAATTTTGCCGAGTGCCCAAACGTACAGTGGCAAATGTTTCATCAGCATCGGCATCGGCACGTTCTGAAACGTTCCCGGAACTCGTATGCGTAACTCGCACGACAGATGGGATGGTGTTGTAACGAGAATGATTGAAGTTTCCGCAGAACTCATTTAAGTATTCTGCCGAGTGGTGGAAAAAAGTTGTTGTTTTTTTTTTGTTCGAAAAGTTTCCAACTTTTTGTAAACGAAGTTTACGGAAACACAGCGAAAATGGTTCGGAGAATATAAAAACCGCAAGAACAAGTTCACGCACGTTCGGGAATTTCGAACTGGAGCTTACGACGCTGACGGCCCGGACAAGAAAATAAAGTTTCGTTTCATTCCTAGGAGAATTGATGTTCGGTCTACCATCAGGTTTGCTATTGTTTTCTGCATTCGGTTTATTGAACAAATTCCGGATTGTGATGATAGCATGATATTGCTGGTGTATTTTCTTTATTAATATTGAGAGCAAAGTTTTAACACGGTTTCATTCGTCACACATTTTTATAAGCTTGTTTTTGCGCTATTTGATGATGATAAAAACCTTGCTTCACAATATCATAATTTTAATTAACAATTTTTCCAATTTCCAACCCAGATGAATAAAGTTTCTAGTATACAGTCTTTCCCATTTCATCCCCTGCTGTATCTTTTATTCAGAACTCCTGTTGACCTAGGCGGATATGATAATATTTAATCTTCTGAATTATGTTCATCCGTCCTTCAACGCAAAATGTAACCGGCAGGACGTGCCGGCACACGGCATTAGGAAACGGTAGCAGCAAACCGAAGTTCTTTTCTAGACTGGTAGCACCAAACGGCCCTAACTTACTAAACCTACCACTGTGGTGCTCACACAACACCGTTGAGACACTGGGAAGGAAATTGAATAGGAAATTGAAAAATGAAATTTGTCTCTCTCTCTCTCTCTCCGCCTTTCTTTTTTTCTGTTAGCTCAACTGTATTTCCATTTCAGGAACGTAGCAATAGCACGGCACACCAAAAAAAAAACAAAAAAAATGCAGAGCCGATTTCAAGCAAACTTAAATGGGATTATAAAGTCTATTGGATTACCGCCTAATGTCAAAACTGCCACAGAAACAACACTGCCGCCACGGTCCGTGAGGGAAGTGAGCAAAAGCCTGGTTCTAGAATATTTATGGTCCAGTGGAAATAAAGTCACCGTTTGGTTCTTTTTTTTTACTCCCCTTCTCATCTCACCCTGTGTTGGCCACAGAAGAATGAAGTGCCAAAATTAGACATGATATGCTAGCATTTGGGAGCGAATGGATTGGGTTCAAGGCGAGTAATTGGAATTATTGTCGATTTCAAACCGGTGGCGCTGCATTATCACAAAACCAAATATGAACAATTTTGCGAAGAAAAGTTCTACGTGCGAGCAGGATTAACTTTTTGCATGAGCGCAAACCGAACGATCAGTGTGTGCAACTGTGGCGCAAATTTGTACTTTGTTCCACGACGACAAAAAGCGCCTCCTGCTGCTTCCGCAATCCTGCCGGCGTGCTTCGGTGCACCATGGTAAACCGCGATATATTTCATCCGGTCTCCGGTCCCGTCAGCGTGTGTTGCAAAGCTTTCACTACCGCTGTCACAAAAGTTATGCAAGCAAACAACTACCAGCGCAAGCACTTTATGCGATCGACTCTTTTTTTTTTTCTTCACTCCCACCCTTTGCGACGCAGCAGATAACTCATTTGTTCCGTGTGGTCACTCCCGTACACGGGTTTTGGCAGCATGGTTTACCGATAATACCACCGAAAACTTTATCGTCTTCGCCGTGCGAGCTGAACAGATTGCTCGTATATAACGCAATAAACGGATAGGAATGAAATAAAAAGATGCTTTAAAAAGCAGCTGTAATTTATTCGCTTCTGTCGTAATGCGACCACTAGCTCGCTATAATCAACTGTGCTCATTTAAAACTAGGCCATAGCTCAATCCTCCTGGTGTGTGTGTGTGTGTGTGTGTGTATGTGTGTGTGTGTGTGTGTATGTGTGTGTGTGTGTGTGTGTGTGTGTGTGTGTGTGTGTGTGTGTGTGGTTTTTGCTCCTGTGTTAGCTCATTCCGACGCTGGAAGTTCTGCGGTTAGTCTACATCCCATACGGTACAATGTGGTTTTCGGCGAGGTGATGCGATTATTGTGTTAATAATTGAAATTATAATTCTGGTTAACCTTAATTGCAGCGTTCTGATCGATACCGGGCGGCTAAAGCCCGGCACGGCATGTACTGTCACTTTATAAATCACGTGCTTTAACGGGTGATGGGTAGGAGCAAAAAGCGATACAGTGTGCCGGCGAGTAAACCACTTGCGGTTTTTCATCACTGTACCTGCTGGCACGTGATTTAATTTCAGTTTTACTCCGATGCTGTATGTTGAATTCTGTTCAATCATACGAAATGGGAATGAACATTCTTCTTGTAAAGTGGAAGTATCTTTCGAAAAATTAGTATTACGGATGGCTTTGTTAAAACGAGTGGCATGAAGATAAACGGTATTAATTCACAAATGATTTCAAATGGTAATGTAATATTTTGTTATTTATGTTCCTTTAAAACAAGAAAACCGTACTTTACGCTACCGGCATTTTTCCTGCATATCGCAGCTTTGGTTCAACAATAATTAACACTCTGTTGTAGATTTATCTCCAATTTGAACTATGCGGCAAAATGCCACTCCAATCATTATCCGTGGAAAGAAAGCCGTTAAACCTAATCGTTAATGATTTCCAGCGGCATGCTCGGTTCAAAGAGCTTTCGCATAAAATTAGCAAAACAATTTGGCCCCACTTATCATCGTGCCACCGCAACCAATACATTTCGCCCGTGATTAATGATCGGCTTTTGGCGGGCTGGCTGGTCAATGAATCGGGGACTTTCGTTTCATCGTATCCATAAATTAATTAATGATTTTCTGCTTTAGTTTAAAAGACGATTACATTCTCGCGAGCGATACCATCGTCGCTGATTGCAAGCGTTGCTGATAAACAACCGAAGAAGTACGATTACTTGGAAAACGGAAATCAATCACAAGTTTAACCATGCGACGTTATCGTGAATGCTCGTAGCAAGTAAGAAATGTGTGATTTTATATTCTTGTTTATTTATATCTTTTAAATATGATAAGAAACATATTTACAGGAGTTTTCAGCTAGCTTTGCGAAAAACAACCCGCAAGAAATAAAAAACGGTGGTGGTATGCGCCAGCAAAGCTGCAAAGAAGATGAAAAATTATGTTTTCATTCTCAATTATGTGTGCCAGAGCGAAGCGCTAGCATAAATCGCTAGATGATGATTTCAGCATGAAATGGATTTGTAATTTTCACCAACGACCTATCAATTAAAGCCACAACATAGGAAGCAATTCACAAACGACAGATGACGGATTAACTGACGAAAGGTCATCACAGCACAACAGCGAATGAATAGTATTATTATAGATGATTTATAGCTTTTTACAGTGCTAAAAGGTGGATTCGAAGCAAGAAGACGCTAAGCAAGCATAAAAAAAGCAAGCATAAAAAAAAGCAAACATAAAAAAGGGGCGAAAATGATAAATGGATCGTTATTTTTAAGATTGCGAGACTCTTCGATCGAGATTGCTTTTGGGGAAGATGAAATGAATTGCTATCGTTAAAACATTACTTCACAACAATGTCATTGTCGTATGAATATCAAAATTCATACTTGTTTTCCTTAACTAAACTAGTTTGAAAGGTAAAATAAAATTTGATTCAGAAAAAAGCAATCAACATAGCGAAAAAAAAGTTTTGTTTTAATTTTTGAATTTATTGAAAATAATTCTAGTCTAATCGATCTCTCTGTCTCTCTGTTTATTTCTTTCTCTTTCTATATATATTTCTCTCTTTCTGCCTCTCCTTGTGTACAGTGTATGAAATACTGAAATATCATCTGCATTATGTACCAAAAAGATCCTGTTGCACAGAAAAAGATTACAGGATAACAGCGACATTATTTCGTTTACGACATAAAGCAGATTTTACACTCTTATTGCTTATGAAAATGTTTTTATCGTGTATCGGCATTCAGTTTTATAACATGTTTTAGAAAAGTCTAGTAATCTAAAGGCGTTGTTGAAAACCCATTGATGCTTACATTTTCAAGTAATAAACGATCTCCCTGTGTTTGGAAGGCATGCTAAAAAGCAAAAAGATATTGCTGGAAAGATTCTAATTCATTAACATTGATTCCCCGGTATAAGAAGCCTGTCACCCGGTAAAGCCTGTCAACAATGCTGTCGGCCTGAGTGCTTTCACTGCTCACTTTGATGTCCTTTTCAATTTACTTTATGTAAATTTTACGTCACTCATCTCTTAAATGAAGGGATAAAATATGCATACCAGTCTTGGTTCATCAACGAAATGGATCACCTGCTAAGCACTTTAGAAGGCGTGTGCACACTTTTACGGCAAACGTACGAAAAGGCATTATAAATACATGGCTCTTACGAAACCCCAAACAAACAAATCCTCCTGGGGCGCTGCGAACGAGCACCAGGTACGGCGAACAGGCGAATTGAAGCGTCGTTTTCTTTCGCGAATTAATTTCTTTGATCTGCTTTTCTTTTTTAGGCATCCACCCAGCGCGTGTATGGTTTGGTCGTGCAGCAAATGGCATCACAGCGTGATGTCAGCCAAGCCAGGAGTCATTTCGGTGGAGTAGATGTTGTGCAAGGAATGGGATGGAATAAATTACTGTAATTTTTAATTACATCCTCCATGAGACATCTTTCCCACGCGACACAAACGCTATCAGTGATATATTCTGGGTAGTAAAAATCGGCACTATCGCTAAACTGGCTCTCGAGGTTCGTGCAATAAAATGCTGCAATCAATCATCGCAGCCTAACTTCATTTGCTTTCGCTAATGGCACTTGAACACCCGGTAATTATTTTAATAGCACTCGACACGGCGTTTCCCATGAGCATACGAGTGGGTATGATAATCATGTGATTTTCACAGCTATTTGCTTCTGTTTAACGTGCTGAAAGTAAATTAGGTGTGAGTAAGTGAGCTTCCATCGTTTCGCGTCTTACGCTATCATATGAATAAAAAAAAACCATCAAATTGGTATGATATAGACACGTGCATTTTATAATAAACCCATCGCTTCACAACCCTAGCAGCAGTAAAGGTAAGCAATGTCCATAAAACTGGTACAAATTGCTCGAACATTTTTTGTACATTCCATTTCAAACAAGGTGTCAAAGGTATGTTGGTACAGTAGCTCCTCCATGAAAGCATCTATCACCAAACGCAACATGCTCTACCGGTATCGATTTTCCACAAGTCCAAAGGCAAACAACTGATTGAAACGGATTGCTTGCGGAAGGAAGCATGAAAATTTCTCGATAGGCGTAATGTGCCAAGATACTTCCGAAGGAATCTCGAGAGCTAGACGGCGATGGTTCGTAATTTACACTTACCTTGTTCCATTTTTTTTTCACCATTCTCTACCCCGGTACCATAAGCTTTTTCTCAGGATGGAAATTTGATACATTTTCACAATGCTCAGCATCCATCTACTATATTGTGGCGCTGACGCTGCCTTAAGCTCTCTGCTGCGCCCAAACCACACCGAGCAACGAATAGTTTGTGTGTACGGGACCGAGAAACTAGGGCAAGGAAGCTGTTATGCAAATTGAATTCCAACGTCTAGCCTTCGTTCGATGCGGGGTTTGCTTTATGGTTTTCCTGACGTGCCCTTTTATCCACCCAGTAGCACAAATGTCTAACAATGCTAACAAGCATAAGCTGCCTCCGATCATCAGTTGTACTAGAGATGAACAAAGAAACTGCTATTGCACCATTCGCTGCCAGAGACTCTTCACAAACCAGAGAAATTTTAAATGCAACCCGGTTAAATTAATGAGCACAGGACGGAAGAATAAAAAGTGTGCAAGCGATCGGTTAGTGAAACCACGATTGGTCATCGAAACGGCATAAACGAAAAAGCAGCCGTTACATCGGCTTACGTTGCTGGATGCTGATATTTTTATCCCGGCACTATTGAATATTGAACAAAATAAAAGCGGTACAATATTTTCCACTGATGATCAAGACTTTTCCGCACGATTGAATATTTATGATGTGTAAAAAGCCCACCATTTTCAACCACCGGCATACGAACGGGTCCAGACGTTGCCCGACCGCATACAAAGGAACCAAACCAAAACCATGCAAATGCCATTTATCATCCCGAAATTTGCCGTATTAAATCCGCACGGGGTTTTATTTTCGATCTCAGGAGCCAGCTCCGGGTTAGCCTGCTCGTTTATTATACTCCAACAAAACCGCGACATTGGACGTAAATTGTTTTCCATGGATATGAGATGTAGCGAGCTTTGGCATCGTCACTAGGCTTATCGTTTCTAACGAAAATTGATTTTATAGAACGGTAGAAGGGTAGCTTTATGACACGGCATAATTGCTTCTGATGTTTTATATAACAAAACATTATGCGATCCGGTATATTCAAATGCTTGTTAAAGCCTAAAGCAAATTGCAGCATATATAATTTTTCCTCACCCTTTTAGCTCAGTATACTAACGTTTCACGCATGCAACTGACACACATACACACAACATAGCCTGTGTAGTTGAACGAGCTGGGATGTACATTGTAAACTGTTCCGGAAACATGGTGTATAATTCACGACGCTATGCAGGAAATCGCGCATTGCATTTCCGCTGCCCTGGTGAATAAGTATGTTGAAACAACTACTTATTCTCGTTTTACCCAAACGAACATGTGGATATGTTTTACAATGAAAAAAAAAGAAACATATGCTGAAACATTTCAAAGTCGTTCGACTGTATGCATGAACGCAAATCGGTAAAACGGAATAAAACATATACCCATTTCCATCCGTGCTGTGCAATCCTAGCTCTTTTCGTTATGCTACGCTCGTACACACATATCAGTCATGCTTAAATTTTCTGTAAACTAATGGGTACCAATATTTCTGTAAGTAATATCGTGCTTATCAGTTCTTTTTATAAATTTTATAAATTGTTAATAAATTGTTGGTTGGTCAAAGGTCGATCGTTCATTCGTATGATGTCTAGACTAATGTCAAACCATTTTGCGATGAACGCTCAC
>KI915044.1:8693894-8707392 GCA_000473445.2 Anopheles farauti
ATGACTGGACTGGACGACTACAATGATGACAAACGATGGAAGCAAATAAAAGGCATCGAGCATAGAAAACTAGCCATACAACTCAACCGAGCCCACCCGGGATAAGGTGCTGTTATGTGTAATGTGGAGGAAATGCCCATCTGTAACCATTGTTTAGTTTTAAGTATAGTCATAAGCAATACGGCCAGGCCGTTTATTCTGAAACTAAATAAAATAAAAATAAAATAATAAATTGTTAAACCACGTTTTTAATTCCCTACACATTTGATTCCCTACAATCAAAAATCTATATTTTGCATACTCATAGGTGAAAAATTATTTAAAACAAAATCTTATTTACAGGGACTGTATGGACTGAAAGAGGAAAGATCACCTTTACATTTCTATTTTTACCCTTTCTTGTGTCGACAGTCGACGTAACACAGCATGCACAGCGCATCATTCTTTATCAGTATCTCGGCTATTGAAATAAATGAAAAGAATTCTCATAACTGCACATCTACTCTTGAATTACGTTCTGTCGCACAAGATGCGTTCTGAAAAGAGTTAGATTTTTTACGTGTTACAGTTGGAAGTGTTTCAATTGAGTGTGGTGTAATGAGACACATGCTATTTTTTTATAAAAACAATGTTTATTTATAAACATCTTAAAACTAGTCAACAATATCAGTACATATAAGAGTGGATAAACGAAAGCACAGGGGTTACAATGAACATTTAAGGATATCTATATCGATCACAGCATCGTTGTTGCCAACAATGTGGATGATGTAATTAGCAAACAAACGTAGGATAGGAACCCGTTTACCTGGACTTATGCTATATAGCTCAGGAAAACGGAGGGACATGAATGACGGGCAAAAGTTGGGAACGATGACATGTATCGCCTGTTATTCATAGCATTCGGATCAACGATGTGATGTTCATTAAAGCCGAGACTTTTTTTTTTAAATTGTTTATTCATTCTATGAAGATAACATTCATTCTATGAAGATTGTGTAGTTAGAATTAAACTTGTTCAGATTAGATTTAAACTTGTTCAGTATGGCATCAAATCTATTAAACAATATAGTTTATTACTCAACTGTTAGCAAAGAAAAACTGATAAAATAGTGATATTGTATTCAACTGTTTTAAAAATCAGTAACACTTTTTGATTTTTTATTAACATTTTCTCCTTAAAGCAAAAGCAAAGACATAAAAATTGATATTGTTGACATTGTTTAATTTTCGGATTTTTTTTAAATATCATTACTTTTATTGCTTGTATAAATATGATGTATATGTTAGTATATGTTGATTTATATCGTGTTCACCAGTGTTTATATTGATACAGTGTGCTACATATTTGAAGAATATTTAGTGTTTTTTTAGCATTTAAGTTATGTAATTTTACGTATACTGATATCTAAGTACTGTATTTAGATTCCCTAAACTTATTGTAATACTAATAAATAATACCGGAATTGCTTCAACATCCTCTCACACACGATAAGGATTGAGAAGTCCTTCCGCACGTATGTAAAGGTACTCCGACAAGCGTGAATTCAGCTTGGTCAGTACTAGCACGTTTAAAAATGAATTAATCGAAGAAAAATTGTAAGAGTTTTAATTTTGCTTTCTTTTCAATTCGCTTGTTTCAACTGAAAAAAGGTTAAACATAGTAAACGATTGAATTAAAATGTCATAGTTGCTAAAAAATATGAATTTAACTATGAAAAATATTAAACTCTGCTATTTTTACTTTAGTTTAGATTGTGTCAGCATACCGTTTATATATAAATGTGTTCTTGAATAATTCACTACATTTTTAAAATGAAATATATTAATGGAGTTTGTCTTTTATTAATTGTGTAATAGAAACCATGCTGAACTGCTAAAATTGGTTTGGTAGAAACGAATTTTAAAATCAAATATATTTTCAACATGACTTTATATGATCTATTTTAGCAAAGTTAAGAAGTATATCATTGACACACATTAACTTTTATCAACAAATGTGTTGATAATAATCAGAACAATGGTTTATGTGATCTATGTTTTAAGAAAACCTCGAAAAAGGTGATAAAGTAGAGTACAGCAATAAGTATAAATGTTACGACCACTTTATGAGTAATATTCAAAATAAAGTAACTACGTAAAAATATATAATCTCCTTATTCCGAGGAAGCGCAGAGTAAAATTATTTTGATATTATTATTTTGTCAAATTTATACGGGTTTTCAAATAATTTAAAGTTTTCGAGAAAGGATGAAACTACCTCAAAACATTTATTGAACCGATAGGAGCGCTCAATTTGGCGCCATTTTTGACAGCAGTCACTTGTAGCAGTGTGTGTGTGACGTTCGCTGTCAAAACTCCAAGCTGTCATTTACCACGCGGTATTTGTTGTGGAAAGAAGCAGCAGCTCCGTGCCGAAAGCAGTTCGCCGGTATTACTGCGATAAGTGTTGTTCTAGAAAGTTGAAAAATGGCAAAACCAGCGTACAAAGTGGCGGACATCTCGTTGGCTGAATTCGGCCGCAAGGAAATCGTTTTGGCCGAAAACGAAATGCCGGGATTGATGGCTTGTCGCAAAAAGTACGGTCCGGCGAAGGTTCTTAAGGGAGCTCGGATTGCCGGATGTTTGCACATGACCATTCAGACGGCGGTACTGATCGAAACGCTGATTGAGCTAGGCGCCGAGGTGCAGTGGAGCAGTTGCAACATTTTCAGCACGCAGGACCATGCTGCTGCCGCTATGGCTAAAGCCGGTGTGCCAGTGTACGCGTGGAAGGGTGAAACGGACGAAGAATATCTGTGGTGCATCCGGCAGACGCTCATCTTCCCGGACGGTAAGCCGCTAAACATGATTCTGGATGATGGTGGAGACCTAACCAACCTGGTGCATGCCGAGCATCCGGAACTCCTGAAGGAGATTCGTGGATTGAGTGAGGAAACAACGACCGGTGTGCACAACCTTTACAAGATGTTCCGTGAAGGTCGCCTCGGAATGCCGGCAATCAATGTAAACGATTCTGTAACGAAGAGCAAGTTCGATAACCTGTACGGCTGCCGAGAGTCTCTGCTGGACGGTATCAAGCGTGCGACGGATGTCATGATTGCCGGCAAGGTGTGCGTGGTAGCGGGTTATGGTGATGTCGGCAAGGGATGCGCACAGGCCCTTCGTGGTTTCGGTGGTCGTGTGCTTGTCACCGAGATCGATCCCATCAACGCGCTTCAGGCGGCTATGGAAGGCTACGAGGTGACCACCATGGAGGAGGCTAGCCGGGAAGCTCAAATTTTCGTTACCACAACGGGCTGCACCGATATCATCATGGGAGAGCATTTCTTAAACATGAAGGACGATTCGATCGTGTGCAACATCGGTCACTTTGATTGTGAAGTGAACGTGGCGTGGCTGGATCAAAACGCGGTCGAAAAGGTGAACATTAAGCCACAGGTCGACCGTTACCGGCTCGCTAACGGAAACCACATTATCTTGCTGGCCGAGGGTCGCCTGGTCAATCTCGGCTGCGCCATGGGCCACTCGAGTTTCGTCATGTCCAATTCCTTCACTAACCAGGTGCTGGCACAGATCGAATTGTGGACAAACCGTGAAAAGTACGAAATTGGTGTGCATGTGCTGCCGAAGAAGCTGGACGAGGAGGTGGCCGCACTTCATTTGGACAAACTTGGCGTCAAGCTGACCAAGCTATCTCCACGCCAATCGGAATACCTAAACATACCGACGGAAGGGCCTTACAAACCCGAGCATTATCGCTACTAGAAGAATTTTGGGCCGCAACCGTTATCTCGTGTGAGTGAATGTTGAATCTTTGCATTACTTTTTTTTGTTTTGCATCACAAAGAAAGAAGTCGTTCAAACAATTCTATGCCTCGATTCATAGTTTTTGCTTCCAAATCAGTTGCTTACACCATTTGTTACAATTATTGTTCGTGTATTGTTTGGTTTGCATTTAAAATGAACCAACCGTACAGTGTAATATGTCCCCACTACAGTATGTGTCATAAATAAAAGCAAAACATTTTCTTAAGAAATTGCCCGGTCATTTAAATCCGAAACCTAGTGTAATGTTTTTATTTAACAATTCAGGCTTAAACGAGTTTGTGAAAATAAATTATACACACCATCGAACAAACGTGTAGCAACTTTGAAAAATATGGTAACGTAAAATTGTGTCTATTTCCTCCTTTTCGTAGTAGTTATACGGCATCCATTGTCATTCGCACCGGCAGTCCTAGAAGCTGATATGAACTGACAAATATTTAATATCTTTTCAAACTGCCTCCAACTTTGCGTAAACTCCAATAAATTACTGCACTCGAGTGGGAAGTTTTTAGCGCGATCATTTAGTGGTCCGCAGTAGGCAGGCGGGCAATCGCAGTACGATAGAAAGCGGAACATTTCATTCTTATGTCCTTGCCATTCTTTTTTATGTACCGGTGCACACGCGGTACCGGGCCCATCTCCTATCCTAACGGCAAAGTAATCTGCTGAAAGTATAAGCACTGCACTCTTTCTGTCGGTTGGAAATTTAATGGAAAAACTTCTTCGTACCCATTTTAAAGACATGGTGGAAGGATGCAGGGAACGCAAGGCAGTTGTCGTTGCTGCAATCATTCTAATTTACTAGAGCGAGTGTCGGAATAATGAAATGCGCTCGTGCATACTGCACGCTTAGTGTTGATGATTCATTAATTTTAGCAACAATTGTTTGGTAATTTACCGGGAATTTCGCAGCCAATGTGATGAAGAACGTATAATTCTATTAATCATTCGGTGTCTTTATGTTCGTTGATGTTATAAAAGTGATTTCACTGCATCACATCGACTCTCGAAACCATTAGTGCTTCGAACCATGCCTCTAATGGTATGGCACGGTAACAATCGTGACCGCTTCAAATGACTATGCACGTTTCGCCTCTATACGTTCAGTGCATGCCCTATAAAGCGCGCTCGCAACTGAACACAAAGCCAAAAATCGGTATCGTGTGTAAGGCTCCCGACACATATCGTTATCAATAATGCCACTCATTGCGATGGGCGTGTGAGCTTCGAGATCTAACATTACCCACAGGACATCTGCCGTCAGTGCAACCGACACGCTACTGAAGACCCTCGAAGACCTAATTTATGCGCTCATCTCCACAACGCACCGGTCTAATATATGAGTATACGAGAAGTTTTCGTGCACCCGGAGGCATTCATCAGCACCCGGAGACGGTACGGGCGCATCGGTAGGAAATGGGAGGCGAAAGTGCATCCACTAATTTATGGCTGTGGTTTGACACGATGCCAAAGCAGGTGACACATAATATTAATTACTAAACACGCTGGCGCTGAACATTTTACTGAATTTCCTTTCGCATATGGGTTTTGATAAAATTATTCGCTATGGTGATGCTTTCTAAGATCGTCTCAGGGAACAAATTTTAGTTGTCTAATGAATATTTTTACCTCGGATAAAAATGTTCGATGAGTTCTATTGTAAATTAAAATTAAATTGAAAAACCTGTAACATATTTAAATTCTTTGGAGTTTCATCATTGTTCAAATTGTCCAAACATAAAATTCATTTTGGTACTGAGCTCCAGCAAAAACAAGTGGCAATATTATAGCTATTCACCGAGAACACAAAAAAAACAACTAGCGAACAAATATCACACAACACATCTGGTGACACGAAGCACGTGAAGCTTGCAAACGTAAAATTACAAAACGGTATACTTTTTAACAAAGAATGTGCTTTTTGTTAAAAAGCATACGGTTTGTTTTGTTGAAAACTAATACCCTCTAAAATAAATAGTTGTCCCTGTTGATACAACCCGGTTCCAGCTGCAAAAAGCAAAAACACTCCCAGCTGATAAACCAAGTGTTCCTCCCGTGCTTAAGAACTAACAAAAACAGATAACCTTTTCTATCAAGCGAAGTTACGGTGCGATGTAAAAAAACTGTCTAACAAAGATGAGGTTATCGTTTTGTATTCAGTAAACGTAGATTTTTTGTGTGCATAATTTGTTATCAGCATACGCTGTAGTTGAAATAGGAACCCAGTTTACCAATTTCATATCAGTTTTGATTAGGTCGAATGAAATAATCAAATAGATTTCATAAAAGCAATAGAAAAATGTACCCCGAATAAACATCCAAATATAAGGAGTTGTTTTACCTTGATACTTGTCGGTTTGTTTTATTTGTTTGTTTTACTAGAGGATTCGTTTTACCAGAGGAACAATCATAGTGCTGAAATTGTAATATATTTTTGTTTGTTAGCAGGCTTATAGAAAAAACACAGCCACAAAATCTATTACACAAGAAGTATTTGGAACCTGCTTTTAAATGTTTCCGAACATTGATACACTTACCCTGTTTGAAATTGTTCTAACACAAACAAAACCCAGCCGTAATGTGTCTGATACTTCACGAAAACAAAACCAATCTCAAACAATAGCCAAACCAATAAAAGTATCACATGCCAGGAAAACAAATATGATGAAAACAACGTAAAGCCCCAAAATTTGATCACTTTGACTTTGCCGCGATGGTATTTGCATGCAAAGATGTTCGGAAGGTTGCGAATGACGCTAGGGCGAGGCTGCGAGATGTTTTCACATGTCCTATTTATGGTTCCGAAATCAATCGCCGCTAGTGATGCGGGGACAAAATATTGATTGGACGATATTTTCCCCATACATCCAACTTTTACAGCCCGGGGACCGTTGTTAGTCACCATCTGCTACGTCCCTGGTTGAGCCTCCTCTCTTATATGGATGCTGCTGAAAACATCGTCTTATTGAAAATCTGTGACCCAAAAGAGATCAAATTTCACCCAATGTTCTCTGCAGTGATGTCTGCATAAAAATAACAACCAGATCATTGGTTGATAGATGTCAGTTCTTTTGGACAATTTGTGTGAAGAAAGTAAATATTTAGATTTTTTTTTTTTCAATCAGTAAGTTCATGCAGGAAATGTATGGAAGAATCTATCTTTCTCTCTTTCTCTCTCATCGGCATAACAACCAAGATGCCTGCTTTCATTACCGGCTTACTAGTCTGATTTTTACTATAAATATAGCTGGTTAGTCAAATAAAATTAATTACTGTGATATTTCGTTTGTATAACATAGTCTAGAATAACTCTGCAACAAAAGCGTAAGGATAGTTTAAACTTTTATTGAAATCATCGTCAGTGCCAACAGCTTCTTTTCCAACTCATCTTGCCACCCCATTGCTATGAGTTTTGCTTACTTATGTAACACTCTACAAGCTCTTGCCTCTACGCAAGAGTTAAGAATGCAGCGTGTCACTACATCCGAGAAGAGTGTGTTAAATATTTAATCTTAATGCTTTCTTGATTTGGCTCGTTCTTAAAGATTTTTGTTGCTGGCGTTACGTTATCTTTGATTTAGTGACCATCCAACTGATAACAATATTCTTTTTTGTGGATTTGACATTTCATTAAAATATAATAAATAGAATCACTCGCTAGTAAGTACTTGCACCGCGACCGCGGCATGTAGTTCTTCGTTTGGCCGTCCTGTGAATTTTTAAGCTTGTTTCATCGCTTTCGTTTGATATAAGGTACAAAGGCATATACAATAACAAGGTTTCGTTAGTGCCACTGCACTGACATTCATTTATACACTTACACACACACACACACACACATCATTATAAGGGTTGTATATTTTGATTTCTTGTTGGTTTTTGGCAATTATGTTCCTTGTGTTTGCTTTACGCATTACACTCGCGATAAGTCGTCTAGAATGTCGCTTTCATTCAACGTGGATAAATTTACGTTCGTAGTTCATAAGAACGGGTTAGCTAGTAACAAGTGTTTTCAACCAAGCAATATATCCAATGTTTTTCTTTTTCTTTTGAACGTTTAACTTCCGCACGGCTACCGTTGCCTACCGTGTGCAGCATTTGGATTTTGGTCTTGACCAGCCTTGATGGAAATATTTATTATTTTTTTCATTTTAAGTTTTCAAAACTATATAGGCGTACGCATCCTACAGCTGAACACTTACGTTTTGGGCGTGAGATATTGTACCGTGATAAGGTGAAGTGATGTGATTCGGTGATTCGGTGGCATGAATTATTTGTTCAGGTTTTATGTATTCGACCAGACCTAGTTGCTTTTTGATAACAATTCTATCTTTGAATTTAAAGATGTCATATTATTAACATTGCCATGGAAACAATAATTGAAACTTCAAATTACAATTTATCAAAACTATCAATGCACTGACCAGTAAAGAAAACGATGTGAAGAATTAGTAAAACATTTTTTTATGAAAAGAAAATCAGAAATGCAAAACGATAGGGTGATCTTTACTAAACGTTACCTAGCGAATTTCATCACCGTTGAACGAATTCGTAGCATTCGTGCTCCGTTCAACTAATGCACGTCCTGTTAATTCGCAATGCTCGCAGAATTACCGTCACGGTCTTCGGTCGAAGCGTAAATAAATAAAATAAACCGAAAATGCTAGCAACACGAGCATGAGCATTCCGTCCCGGGTTCATTAGTGCAGCTCAAGCCGTCCACGCTAACCAGCACAATGCTTTCTTCCTCCCTGATGGTGGCCGAAACTGTCGCCGGAGTGTCGTTGGCTGCTAGAGCCAAGGTCCTGTAACGAGGAGACGTCCAAATTTTACGGTGAAACATAAATTCGGCAACATTTGTAAAGCCGAGTGGAAAGTACTGTAAGCAACAAACGTAAAGCCGACCTGTTTTCCGTTGAACGTTGCGTCCACGTTGTGATCAATAATTGTACAACCAATCTCAGCGTACCTTTCACAAAGCTACCATTTAAGATGTGTACTCACCTTTCTCATGCAATGTTTATGCCGGGAATCGCCTCCATATCGGCCGCCCCAGCGTTCCCGTTCCGCGGCTCACCCCCGGCAGTATCAATTGCCAATTGAGAGCGGTCGTTTGCCGGCAGCTGTCCCTCATCCAACGATAAATTCAATGAAGACCGATTGTGGGTGTCATGCAAATAATGCTGGCATTCATTACCATTGACAACATCGGACGGCACACCGGCCAGCACATCCCAGGACCGATTATGTGCCTGCTGGTTCCGACTCGAATGGTCATTGATTGCGGCAACACTCCCGAAGGTATCTGTATCTGGCATCCCCGCGCCGGTCGAGTGATCATTATAATATGATCGATTCGTGAACAAATTGTCCTCCATGTCGTATGATTTATCGGAATACTCTGAATAAGCGTCGGCGTCGTCGTCACAATCAAAGTATTGACTCTGGGAATGAGTGCGAATGGGAAGGAAAGTTTGAAGACATAAATCAGTGTAGCACGGAGAGGAGGAATGACTGGAGCAAACAACAATGAATGTGGATGTTTTCGGGAAAATTTTACTAGCAGCTAGTACCGATACCATTTGATTTTTGTCCAAAATTGGAGATAATTTGTTTTGATGAGAATTTAGTGTATCAACCCAACTGTGTGTAAATCGCGAGATAAATGATTTATCAAGATGTAATCAACTCTAATTCGACTCACAATTATAAAGAAAGATTAATATTCGCTTGCTGCGATGTGAAAGCATACATTGCCACGGCATACCATGTTTAATACCACGGCTAACATGTTTTAATACCACGGCTACCACAAAAATACCACGGCTAACATGTTTTAATCAGATATTCCAATTCTTAAAGTTTCTTTCTCAACACGACAGCAATGTTTGCGACAGTAATAAGCTAATTAGCGCAGCTGCAATTTGCGACCGCGTTAGAAGATCTGATTAAATATTTGCCGTTTGTTCGTCGGTGTCGGGTCGGCACTTCATTTGTCGGTCTAGCTGGTCAAATCCATCGAGCGTGCGGTGCGCGATGAACGATTCCATCATTCGGAAAGGACACTCACCTGACAGTCTATGCACCGGCAGCTGTCGGTTAGCGTGCACCGGATCCCGAGCAGCTGGGCGGCCTCGCTGTACAAATCGTTTGCGGATTTGTCACCCGTTTCCGGTCGGTCGAGCGGTGGAGTGGTGACGCGTCTGGGTGGCACGACAAAATGGACAGTAAAAGCAGATAGTTAACCGGCGTCGGACCGTGTGCCGAACCGTGCGCTCAGCCACGTATTAATATTTACCTCTGGTGGAGCTTATCGGCCAGCCGTTCCACGCTGTTCGTCTTCCGTAACCGGTCCTCGTCGAACAGCTTCCAGAATTTGACCATTTTCAAGTTGGTCCGCCGGCTCGGTTGGTCTGGATGCGCCGGCACGGTTTTGCTGCCGCTACCGTCGACGGTTTTACTGCTACATTTGTTTCGAAAGGCGATGGAGGCAGGCGACGAGGTGGAACCCTTGCTGGACGCAAGTCTAATGAATTCGCTCGATTCGATGAAATGATGGCCGGCGGTGCTGTTAGCATCGATGCCACCGATTTTGATACTGCTGATGTTGCCCGGGCCTATGCTGCCCGCCAGCAGGCTGCCGACCGTGCACGGTGGTGGCAAATGGGCATCGCTGGCTGTTCTGCTACCGCTGCCGGTGCGGCGACCGTGTCGCAGTTCCGCGGCAGTTTTATTATTCACCGTCAGTGCACGGCCGGCTGGCGAACCGAACAGCTCTATCATGTCCATGTTCTGCGGGATGCGTGATGTCGTACGGAGAATCGATTAAAATGAGAGAGAGAAAAAAAGGGGATGGGTGAGCAACATTTCGCGAATGTTGCAAATAAGCAGCCCCCCACATTCCTCGACACCGTCGTGGATCATCACACTCGCACACTCGAAATTGCACGTGCTAATGAAGAGGCTACACCGCTGTATGAAAGGATACGCGGGATCTGGCCCGCCCATCGCGGTTGCATTGCCGAAGTAAAATATACCAAGAACGCAAAGTATTTGAAAGGTTCGCGCTTCACTTAAACTATGCATGCCGGTTGCTTCGTCGCATACCATGAAGTGGCTCCGTGAGCTTACCCGTGGACGAGTACGTCTCGATTACTTACCCCATATCGGTAGCTGGAATTCAGCACATAGACGGTGTTCCTGTTATTGCATTCCTCAACCAGTATATCATCCATCTCTATTAAATCAAGTAGAGGAATTTAACAATAAAACGATCAATAAACTGGCGAACTGTACGGTGCACAAATCGTTGCAGAAGATTATCCCTAAATTCCAATCGTTTGATACTGCATGACTCTTGCTCCCCATTCGCATTGGAAAATATTATTCCAATTGAATTCTTTGGCAAGTGGATATTATTCCGGAAAAATAATAAATGAAATTACACCCCATTATGTACAACGTGGTGACTAAACATTTCAAAACATTTACGCAGCTGTTATTAAAGTTAAAAAATAAAAGGTGTTTTCATTTCATAAACAATGAACAGATACTAGAAGTTCAGTACTAACTAATATCAATCTCGATGATATGAAATTTTATTCTATTTGGTAAATTCAAATATTGTATTTAGTTTTCAAATAATTGGAATGATTTATTTAAATACAGAAAACGAGGGAGTTTACAATACAAAAAAAAACATTTAGCACACAGTTCATCTAAACCAAGTATAACTAAACACATTCCCAATAAACAATTCTTTTCACATAAATATACATAGGCGTTTATTAACCTTTTGATTTTTTCATTATTTTATTTAACTATCAAAGATGAAGAGCACGAATGAAAGTTAGTGGAGCAAACAACAAAAACTACCGAAACCCATCAAATTAGATAATCCCATCCTTTTAATCCTTTTATTATCCCATGTTTTTAATTAGCATAGTATCACTTCTCAGGTATAACTTCTTAGAGTATATAAGATATTTTTAAGAAGAAGAAGAAGAAGAAGTAAAATAATGAATAGTGGTTTATTATTAGAAAGTAGAAATTTGTTACGTTTTTTTTACGATTGCTCTTATTATTTCATATTAATTTCATGACTACATGAACTACTCCATTTTGGTAAAAATCTCAACTTTATTCATATTACTTTGCTTATTTATTCCACTGTATTAACTCATAACTAATATGAAAGAGTTTCTGATAATTTTAAGGTATGTTTTTCGTTATCGATTGCATTCCTCTACAAATTACCACAAACATATTCGAATTATCAATAGTTTTGAAACTCTATCATTTTTTTGAGTATAGACGAGCTAAATAAAATTTAACTCTGGTCTTATTATTTAATCTCGCATATGATTCGAAAATTCTATTTGAAATACACACATAAATGTCAACAGATTCAAATAAATTCCGGTCGTAATTAGTTTGAAAATCAGTTTTAAATCAACATTTAGATCGTTTAATGACCTACCAGGCGTCTCCATGTATGGGAAATTTACACCGCATGAGGCAGCTCCATCTGTATGTAGTTTTTGTTGCATGTAGTTCAGTGACAAATTTTTGAATAAATATTTGATTTTCTAGCATCAATCTTCAAAAGCAATTTGATATTTCTATTGAAAAGAATTATCCATGCTTTGATCCATAAAGTTGAATTTTGTATGAATTATTTAGGTTACGTTTATTGCCATGTGGGCCAATTTTGCAAATTCCTTTCATTTAATTGCCGCCTATACAATGTGACTTACCTTTCGGACAGAAGTTTGAGGAGTAAAGAAAGTTCACCAACGCCTTTGACGGATACTCGTCCCGCTGACCTTGATTCCAAGGACTGCAAAGCGTAGTCATCCACAGCGATTGGAGACCTGAAACGAAAATTAGTGAGTATGCATAATTAAGATAATGAGCATGCAATTCTTTTAATAAAAATAGTAATAATCAAAATTGTGTACCACGCATTCGGTTTTCTTATAAAAAGAATCCTCAAGTGTCACACTATTATTTTCCTTTTCCAACCATATTAGTAATCATCGAAATATGTTATATTCATTAAACAAGCATTCCATATTTAAATCAAATTTTTGTCTGTATTCTACACAACACTCATCTAACATATTACTAAACCCATTTTTAACATTTAAAAAAATCAAAAGAGTCTTAACACTCAGTCCACATCATTATTCTGCGACAAGCTTTGCTACATGTCAACATCAGCGATTTATTTAAAATATTTCGTAGCGCTTGAAAAATTTGAAGTCCCACGTAGACGTAATAAACATAATATTATTCTTGTGTGCCATCACAAGAGGTAGTGCAAAAGCAAAAGGTAGTGCTTCCCCTACGCAGTGGTGCTAAGAAGACGCCCTACGACACATATAGCCATTTGTGGTTTCTCTCATATCTCCTCAGTAACACCTTAAACGCAAAGCCTACTGCTCTTTGTGCAGCTCCTGGTGCTCTGTCTCCAAGGAAAGTAGCATGGTGATGTATGATCCCGTTGAGTTTAAAATCTGTAACAAATTTTGCATATCATTACATATTACTACATGCAAAATCTTTATCGATGCTCGAACCACCTTCTTCAGTGTGGGCAAGGTGGCTTTCATGAAACCACCTTTGGTGACGACGGCTTTCTGGGCTCGCATCATGCATATTCGTA
>KI915044.1:8715547-8795283 GCA_000473445.2 Anopheles farauti
CAGACGTGACATTTTCATTACACGCTTTTCATGCCGCCATTCAACTTGGATGAGTTTGGAAATGGTGTGAAAATGGTCAATCGAACGTTGTCGCGCTTGAGTGTGCGTATGACAAGTATTAGTAGACTATACTTTATCACTGATTTCTTGACAAGTACTGATTAGCGTTGTCTACAGAAAATGACGCAGGTCAAAGTAATGGATGTTCGATTCTAGAAAGAATATCAGCTATATAGTTTATCTTTTCATCTAATGATTGAAAAATTACATGCTTTTAAATCTACTTGAGCAATCATTAGGAAGATACTTGTATTTGCTTTGCCATGGGACACGTTTTTCTGCGATCATTTTTTTTTACCTATTATCAGTTTTAATATTTGTTAAAACCCGTTTTTTTTCTTTAGCTAAATATTCAAACCTTACAATTTCATTACATAAATGCTGCTGTCTGTGGAACAATAGATGTTTTAACTGAAAATATTGCTTAAAAATAAATTATAATCGTTTTTATTTAACTAACCTGACCTCGTTTTTATTTAACAGAACATTGCTTTTGAAGAAACCTTTCAGAGTCCATTACGCTGAACGAAATAAAGACTCAGCATGTTTTTTATATGATCTTTCATTTCTGTTAATTTCGATCGTATTCAAGAATGTTATATTTACAAATATTTTCAATAATAACCTGCATACTAACCATGAAAATTATCATAATTAATACTAAAAACTCCATATATACACACAAAATAATGTGATGGCTGTATATTTGAAAGCTTTTTGCTTAGATTTGATATTATATTCCTTTTTGAAAGTCTTCCAAACAACATGAAAAATGTACTGAAATTCGTCGCAGCAGGAGCAGGTTGTTTTTAAACATCTAACCTGAACATATAGGGTTTGCAAATATTTTATTTTCATTCTAACTATGTGTTAGTTTCACATTTGTTAATGGTTAAAAATTATTTTTTCCTAATAATACTACAGCTTTATTATATAATTGTGAGCTCAACATTGATGAAAAAACTATAAAAGTAAATTTGATAATTTAAGAACAAAAGAACACATGAAATAATAATCTGAGATGCTCAAAATAGCTTTCCTGTTCAACTATAAATATGTTAGCCCAGTTTTATACCCTTCATTGAAACGAGACGCAAAGTATGTCCGCCTCTAAAATTTCGGTTGACAATTTTTTGCACCAATTCTGCTACAAAGTTTACCTTTTTTTTCCCCCCGTAGAACGCAGAAACTGTCGCACTGGTACCATCTGCGATCTCAAACCGCTCGCCCTGCTGTTTGCCACATTTCTTTTTTATCACCACATGAGCATAAGTGAAGTAGAAACATTCACGCTAGGATTTTGATGCTGTTACCCAGCGTTACACTTTATCTGCGCAATCTGCTCCGCCTTCGTGGCCCAAAATGGCACAAAACATCTGCAGTAGAACATGCGTTGCAGGTTAGCATATGTAAAGAACACTTTTTGGTGCGACGATGTTGACTTTTTTTGCGTGTGTGTGTATGTGTCTATGTTTACTTGTGTGCTATATTCCTGAAAGCTGTTCCAAGTTGGCCTCGTAATGTGACCACCCACTTGCTAATGAACGAGGTGGATTAAAATGAACTCAGCGGAAGCAAGCAAGAAAAAAAAACGCACACACAATATCACGCCAAATAAAGACAAGCAAAAGAATGACTCCTTGTGAGCATGTTTGTCTTGTTCCCGGGTCAGGCATAGAGGCATCTCGGTACGGTGAAAGCAAAGGAGTTCGGATTATCCTTAGGGTCGGAACACATGCCGTACCGTTGTGGTTGAAGCAAAGATTTTGGCATCTGCAACTGAGGCGGAAAAAAAACACTCCTACCCTGCAGAAGTCGATGTAGCCTTCATTATTATCTTATTTTTATATTGCATGGTTCCGGAATATCTTTATTATTAGATTTTTTCTTTCGGCCTTTTGCACGTTCCAACTAATCATGTACCCACGGCTGCGCATATTTCGGACACTTTTTTTTTGTTTGATGTTAACAAAAAATCGTTCAAGCTTTAGAAAGGACCGACTACGAGCGCGAGCGAAGGAGTAAGTTCGCGAGCTCAAATTGGTTCTATTTATTACGCTTCAGAGCAAAACCTCATAATTCATTAGCCCGCAACCCGCAAGTGCTGTGGTCTGCAACCCTTCATTGCTGCACAGCAATTTATCCCAGCGTCTTCTATTAATGGACCAGGATTAATGGACACGTTTATCTAATTACTCACTTAGCTGGCCATGGAATAAGTGTTTCGTTTTTTTTTGTTTCTTCCCGACTCGTGTACGGCACGCCATACGTGCTGCGCTAGGTTTGTAATTTAATTTGTACGCTCATTACTAAAAATTGCCTGCAAACTCGGTCCTCCGGTGCGACCGATGCGCGAGAACAGTTGATGATTACACGAACGGACGTCGACGTCAGAATCGTTTCCAATGGACGACGACCAAAAAAAAAAAAAACACACACACACAGCGAGCTTCAGAGGGTGTTCAAAGTTGACCATGGTGGTTTATGCCAACGAGCTCCCCCACGTGCCTTGCATATGCATCTCACATTGCATGCGCAACGGCGTGGCACGCTACTCGCAATGAATCTCGCTTTAGCTAATTGCTACCACTACCCACAAACCGGCAGTTAGGCAGTGAAAGGCAATAAATATGCCCTTTTTTTTTGCGAAACGAATGCCCCACCGATCTCGCTAGTGTTCTCTGCTAGGAAGCGGAAAAAATAACGTTTTTCTCCACGCTCCGGAACAAAAGCAAACGCGGCAACGGCTTGTGCTACCGACACACGATGAAAGCATTTTGCCCTTCTTTTGTTAGAAATATGGACCGATGACGGGCAGCAGCGTCCTTGGATGGGAACGAGAAAGGGACCATTCGTTTTCATACAGACGAATGCTACAAAGCACCGTCGTGCTAATCGAGAAATAAAAGCATGGGTGGGAGCAAGTTTTAAGCTGTGTATTTATCCTACCAACTAGGATGGTTTAAGCTTAACATCATAAGTGATATAATATCATTAGTGTATTAGTGCAAAAAAGTATTTTTAGAAGTAATTTAAACACGTGAAAGCTTCCCTTAGGTTTAGATATTATGTTAACAGCTTCACACATTAATTCCCCACTTGCGACTGTCCAGGACTGCTCGCCCAAACTTTGCACTGCAATCGAGCGTAAGCTGTGCATCGTTTGCTGGAAGGGAATTTTAAACATAAATATCAATTGCGCTTACCAGAAAAGCACGTTTCACTGTCAGGAATTAATTGCTTCCTAGACAAAGCATTCGCTTTTTGCTGTATTTATCATTTGCAGCGCATTGCACACACACACGCACACACACACACACTTACACAAACACTGTCCTTAACGTAGCGTGATATTGCTACGCTAAGCCCATTGCTTCCGTATCGCAGCTACGGATGTTGTCGAGTTTCCGTTTTTTTTTCTCTCTATCTGTCTCCCTTTTAAGCTGGCAAAGGAAAGCACAACCGGCGGGATGCACAACATCAAAACCGTAGTTTTTGCTGCCGTTTGCTCGTGTGCCTAAATTTGCGATAGAATGCGATATTGCTTTCCATGGCCTACTTAAGCACGGGCACCACACATTCATTATCGCACTAGCGCGTTAGCAAGAAGGCGCTCGATCGTTTACGCTCCGAATTTGATGGTCGCCTGCACAAAGCAACCTAATTTTGTGGGTCGTTCAATTAAGGATTTTTATTGAAAAATGTCACACTAAATTATAACAGTAGGGGGGTTTTATTTTTTTTTTCGTTGCTCGACCGGATGAACATTTTTATCTCCTTACAAAGCCATCCAAACAACATGGCGTGACATCGGTGTGCTCCTATGGTAACGCGACCATTGTCACGCTGTCCGCTGTTTAGATAGCGACAAATTGAAAAATGTTCATTCATTTCGCCGCATTGACCAACGGCAGCCTTTACACCCTTGTGTGATCTTCCGCGGAACATCAGCACGGTGTAAAGAGAAGAAGAAGGAAAAAAGGAAGTTGAACAACAAATAATCGAACACCATAAATTTTATTGATTTACGATACGTCTTTTCTTCGGGCTCCCCTTCGGTCACGTGAAAGATGCGGTAGCAATAAATTTTAAAGCATCCACGCGCGTTGATACTCGCCAACAGCCGAGGCTCGAGTGCAAAAATGTGCACGAGAAAACGGCGTATCCAAACGTTTGCACGATTGCGACGGCCAGTAATGTACGCCGCCGTACCGCCGCTGGATTCCGAAGATACATTTTACTATTGTTTGCCCAAAGACGTGTGCTTTTTTTTGGTGCTTTTGCTCCCACTTTTATCTGCGTTCGGTTGTAATGTGCCCGTTGCCTTGGCTACACTTGCCAGGCTGGCCTTCTGCAGCTTTAGGACGAAACACTGGTACGGCAGCAGTTTCAGCACCACCGGGGAAATTGTAAATGTCGGTGATCAAAGACTTTTTTCTTCCTTTTAAACTAATCATAAGGGCGGCGCGTGAAAAAAAACCAAAGTTAAATTAACTTCCAAGAAAACGATCATCTTCTGCATGGGAGCGTAATCTACCGGGTGTAGCTGCTAGTGAATCTCGGTCCGAGCCTCCAATCCGCTGGAGAATGAATTCTTTTATTGTACACAATTACGCAATGTACTACCGATGAAACGTTCATTCGGGAAAGATTTTTGCCTCCTTCACATTCTGAATACAAAATGCAGCATTCCCACCAGCAGCAGCAGCAACCGCCTACCAAAGCCTACTACCATGTTGCTCGCTGACAGCTACAGGCGGCACACACACACCTGCTACCACCGCCGCCTACTAGCGCAAAAGTTGGTTCTTTGCAATTTCAGACCCATTTTATTCTGCGCCTTTTGACTTCGCAAAGCACGGCAATGTTTCGTACGTCCACCGAGCAGGGAAAGCTCGGTCTCCTTTCATGCACAACTATCCGCGTGAGACAATAAGGTGGAAATTCTTTCCCCGCCTCGCTCCGCACCGGTGGAGTAAATTGCAAAGGAATTGAGTAAAGGCTTATGAATTTTCATGCTTATCACTGCTGCATACGAATGGCATTAGGATTGTGGAGGTCGACGCGACGACACGACCAAACACGGGTTGCTGTTAAGGAGCCCGTTCCTCGACATGTTATTTAAATGGTTAAAAGAGGATCCGTAGTGCGTTACGTGGCATATTTTGTTTGACTTTGAATAAAATCGCTCCGGAAAAGGTGGTAAACGAGGTAACAGAAGTCTATAGCGATACAAATTATGCATTCGCCTCGTCCACAAACATTTCTCGACACATGCTGAAATAATCTTTTCAACGCAAAGAAAAAAAACAGGCGGTGGAAAATGGACGACCATCTCTGAACCACTCAGAAGTGCAATTATCAAACCTTTTTCAATTGCACCAACTGTACGTCAATTGCTTGAGCTTGATTAGAGCGCCCGAAAGGAACCAGCCGTACGAACCGGAGCAAGCAGTTCTTTAGGGCCATCCATTTCCGCACTTCCGTGGCACATGCTTTTACTTCACAACACACTATCTCAGCTGTTTTTATCCGCCGGTAGCACATTATCCACCGCCACCATCCCTCCGGAAGGCACTTTCCGGCTTATGCTAACGTAACCTTGGCAAGAGATATCTCATTCTTTTAATTTAATTTACAGCTGCTGCCCAAAGGCTGCCCCGGTTGGGGCACTATCCGCAAGACGGATGCCGACGGGGAAAAGGAATGGTTCCACCCACCACGCCTGAGTAAGCGATTGCAGCAGCATCCCCGGGAGCGGACGCAAATGTAGCGATGAAAAAGTTTAGTGCGAGCGTTGCGCGCGTTTCGTTACGACGCCACCAAGCCCTTTGCTGCTACAAGCAAAATGAATTAAAACTTGCCGCTCCTTAGGCTTAGGCACGGAAAGCAACTTTTACAATTATGATGAACTACAGCGACCGTTCCACGTAAATGAAGTACGCAGGAAGGAATGATGTTGCTGTGTAGGGAGCGTGCAGAAATTACGTGCCCTACAACTAAAAGCCGACTGTAGGAGAAAATAGGAAATTTAATAACGAACCCGAGCGCATACAGAAAATGGCGTGGGGGGAGGGGGGAGAAAATCTTGACCAGTTCTTGAATCGTTTGTAAATGTTTGTTAATGGCGTTTCGTTCTTACAAATGAAATGGAATAGACTGTTGCCCTTTGCCCCGAATGGACATTAATTATGGAGCGTACTTAATGGACAATACCATCGAGATATACTCTTTTTGTAACCCCCGGCTTCGAAAACTCGGGGTGTTCCCTTTTATGTAGCGCCAAGCGCTTTCCCGTTCCTTCGTAGATTGGTAGCCGCCATCCCGAACCCTCGACCCCAATGGGGATGGCAACGAACCACGGTCGTCTTCGGTCGTGGCCGCTTGCCGCCCATGTTGTGGCTTGTTTTATTTTTATGAACCTTTGTTTTTTTTTGTTTTTGCTCGCTGCGTCCGCTCGGTGAGTTAACCAAATAAACGAGCGCACAAAGCGGCACCGCATGAAAGGCTTTTTATTCTTTCCTCGGTGACGGTCGCCTGAACGGAAAACGTAAAACGGGGATCCGGTGGAAAAGCAGCAGACTTTCTTATCCATCTCGGTCGTCGGCCCTCTTCGCTACCTCAATCCGCGCTCGATCCCTCTATGCTTACCTCGCTTGATTTCGGCCCACGTCTTGGCGAGTTTTTTCTTCCACGCTAGGACAAAAAACGGGGTACACACGCCGTTTGGCAGAGACACAGCTACGCTTGCACGCACACGCAAACACACACACACACACACACACACACACACACAATAGCACTCACGTTGGGAGTCGCTATTTCCCACTATCAGTCAGCTGCCACCCACCTGCCGGTGGGAAAACTGTGTTAAAGTTCGCCTGGCCGATGGCCACAACGATCGATAACGGTTGATCTCGTTTTCGCCAGCGCCACACTCGCAGACGCGATTGCCCCAACTTTTCAGGTACTTAAGCGTAGCACAAAGGCGACCACAACATCAACAATGACACTCGCACGGAACACACCGTAGCATAACAAACTCACCCTCCCGCCGCACCGGAAAACAGACCACACGAGCGCTTCACACTTCGGGGGTTGGGAGGTGGAAATTTTTCCGACCCACTCTCTCACTCTCTCTCTCTCTCTCTCGCGCGCTCACGCTCGTTCTATCGTTCACTGGCGACTTGACCGATTGTAGCGTTTCTTTTTTTCCCGATTTCCACCGATTTCCAGCCTTTCAGTGACCTGTAACCGGATTAGGTTTTATCTATTTCCTGACCGAGACAATAAAAGCACTCCGATAGTACAAAAAAAAATAAAAAAAACACCCGTAGCAAACGGTTCTCGGGTTGGGAGCGGTCCAAACCGTAAAGCCACAGCAATCGCGGTGATCGAATGAGCGTACGATAATTGATTGATTCCGCTCGACACGGTTATTATTAGCATTTGTTTATGCTTTTGTGTGTTTCATTTTTTTTTTGTCGTGCACTAATGGAACTTCGCCACAGCCCACGGAGGCGTCCTTGGACGCCCTAGCGCTGATTCACTGATAGCCGATCGGAGTGCATTGGACGACCTCGGTATGGGTGGCTCAAAAAAAAAAGTAGATGATGCTAACCGCAACGAAGAATCAGCCCTCCTAAAACAACACACCGTGTGCTGGGAAGAGCTGTTGCGAAACAGATGTTTTCCGCGTCCGTGGCTCCGCTTGGCCAGTTTTGTGACCGATCCGATGCCGTTTACCTACCCCGAGTAGGCTTTGGTTTTTATTGGTGCTGATGGTGCGCGCCCGTTGTTGTTCGCTTTACCGAAGACGACGAAAAACTGACTTCATCCTGGCTGGGGCGACTCGTTTTGAATGAAATCCTTGGTGACCCTCGTTTCCCGTCCACGGTACGGTGGCATTGGCTGCTGCGATGCTCTGATGCTGAATCTGAACGATACGATTCCAACCGAGACAAAGAGCACAAGTGTGAGAGAGCGAGAGCGAGAGAGGGATCTCTCGTGGAGGTTTCGCTGTGAGAGAGGCTTGGTGTTGCGAGAGATGATATCTTGCTCCAATGTCGATGATGATGATGATGATGATGATGATGATGATGCTGATGCCTTCAGCCAGGATACCGCGCGCGCGTTTCATATCGATCCTCCCGAGTGGCTCCAGGAATCTTGTCTCCCGGTTTACAATGGCTCCGGCGGGTCTTCTCCCCCCGGCCCAGCTGGGTAGACGTGGCACTTTGAGGACACCGCTCAGCGGAAGCGACGTAAAGGACACGGCGACGTGAGTGAGCGAGTCCTTCCAGTAAACAACAAACACTTCGCTCATAATGGGGTTAGGTGAGAGCGAGCATGTGAGCCGCGAGAGTGAGTGGGAGAGCGAGCGGATCCAGGACGAGCAGAGCACGGTTGCCGAAGATCAAACTAACAGGGGTTTTATCAGCAAAACAAATCACATGGTCTCTAGCAGAGGGGTGCTGGCTGGCTGCTTCGTACCCGACGCCAGCGTCCACGAGGGTCACGAGTCGAGAATCTCATTTTCCTCTCGCACACCATCTCATTACCCGTAGCAGAAGCCATCGTTCGTATCCACCCATCCACCCACCCGCACGCACAATCCAGCACGAGGCTGGCACAAAAGCTGGCACACGGTTTTGCACTGTTTTCCCGCGATGACCGATATTGAGTACATTTCGAATGGAATGGGAACAAATTGAGCACCAACCTTTTTTTTTGGGGGAGGAGGGGTTTTTGGGAAAGCGTGGGCGGAGGAATTTGAGTACGCTTCTAAACCCTATCCCACACGAAACCCCCTCAATCGGGTGGGTTGGAGATAAAAAATAAACACAAGCGGAAGGACGGAGTTTATTCTAATGGGAAAACAGTCCAATTATGGTTGATCGAACTGCTCGCGAGATAGATGATTGGGAAATTATCACCCGTGTGAAAGAGACCTTCAAATACCGTGCTCTACATTTTGGTCGACAACTTTATGAACTTTGGAGTTCATGCATGCATTTTCAATTTAGAATGGAAAATAAAACAATTGTTACGTGCGCGCATAACGCATATTTTTAATGAGCATCTGAAAAGTTTCAAATTATTTCAACATTATTCATATTTTTAGCTTAAGGATTTAGTGAAAAGTAAATCGCTACAAAAATCTTTTGAAAATTTGTAATATAAATGTTCCGAATATATAAACTTGTTGTTGGCATGCCGCCTGGCACTTTGATATGTGTCAATTTCACAGCACATTCGGTCCGAACATAGTAGTCTGAGAGAAGCACTCGCCTTAGCAACATCCAATACATCTTTACTATCGTATTCACTCTCAATGAACAACTACATTTCAACATTGTAACTCTTGTTGTTTCTTTAGTTCGTGGATCATTGTATTATTATGGTTCATGATGGGTATAGATGAAAGGGAAATAAGTATTGATGCAATCGTACAATACATTGCATTTAGCAAATAACACTATAATTTTTTATCATAAATACAATGCTTTGGTGGGCTATTTAATCAGTTTTTCAATTTTTTATAAATGTATTATTGTATACCCTTTTTCATCATGTGCATGTTTATCTATATTCTTTATACAATTTTTACCTATGATACAAAAACAGGATGCATAGGTAAAAATTGTATAAAGAATATAGATAAATAGATTTAATCATAGAAGTACTATAGAAGTACTGCCAAACAATATGTATAAATTTTACTGATCGTGAAATGGGTTTGAATAGTGATATTTAATATAACTGCTTAGCTCCCGTGCTTATCCGTTTGAGATCTTATATTTGAATTTTTATTTTTATGATAATTCATTCGTTAATTCATGCGTTCATTCTATTAATCTATTACTCTTTTCTATTCTAAGTTTTAATCCACTTAACATTTTTTTCAGTTCAAGAACTATATGAAAATTCGTTAAATATTAAACAAAATACGCATTATTTATTGAAAATGTTAATAATTATTTCATGAGTAAAACAACTTACTCCAGAAACATGTTTTAGATAAAACAATACATATATTAGATGTAGACTATAATCATAGTAAACAAATAAATTAGAACAACTAAAAATAGTACATACGCCCAATAGGTACATACACAAGCTCTACCAAGCTATTATCTAAAACTTAGTCATCTTTTCAGTGTAACAAAACAAAATTAGCTACGACATCGATAGCATTATTAATACTCATCTCCAATGTCATTAATTATTTCCTTTATCCATTTCCCTGAGAATCAAGCAGATTATGCAAGGAGATAAAAATGAAAGTACGCAAGCATCGTCTATCAGAAGTTACGCATGAGCGAAGTTTCATCTGCAGTACCTAGTGGTATTGTCATATCCCTATATTTCTATTGGAAAATTTATCATTTTCTATAGATTGAAAAAGGTTATAATATAAACATTTCCATTGCTCCATTCAAGTTTTTCCATCAAAACACTTTGATGAAAAAAATGAAAACATTTAATGTATGAAGTGATATTTTTTTTGGAAAAGTTTATCTTATTATTAATATAATTCATTAATCCAAGATTTAAAAAAAATTACAACTTATTTTAGGTAACTTTTGTAAGCGTTTGAGGCTCCACGGTCCCGATAGCTAGAAACTAAAGGAGTTGTAATTATTTTAAATTTAAATTGTGCGTAATTGACTAAAAATAATTTCAATTAGAAGAAATAATAACAAGTTTGAAATAAACTATCGCTCTTTCATACAATTGTTTATCTTTTTTTGTAGTCATAGTTGTTGTGTTGAGAATAATAATTTTCCCAACATAATTTTACTGATTCACACACATTACTTTACCCATAATTCCGAATTGTCCGATAAGCACTAATGCTGCCGAGCCAGAGTGCCGAACAATAAAACACACAACCAACTTCGGCCGAACAAAAACACTTAAACAAAACTTTCATCGCTACGGATCACCAGGTCCGGGCCTCATTTGGGCAGCACAATAGATGAAATGTTTTTTTGATAACTCGTAATGGGCACCATCAGCGCATTGCATTGCGAAAGCCGCGCATGTTGCATGATATATCCCAGGGCGAGTAAGGGCGAACACGGCTAACAGTAGGCAGGCCGTTTCTTCGCAAACTTTCGACCACCCCGGGCGGTTCCCGGGTGGTGAATGCGATTCCTCCGGCCAAACTTGAGAGCTAGGGGGAGGGGTTGCAGCAACGTGGGTCTCGCGACACGATGGCAACACCGCTGTAATTCCATCGATAATAGACCAAATGCATAATGAATTACACACCCATTAACGTGAATGTGGCAAGCTTACCCAAATCGACCCATATAATATTTATATTCACATTACACTGTACCCGCCATACCGTTGGACGTATGTCGAAGCCCGACCAGAGTAATGCGAACCTAGGACACCCGGCTCCCGAAGGTCAGGAAAAGCGAAACACGAGACACATGCTCACACACACACACACATACACCGACCGAAAAAAAGATGAATCCTCATGGCAGAGTGTGGAAGAAAAAAAAACATGATAAAAAAATTGTCTGAGTACAGGGCAAAGGGGCCGGCGAACGCGTGGATTACGCTAAACGCCGACTGTTCCGTTTCGAAAGGCGTTCCAGCAGCCTCCCGTGCGATGTCTAACCTCACCCACAAACCGACGACGTCTTTCGCACGATATACGACCGGTCCATTACTGGAGCCATCCTTCGAAATCAACCAGCCATCGTCATAAGAGCCGCCATACATCATTCACATTTCGATGGCCCCTCCGGGAGTACAACTTTTCGCCGACCGCCGACACTTTCGCTCGTGTGTGGAAAAACCACCTCACCACCACAAGCCATTCACCGGGGGCCGGTTATGCTTTCATCCTTCCCACTGGTGCTTTTTTCTCGCCGTGTTTATTTTTTCCCCCCACACCCATTTTCGCTCCAGCTGCTGCCCCTCGTCTTTTGTCACACTTCTTCATCGCCAAGTGCTCGCGGTGCTTTCCATACGTTAGTCGCACATCGTTCTCCCCCCCCCCCCCCCTTCTCTCCTCCGGTCCCCATTGCTTGGTCCTTGGTCTACGCTCAATCCCACCCACCCACCGGGAGAGAATGCTCGACACCATCGGTGTCGGATCGGAAAATTCGCATCGCCCACTTTATGGCCAGGCGCGAGGCACGGAGCCGGACGCGCATACCTGCCGCCTCAGCCCAGTGAGCAGTGGCGGCGATGCAAAACCAGCCTCCAGAATGGAAACTAAATTACTCGCTATTATTTCTGCTCAACGCGCCGGCATTCATCATTTTCCGCAAAAATAAATGGGCTTCCGAAGCGGCATCCGCTTCCGCAGGCCACAGCCCGAAAACAGCTCTTGCCGGGGCCGCACCGTATGAAAATGGAAATGTTTTCTTGCCTTTGTTTATAAATGTGTGCGTGGGTGTAAGTGTGGCCTTTGCCCTTTGCACCTAAAACCACAAACCACCCGCAACACGCTGGGTGGGAAATGGATTTTACGCGCGTCTTAACTCCCACCCCACTCTCCCACCCAACGGGGTGGAGAGGGAAAGAGGTTTTTTTTCTCCGTGTTGCTATGGAAACGAATGGTTTGATTTCATCATTTCACCTAGCCGGGTGAGTGGGAAAACCGTGCGGGGAAACTAAAACCACGACAAAATCAAAGGCATCACGGACGATTTATGAGGATTGCCTGTTGTTTCTTGGCCTCGGGCGGGTTTCGTACGTCTAGCGAAAACCCCCGGTCCATTCACTCATTCACGGATGGGTTGCAGACGAGTTGAGAACACTTGACTTACAATCGTGGAATCTCGGGGCGTGTGTTTGTTGTTATTGCTTCCATTGCTGATGGTTCCGCCCGCTGCCACCACTGCCACCCCTTTGCTCGCCGGTTTCGTGTCTCCCGCACGACGGCACGAAGGGCTCACGGGAGAGCAATATTTCCGTCAAGTGGTTCTGGCGGACAAACGGAAGCAAAGTGAACGGAACCGTGCCGAAACCAACCTTCGCGGGACCGGTGGGTAGAGGATTCAATTTTATAGAAAGCTCTTGCCCCGCGGAGGGGTGAGATCAAACAAGGATTCGTCATTCGCTCGATGGGAGACATAAAAACGGTTGCCTTGGAGCAATCGGCAGACGTGCACATAAATGCTCGATTGGCAAATGGTTCTAAAACAACCGAAAAAAAAACCACCCCCCTATCCCAGTCATGCGCATGGTACCGGGAAATCCGACTAGTTTAGCGTCAGTTTTTTCTTTCTTTCTGTTCTCGCTGTATTTCAATTAAATTCTTACTCACAGCGTGCTGGGAAATCTGCTAACTGCATTCACATTGAACGGACCTCGTCTGGCAACTATTCCAATATATTTTGCCCGCTTTATTCTGAACGAACCGCTCTCACTTTCCGTACGATAACCAACAACACATTGACAAATGACAAACGTTGAATGTGAAGAACTGAGCGTGTTTCGATCTCGTTTCGTTCCATCGTCGAAACCATCGAAGTGTGCTGTGGATCCGCTTACAACCGCCGAAAAACCCAACCTCTCTCGAGTGTATGTGCTCGAAAGGGTTTCCGGGTGAGCTGTTTTTCTAAAACTCCAACCAACCCCCGGTCCGGGGCAACATCCGAAATCACTGGACCACAAATGCAAGGCCAAACCGCAAAGAAGTGTTCATTGTGACATGCTTGTTCCGATTTTTCGCTCCGTTGCGATCGTCGACCGTAACTAACCCGCACATTTTCACAAATCCCTTCATCCTCTTTTACGACACGACTGCACAGCGGCCAGTATTTTCATTTTTTTTTTTGCCTTCCGCTTGACCGGGACTGATGCAGACAGCAACCAAGAAAAAAAAACCGCACGAGCTCGGGACCGATGCTGGCAGCACTTCAGGATTTCGATTTTCCAACCGAATACCATTTTGTCGGTCACTGTTTCGTAGGGTTGGCGCTGTTTGGGTTTGAGTTACATTGAATTGCACCCAACGGCTGGGCATGGGCTCCTATCATCCCTCCAATCCCGATGCGCGTGTGTATGTGTAAGCAATCACTGTATGATTTACTGCTGCGATTGTGCATTCGTCGCTTTTCTGACCGCAGACCGAACGGTCTCTGATCTCGGTGCACTTGACCACCGAGATGAAGCGGAAGTGCAATAACTCATCAGCGTCATAATCATCATCGTCATCATCTTCATCATCACTGCAACTTCTGATGCTGCTGATGCAGCATTATTCAAGCGAAAAGTTTTGATCCACCCGGGCAGCAATCGATTCCCGATGCACAGGACGCATGATTGATAATGGTGCTAGGTGTGAGTTTAACTTATACTGTGTTTCATAATCAATCAAAAGCATGTTATGTTTAAAAAACATCCACAGCAATAAATTTTAAAATTAGTTTGATCTCATTTTGGTATGGTCTATTTATATTTTTGATAGAATAATCTCAGCAAGGGCTTTCTAACTTAATTTAAGTCTCTACTGTTAGGCAAAAAACCCATTTTTCTGCACAGAATGACATTTTTCTCGTTTTTGCAACATATCATGATTTCCAAACATTCTTTTTCATTCCAAACATTCCAAACATTCCGTTAACAACAAATCTAAAAGTCACTAATTCTAGTGACTAGTTGACTAACAGTCACAATTAAATTTTTTAGTCAGTAATGCCAATTAAAATGATTATTGGAGCCAATATTTTCGAAATGTAAGTTACATGATCACAAAATATACAAAATCTTTAGAAACCTCTATGGATAATTCTCGATTATCGAATTACAGTGATTGTTGAAAAGTTGTGATGTGATTTGCCGCGAATCGGTGGACCATACAGACCCTAGATTAATACTGTAGAATATACTATTTCTGGTTTGCTAATTTAACCGAGATCATACGATCTACATGGACCTCTCCAGTTTATTAGTATATAAGTTTCACGGCGCTAGCTTTCCACACGACAGGACCCGATCCACGATTCGGGCCTTTACCCCCTATCGATGAGTGACCAATTGGCCTATGCTAACTATTAGTTGTTTAAAAAAAAGTATTTTGTCTTTTTTGCTCAGAGCCAAAATCTCAGTTAGCATATAGTTATTCTTTTTATCGAATAAGTCACGTTTTTCTCTAAATAAATTTCGTCAATTGAAGCCATGTTCAGCCATAGTCACCTTAGAAGTTAGTCAATTCTTGCTCAGAGGAGACTGCTCAAAAGGTTTTAAGGTTTTGGAAATCAGTGTTGAAATACAGTTCCTGAAGTTTGTAATTGGGGGACAGTATCGTAAGCTTTTAAAAGTATAAATAATTTATTCGTTCACAGGAATGTATGCCATTTTTTACCTAATATTGATACAGAGCTCAATTCGTCAATTCAAATTGTATTTTCAAATTTAGCAAACGACATACTTATCTCAAAACATAATTTTTCAACAAAACACATTTATTTCAATTAGTTGCATACCGTTGCGCTATGGAAACTTAAATATTTATGAGCTTTTAAGCTTAATTGTTCGCGTTTAAAAGCTACCAAAGCATTGGAGCTTTTATAGCATCCTTAGCTTTCACTTTGTATCGAAGAGCAAAATTTAAATCCAGCACATGCGCAGTAAGCCATGCATTTGACAGTTCAATTGATGTTCCTTTATTTCATACACTTGAGAACTTTGCTAGTTTTGTTGGTTCATTCTATATTACAACTATGCATTTCTATGTCATTGAATGTTTCCTCTCTGTCATGTTACAGCTACAATTTAACTATACCCGTTACAATTTCTTTTCACAAAAAGTCTTGAACATAAAAGCATCCGTACCTGACAACTAGTTTGTCAAACGGATCTTCCGCTCTCGGGCTCTCTATCCACCGTTCGGTTCTCTTTCGTTTTCACCGAAACGATTGTCATTGTTACACCAATACAATCCTACTCGCTAGGAATCTACACCGAACGCGTCCTGCACACCACAGCCAGACGATTTGTCACGCCATTAGAACGGGACGGTTTACTACGCAGCATTCTGTAAAACTTAAATCCCAAGCCATCATCAGTTCTAGCCTGACCAGCCATCCCGGTGCTTGTAGATTTATGTTTTGTAAATACCAAAGTCGTGCTCGTTTGCGTTACTTGTGCTTTTGCCACTCGAAGGGAAACCCCTGCGGGAGAGGTTTCAGTCGCGTTCGGCAGCTCGGTTGAAACAGCATCTTCAGCCAACAATCAGCTGACGGGTTGTATTATCTTTGTTTCCTGCAAAATTCGTCACGCTGGCCGTGAAATAGTGTGCAGTAGGTGCGTCTCGAAATCGGAAAGCTGCCAAACGAATAAGAAATCATCCTCACGGCGAGGAAAATCCGTGATAAACAAACGCACTGGGAAGCGTTGCAAGTGTGTGTATTGATTTTCCACGCGAAAAGTATGACCCTGCTGAAGCTTCTGCGACGGGCTGGCGAAATTTGTATGCAGAGTAGCGCCGAAAATTTGGCAGTGATCCTACCCCGAATCCGTGCGCTGCATTGAATCCGTTTATCTTGGTAAGTGCATGCAGCCATTGGTCTCTTTCCACCCATTTTCGTACGATTATTATGATCGCTTAGTTGTTCAGTAGGTTTGTGTTTTTTTATTGTTCTTTTTTAATCTGTTCGTTTTCGGAGTGTGCAGGAACTAGCAGTAGGTAGTAATTTGCAGTATTGAACGCTTGGTAGAACGTTTATTAGCTTGTTGGGTGATGACTTTACATCCCGTTGCAGACATACTTACGCTATCAGTAATTGTCAAATCTTTTATTTTCGCTGCTACCATAGCATCAAAGCATGCGAGAAAAAAAGAACATCTCCAGACAATGTGCCATTTCAGTGTCAGTATCGAAGCTAGAAGGTGTGAACACGGGAACACGTTCCGAAAATGTGTGCATCTGTTTGTGTGTATCTGTGTCATCGAGGTTGTGTACTATCAACGCAAGCTCTTCCCTGCTGTGTAAAGGAAATGTACGCGCTAGGTGTTGTTCGTGTGAAAGGGACGGCAAGTCGTGAGACTTATCTCCATTTCCTTCCCATATCCTTCCCATCGTGCCAGGACGAAACGTACTGTTTGCTGTGCACACTAACCGGGAGAGGATATTATGTTTCTCGAAACCGTGGCTGCTTAGTCACACCAACACACCAACACATACGCCGCTGCTAAGAGCACTTAATTAAACCGCCACGCCACCCGAAGCCCAACCCCGTCCGTTCGCCCGTGAGCGGAGGATCCGCGTGAAGCAGTCCGAAGAACGCTTTTTGTTTGGCAAACGTTTTTCCGCCTCGCATCAAACCGGGCAACCGTGCGGGGAACGTTGGGATATTTGATATATGATGAATTATCACTATTACATCGTTGACAGCTGACCGTGGATAGAGTGTCTGTGTGTAATCAGCGTTACTTCATTGTTTGTTTGTTGTTTTTGTCGGTAGTTCTTTTTTCGGAACGAATATACTATGACTCAAGAGCCGCTACATTGGCGACGTAATTTTCCAGCAAAGGACTTCAAATGTGTCTATCGATGTGATTTCTATGCTGTAGAGGAAATTGTGTTCTGATATATAAGCTTTCATCTTATTAGCTTTTGTACGTTTAAAATGAAATTTATCATAGTTTTAATACATAAACTTGCGTTTAATACATAAACTTGCGTTCGTTTGCGATATTACAGAAACTCTTCAAAATTAAATAACAAGTCAAGAATTTTCCTTTGAAATAAATTGTAATTACAACTTGAATGCAAAAAAACATTCACCTGGATTTATTCCTAAAAATATGATTTATATATTTCTAAACTATATACTATATTTTTTAACTCATCCAACAATTAAAGTCATAAATATATCACAAGTGCCACAGTGTAAAATGAACGATTTTCTTTCCCATTCCTCATTCCTCATTTTGCACCTCTAAAGACTATGAGATTTTTTAATTTTAAATATAATCATAAAATATCCATGCTTGCATCAACTGCAGTGCATCAGGAATATGATTATTTAAATCTTGTGAATAATTATTCACTAGTTTCAGCGAAATTTTAGTTAACGTTCTCCTTTTGCACGTGGAAAAATTTAAAATGATACATTTAATCCAAGAATTTAAGATTTTTAATGTCATAGGATTGGTAGAGCAACAATCACACAATGTGTTGTTGTAAGTAGAATATTGACAATTGCTATGGACAAATATTTTTTTAACTGAGATTCATATCTAACTCAAATATGAAAGATATTGTCCCTAATTGATTGAATATTATTTTCTCAAATTAGCACATTGTTTGAATGTGCCCTACCCATGTTATCTTATTAGAAAACATAAAATCTTCTTCGTCGAACACACTCCTGTGACATGTATTGCTAGCAGGACTGCAGGAAGCGTCGCGGTTGTCACCAGCTTATCGAAACTATAAATCACCACACCGATCCATCAGGGCTAATCAATCCCTCAAAAGGATATACCTTTGACTAAAACTTTGACGACAGCGAATGAATGAGTGGATAATGCGTGGTTTTTTGCCCCACACATCCCAGCGGAGAGCGGCAAACGACTCAAAAGCTGGAAACTTTTTAAGCCCTCTCGACATTGTCAGACCCGTTGAAAGGATGTCGCTAAAAACGCGGGCGAAAATAAGCTGTGTCATTACGTTAGTTCACGAGTTCCGCCAGCCGTCAACAGGCTCTCGTGTTGTCCTTTGGGTAAAATGCGCACCGCGGGGTATTAGTGCGTCCTTGCTGTGTCGGGCGAGGGAGATGGGAGGGGGGAGAGGGAGAGGGGGGAGCCACCGAAGGGTAAGTGCCACCGTAACTCCGGTGGTTTACGATGTAAATGCCGGGCCTCTTGTCATTCATGGAAGAGAACGTACTTATTCAAGAATGCATTAGCTATTTGAAAAGCACTTGACCTCAAACCTTTTTTTTTTTTTGAGTGTAGTCCTGCCACGCTCTCATAATCGGCGTAAAGCTCCTTTTTATCCGGTGACTATTTCGCTGGCACCTTAAATACGATATCCAGAATAATATGGAGCAAAATTTTAAGTACTTTTTCTTTAAAAAAAAACTTGTTTTCCGCTTCAGCCTGAAGCAATAATTCTTATGCTTGGACATAAGAAAATATGCTATCCTCGATAGCCTACTGATGTTGACTGTGTCAACGGTCATATTGGCTGCTTTTACCATCGTCAAACCCGCGTCAGCTAGGCTCCGTAGGGCCGTTGTTATGGCAGCAAACTTGTAGCCTCTACCGCCATCGCTGCGGTAGTAGGCTCTCGTGTACATCCAACATGATTAGCAGGATCCTATCCAAGCAAACATAGGCAAACTACACAACCACCACAACCTTCCGCCCTTCCCAGGCTCGGCTCGTGCGGAAACCGGCACGTTTCGCACTACATTGCTGGCGAGCTGCTTCTCGTTTTCGGACCGTAAACGAGTAAACTTTTGAAGGACGAGCCCCACCAGATAATCGATAACCGATGTCAGGAAGAGATGCTCGACGTTAGGGTTTTTTTATGCTTTGCTTTCCTTCGCCCCAACCTGAGTTGATGGTTGGCCTCGTTTTGCTAGTTTTACCAGGAACTGAAGGTGTGGAGTCGTAGTGCAGGGATGCGGGGAAAAAGTTGACGAGCGTGTTTTCGATTCCGCTGAGTGTTGCTTTTAAACTACGTAGAAAACGGTCGTAGTCTGTCGCAGTGTGATGTGAAGTAAACATTTTTACGGTGATTATTTATTTTTCAAGCGATTCGTAGTGCTTGGCTCTTAAACTACGCATTAGTTCACTTTAATGTTCCCTTATATGCTTAAAAAAGCTAAAACAAGTACATTTTGCCATTTGCCAATGGGCGATTGATTTTAGGTTTCTGCTAAAGCCCTGTTCGCATAAGAACAACAACAAAAACAAACATGATTAAATCGGGAGCAATTGCTACGACTGTACGTGCATCATATCGATCATATCAACCCCACCGACACTCGCACAACAGTCGATGACGATGGCTTTGACGATGAAGGGAGATTAATGTTTAAGCCCCGCGGTTCTGCGTTTGATTATTTCTCTGCGAGATTTCCATTTCTTCCTCACCTCCCGCCACCAGGTGCGTTCGCCGACGAGCACCGTGAGCGCGACCAGGAAGCCGACGGCGAGAAAGAAATACAAGTAGCGCATTTCCTCCAAACCAACCGAGCTGTAGCCGGCGTTCCGATTTTCACACTGCGGTTTCTGGTGTATCCAAATGATGTTGAACCGCTTGATTATGCCGACCTCCCGCTGCCACAGCAACCGCTGCCGAATCAGCTCCCGGTACTTGCTACCCTTCCGGATCGGTATACCGAACGGTGGCAGCTTGATGGCTTCCAGTTCCTGCAATTTGCACACCTCCTCCGGTGCAAACGTTTCCTTTATCACTTTGTAGGCAGCGTTCACTTCCGCCTGCCTCCCGGGGACAAACACCAAGTATCGAATTAACAGCTAAACCCACTTGCCCTCCCGTACGACTCACCTCATAGGCGTACATTTCCTGCTTGACGCGCGCGATTCCCTCGTTCGGCTCGATGAACGCCCGTTCGCCGTGCGGTTTGATCTTCTTCCGATACAGCTCCTGTACGGCCGGGTCCTGGGCCTCCTGGTAGTAAACCCGTCCATAGCTAGTGTCCATCACACCGGCCTGCAGTGGCGAACGTACCAAATCGGCCACAGTCCTAATGGCACCGCTGGGACTCTGCAGCAGAGCCACAATACTGGCCGAGTAGGACGTGAGAATGAAGAAGCTGGTCAGCTGCAAGGAAAACATCAGCAACCGTGTGCCGTTGAAGTGCGGCACCAGCTCATATCCCCGCTGGCACATGGTACCGATGATGAAGACTAACGAATCGATCGGTGTAAATCGCTGCTCACCGACGCCCAAACATCGCCAAACACCAACCATCGACACCCAGTACACGGCCATCATTGCGAAACAACACAACCACACACCGACACTGAACGGCAGCTCGAATATGTTCGCGACGATCGACAGTGGCGGCTGGCGGAAGATGATGCTGCTTCGAATGATCAACGATACGGTCATAAAGTCGACCACCTGTAAGCGTTCGGTGCGCATCAGACACCCCAAACAGCCTAGCTCGATCGAGTGGTTCTGAAATTTGCCCATCACCCCGCTAAACGTCCCGTTGTGCTGGTAGCCCACCTTGTCCACCTGTACCATGTTGAGCGTAAAGTTGAGATCGTACATCAGCTCCTTGATAAACGGAAAGTTCGCCTTCGTGAACAGGTCGTGCACATCGTTGCGATCGTCCATTCCCTTGAAGTATTCCGGCGAAGTTGTCTATCAAATGAATCAAAACAAATCAAACGGTTTATCATCTACGTGAAGTTTCACCATTTAAATCCTTTTCCGTTCAAAAGTCATGGAAATCGGTATAGTTTACTTAACGGGTACGACCTAGCCGTATACTGGTATTGTGAAATCGATTTTTCACAGGACGTGATCGGTACCACAATTCCATAAAAATATCCATATAACAATCGATTGTTGGATAGATAACTACTATTTGAATTTACATTCAAAGGTTGCCCATCGTAATCAATTTTCTTCACTTTTTATGTTCAAACATTTAATTCTGTTAATGTTAGAAAATGATTACTTCAGACAGACTTACTCATTAATACTTATGACAGATATTTACTGATTTTATTTAGTATTTTAGATTTTTTAACTTATGAAAATAGTATAATTCCAATTATTGGTTACCATACTTCAGTCGTCAGTCGTCTTATCTTTTAGGTATTATTATTGTTATTTTTATGTTTTACTACTTCTTCTTGGAACCAATTGCTTGATAAGATTTAAAAAAGGCTTTAGCTTAGCAGTTAGATAGCTTCGCAGCTTAGACTCATTCTGACGAATACCATTATGTGTTCACAATTTTCAATATTTCAATGTTCAATATTTCATTTGAACAAACTGGAGTCCAAGAAGAGTCACATTCTGAAAATTGACGTAAATTATTAACTTAAAATTAATGTTTCTAATTTTGAATTGAATATTTTGAACCGTTGCCCTTATGAAGCATGAAATGGTAGTTTCAACAACGCTGAATGTTTTATGTTTTAATTATGATTATTACTCCAGGAAAACATGGGAAAAGTTAAAACAAATAGGAAATAGGAACTTAGTTTGTTAGTTTATAGTAAGGTGATAAAAAAATGTTAAAGAAAAGGATTTCTGTTCTTCTATTTCTTTTTTGTATTATTTTTAGAGTTTTTGCGGAAAGACCTACACATTTATGCATATCGTGTACTAACAATGAGACTGATTTATAATACTATTACAGGCTAGGCACATTTTTCTAGCATTCCAAATGGAAATATGGTACGAATACTGTTACATTGGGGAACTTTACCGTTAATACTTCGCGTTTCAGGATCGTTAATTATTCCATTAGTGATATCCCTTTTTTATCATAAATTAAAGGTCCCTATACGAAACTCATAAACAAATTTATGAAAATGATGAACAAGTTAGACATGGAGATAGATTTGATCATTCAAATAAGTTATGTTGGGTTTTGTTAGCACTTATCATAAAATATTCTGATTTTATAATAATTCTTATTATGTTGCCCCAATATAAAGACAAACTGAATCTATTCGAACGCCTTTATCGACAATCCATCGCTTGTGTTGGTGCATCGATTTATTCCCATAATTTAACAGTGATGAAAGGAGCTCAGGTACTGATTATCACGTACTTACCGCAGTTCCACATGGCATGGCGAACCCCTGCAGATTGCGTCGATGCTTAAGATCTCTTCCCCGAAACAGCATTCGTTCATCGGACCGTGCACGTCCGACAACAGACGGGTCGTACTCGGAGGCAATGCTGTCCACCGACAGTAGTGCTTTTCGATAGGGTTTGAACACTTCACGTAGCTCCCAGCTACCTTCACCGCCCTGGAACGCTATCACAACGTTCGTGAACGGCATCAGCTCGAGCGTGCGAAATCGTTCGTTGTACAGCAGTTCCAGCTGGGGCGGTAAACGATCGGTGCCTTCGAATTCAGGCACGCGTTTTTCTAGAATTAACCAGTTAACATTTCCTAGCAAAAGTTTGTTTACTTCCTGCTCCTGTGGGAAGGGCGAGTTCGAATTTGAACAATAAGTAACGAGCTCGCAATGAAATCGTTTTAATCAGCGCACATCTTGCCAGATTTGTGATATCGCCAACTGCTCGCACGTTGCATCGATTAACAGTCCTCCTTTGGATATTCGATTGGGAAACACTGCACCGAAGGAGGTGTCGCCTACTTCGATGAATTTAACCATTAACCCGGCTTTTGTTGTCGAGCGGAAAAAGTCGTATCGCTCCGCATAATTCCAGCAGTGGAAAACTGTCACTGATTTCACGTTCTTCACTCGATAATAGTCCAGCGCGAGAGCACTCACGTCTTGATGCCATGAACCCTCGCCCGCAATGCTCACCCAAAACAGTGAAAAACACGTCCACAACACACTTTTACCCATCGTACCTTTAATGGTTTGCGTACGCGCTCCACAACCATGCAAGTGTTAAGATCGTCAACGATAACATCTTCCTAGCGCTCTGAACTCCGTAGTATTTATATGCTCCTGCTGAATAGAGTACTAATAATGTCATTATGAAAATCGCACAATTATTGTAATGAAGGCAATTCGTACGCGTATGTGCAATATTCAACGACCGCCTCATCTACGTAAACCTTTCGAATCCATCCACTGCCGAATGCCTGTTGGTAGATAATTGAAACGTTTTCCCGAAATTTTCTGAAACCTCCGTAGTACTTACTCGTTTCATTTTTTAGTATTTCAGTGCCGTGGATTATGTCGATAGTGTGTGCGTTTCTTCTCCCAATCAATGCTTCTGTTTTGCCCTTCATGTAGCTCGCCCCCTGGTACTTACCGCTTGCGATTTTTATTACTATACTCAAACGGGATAGTCCCTTCAAACATATGTCAAATCGATACTTTTTTTCGCTCGATCAGAAAATAGAATTTTGACATATGTTCTGTATGACAAGTTTGCGTTTGAGTATAATATTGACAGCGTGTACTTACAAAGACACACACATATGCATTCTTGTCTTGCTATTATGTTTGGTTCTTAACTAGCCTTCTTTGGTCATTTTATCATTTTTCATTTGTCTGGTACTGTTTCGAATAATCTTTCACTAGTGCTAGTAACTTTGATCTTGTTTGACCGTATTTGACCGCATTTTTTCCTATTTTCGCTTTCACCTCTGTCTATTATTTACTTTTACCTTATCTCTTCAATATCCTTTACTTTACTTCCAGTTTTTGGGTACTCTCTGAGTCGCTACTCCTACCTTTGTTACCTAGGTCAGAAAAGTTCAACTGGCGGCCCAAAGTTAACAGAGCAAAACAGACAGATAGCGAACCCCGGTACCGCACGTTGCAATCGCCGTCAACCGAGCGCCTCTCGTTCTCTTTCATGCAATGGCTCCCTTTAAGCTTAAGTTCCGCATGGGTAGTGGGTCATCGCGTAGTACCTCTCAGGAGCAGGATGTCGTAGTAGATAGCCAATCCAATCCCGTCGGACCTCTTTTAAACAGTGCGAACGCAAATGATTATGGTAGCAGCACCACCCTTGATTCAGAGCAGAATAACGATAGCCTTGTGTCGATGAGCAACGATCGGCGCGCCTTAATACTAACCAGTAACACTATCGACGAACCAATACTAGGTAATTGGCCCGAGCCAAGTCCGCGCGGGCTTATCACGCGGCTGGTTCTGCTACACACACGCTACACATAACCATCCCGAACTCTCCTACCCAGCTTACTCCTCGGCAACACTCTCAAGCGCAAATTTTTGCAACCTCGACCGGAGCTTCGTCTGCCACTCTTAACGATCACTTTCCTTGCAGGATATGACAATCCTTCGCTCACCAACACGGAGTCAACGAATGTTATACCACTAAGCCCACCGCCATCGTACGAGCATGTGCTAGAGGAGGTAAGTGTCTGCGGTTGCTATGATCAGTGCGGTTGCTTGGTAAGGACACGCTGTAATTGTTATTCTCCAAAGAATCGCCTCGCCGCATTAGATAAAGAGAACAACCGAACATCGTTACTAAACCTATCGCCGACTGCACTGGGCTACGAAATGATGTCGAACAACCAACTCGCTGGCAGTGAGAACCAGCAACAGCCCGGTGCGGAGCAGGACACGCCCGGTGAGACGAGAAAACAGGAGTCCATCGATTCGTCACTGTACACGTGCAGCTCCACGACGACACCATCGCAGGAGAATTTGCTTACCTGTACCGGATCCTGCGATCCACTGTACCAGATGAACTGCAACGAGGGCTTGCAGAATTTAAGTATGTTGGACAGAAAGCGACTAGCCACGATAACGTTCAACCCCACTCTTGTTGTGCTTTACAGCTGAAGAAATGGAAACCATGGCCATCGATGAGACGTGTCTATCGAACGAGAACCAAGAAACACTATCGATGGATGAGGAATGCAGCTCGTACAGCAATTCGCAGCCGCTCTACGATCAGCACACCGCCCCGAAGGCGGAGGTCAAGGGTCCGGAGATACTGTACAAATCGAGCAAGCAGCTGTACAAAGCCGTCGCTAAGGAGTGTGGCATCACGTGCAAGATGTCCGATCAGTGTCGCTGTTTGGACTGCCAAAGCCGGTACTTCGACTGTGAATATGATCAGGTAAGGTGCGGGGTTTGCTTTTAAAATAGCACCACTAGTAACGCAATTCCAACTCCCACCAGAACGAGAACGAAAAAACTGATGGAGGATTAGGTGCTGGTACGCCAATGTTCATCAGTGAGGTAATGCACGGTACCGCGTGCACTATTCTCTAAATCTGCTGCCGATGCTGCTGTAGATTAAGAGTCCTATCTTCCTAGACAACGTTAGCCATGCACTAGTGAAATTCAACGCCGGGCTCGGTCGTAAGACATGTTTCCATTGGAATGCAGCAGACAAATCGACTCGTGAGCAAGTGATACGATCAACCTACCCGTGGAGCTAAACAACAACAACCTACAAACCCCACACCCTGCCCATGAAAAGCGCACACACTTCACTGGCGGTCGGTTCCAGCAGGGAGCTGCTATGTTGATCGTGTTTATCCCACGCAAACACACTCCCCAACACACCTGCACACCGTTCAATGGCGCGCAAAACGCTACCAACCTACCATAGGATAGTTAGATAAGTATAGACACATCGATGGCCTTCAATAACTTGCGTTAATGATTCTTAGGGCTAAAGATTGTTTCCCCACGAATTTTTACATCGACCGGTGCGACATCGAGATTTGGAAAAAAGGGTTTTGTAACCGAACGACGCGGCGCCAATACACCGGATGGCCAACGTTTCCTGTTTTCCTTAATTGACTCAAATGGTGATACTACTTTTGCAGCGTGCACGTGAGTGTAAAAGGCATATAATGACTACCATTAATGTTTAGTATATCCTATACTAGTGCAGTAACAGTAGTAAGTCAAAGTATGTGTGTGATAGGAACGAGCAGAAAGAAAATTAAAGCGACAAAACGGCATACGTTCTGAATATAAATTCATACTAGTACCAACAAAGCCACACTCATTTTGCTTTCCAAATGTTTTCTTGAGGATAATTTTATATGAAAAAACCAGCCTCTCACGAACCAGGATCACGTGGTTTCCCTTTTCGACAGCTGAACTAGTTATCTATCGCTGTATCAACCGTTGCTATGGCAAACAAGTTTTTAATTTCGACCACCTATCTAAGGGAGCATACTTGTTTGAGCTACCTTAGAATAAAATGTGATTGTCTCGGATACATTGAGGAACTATTCCAGAAACTGACGCTTGGTTTAACGAAATCACCACGAAATCGGGCAAGAAAACAAACTCACTTAAATTGAACGCAGACAAACGAACTCACTATATATGTGCATATATTTTTGTAGAAAAAGTAAGAGCGTGTTGATTAGGCATGAATACAAACTTGGTACTGATATGGATACAAATATATTTACACAGAAACAAAAATTGCGCAACAGCAAACAAACGTGCGAAAGCTGCACCGTAAGACGCAGAGACGAGTTAAAACAAAACCCTTACCGTGTGAGTATTGAAATTAATTTTATTGGAAGCAAATTACTAACTGTCACACAACTAGGCTTTAGCGAATAAAGTGGAGCAGGCGTTCTGAAGCATCCAGTAAAATCCAGTCTTTGCTCGATTCATCTTTAACAACAACAAAAAAAAACTTCTCTCTCGTTGGCTATTACCATGCAATCGAGGGTAACTTTACGGTCTACGGAGCATTGCAAGGATGCGAACGTGATGCCTAGAATACCAAATCAGTGTACTGACCACGGTGGCTACCGTTACTGTAAACCATTCAATTTACACGGGTCAATGCGAAACCGCCAATGTCGTAGTTTATTAACGAACGAAGAAATCATACAACATAAAAAAACTCATGCTAACACTTATGGAAATATATTGACGGTACGTGTCGTGGAAACTCGTTTCTATTGCGAATGCGAAAAACAAACCTAACTAACACAACGCAGCCGGGCATCGGGCACTAATCAACCCAATGGCGAATAAACTAAAAACGATACTAAACTACACACACAGAGAGAACGAACGATTCAAACTTACCGACAGCATTGACGCACGGTGCCGTGATGCAAACTGTATCCTATTTTACTACCTTCTCCCAATTAATGGTATTTTAACCTTTGTTCAAAAGGCAACGTATCGGTCAAGCAGCCACAGGTGTAATTTTTAATATGACATAACTTGATTGTCCTGTTACTACATCGGTGTACAAAAAAAAGTAAACAAACAAACAAACAAAAACAGAAATGGTATGTTACGTGAATTTGCAACGAAATTTCTGTTCGTAACACAACTAAAATTAGCGAAATAAAAACCAATGCACTAAATAAAGGAAATTGTGAAATATATCGTTGTTTTCTTTTGTTTTGTTCAAATAATCGCACCGAACAAAGGATGGTAAAAATAACTAACAATTTATTTTAAGATTGGATAATCTTTCTCTGAAAATAAAATCTTACTATTCAAAAACTATTCAACAGATACTGAGAAAGTTATGTTGAAACTCTGCATTAGAGTCAACGCCTCTACACAAGTGTCGAAGTCCGCAAAGTAGCTTACGATTCTGTAAGGAAGTGTTCTGTCCAATTTTGTTTATGTTGAAATTTAATTTTGATTAATTCAATGGGGAAGTAAAATTGTTTTTTTTTTGTCCGATATCGGAGTGCTAAAAATATTGCCTTTTTATTCACTATTTTCCTACGCTAAAAGAGCCGGTTTTTCGTGCGCGTCTTCGTGTTGACTCGGTGTGTCGGGAACAATTATCAGGTTCCCAACACATGTATAGCCTTAACATTAACCAGGTATTGAAATCTTGTGAGACCAATACGGTTATTTTTATCTCACACAAAGATGTCAAGCCAAGTCTCTCGTAATTGTCGCTCGTTATGTTTGTTATAAATACAGAATAAACTAGCTCTAGTTATTTTGGATGACAAATTAAACTTCTACACTCACGAAGACTGTATCATCAGCAAAATGACATAAGTTAACTGACAAATGATTTCAATTGTTTCTATTTCACAAACATTTTTCTCTCGTAACATCGCTCCGCATCTATTAAAGGTAATTTTACTCATATAAAACACAACAAGGCATATAGATGATAGCCACTTTCATATCTGCTTTGACAGGGTTTATCAAAACAATTGGCTTAACGATTAATGAAAGTTGCATTCATCTAAACGTTCGTTTACAACTCCCATTATTCTTTTATTTTCCTTTAGGGTCTTCTCATCAGCTGGTATTTTGTGATATTGATTCATTCAGAGTTAATGTAGCATAGAATTCTTGCATAGAAGAAATGCATCGCAAGTCTTCGATTAATAATAAATAAATAAATAAAGCATGTTTATTGTTATCGCCGATGAACAATTTTGCTACGGAAAAATACCAGTTTCTACATACATTTTCTCCACATAACGCCAAGAATTATATGTAAAACGCAATTTTAAAGAGAAATCAGTTTTTTATTATTGCATAACTTTCATTAGTACAATGTTCAAATACAAGGAAGAACCAAAGGCAATCAACTACAGTAGGCAGAGAAATGAGTGTACCATGGTTACTTGTACGCCTGAAAGCTCGATTCCGACACGAAACTAGCTAAATAAAGAAACTTTTTTATGTGTGAAGTGATGATTTTTTATCGGAGCTTTGATAGGAAGCTTCATCATACGCTTTTCTAATCTCGTACCACCGCAACAGGAAGGTCATCCGGTGCGCCTCAAGGAACTGTATGAGTAATGGTTTCAAATTTTTTTTTGATTGGAAGAAACAATGTACGGCTGTCTGCACCTTCAAGGTAGCCCTTCGTGCTTGCACCACATATTGCAGTACGTTGCATTAAGAAGGCAAAAAAATTAAATTACAGTTGCACACTTGATATAATTTCTTTCTCAACAAAACAATTGCTTCTGCTACGTTCTGGCAGAAAATATTTCTTATAATCATTTGTACAAACAATGGTGATGCCATTATCATGGGTTAATAAATAAAAAAAATATATATCGTCACTACAAGCTATAGAGATGCCGTACAATATAAAAGAAAACGGAAGAAACATTTTCATATAACAATATTGATCGCTCGTAATCATGTAACTAATATTAACTTTCCTACGTCCTTATGCTCTACGTATTCGGTGCGATCAAATTTAACCATGATTTTTATCGTATATAACTAAAACATATCCTTGCCGTTGCATTCACACTCTCTGATTTCTTTGCTCATCGATACGTCGTTCCGTTTGTTTGTGTTAAATATTAGTTTTCATTCTTAGCGTTTATACTATGTGGATTTAAACTGTGTGTATTAATATATGGATTTCAATGTGCTCTTGTCGATCAGCGGTGTAGAGTAAGTAATGCTTTCTGATACTAATATTTCTTTGCTTTGCTTTGTTCGCTATGGCATCCCAGCTTGTTCGTTCCTCCTCACGTCGTTACATAATTTACGCTGTTAAGGTTTGTTTTAGACGCCCATCGTGCGTGTTCAATTAGGCAAATTGCAATCATATACTGGAGACTATTAAACTTATTTGCAAAAAGCAAGAGTTTTACACAATTCGTGCACAAATGGAAACGGTTCCTTGAGAACGAATGTTTCGCTCGGGGTCTCGTCCACTTTACGCTAGGCATTTAGTATTTGATCTCATATTATTGCTAATAATGTATGTATTAAACGGAATTTTCTAATCTCCATCGTTTCTTTTCACCTTTGAGTGTGTGAACGGAGTGTGTGAAATGATCGAGTATGAATTTTAATTTCAAACATGAATGAATGCTGCCGTACGGACGTTGCTTTAAGTAATTTAATCATTTCAACTATCATTACTTGTGCAAAACGGTACAGTTTTCGCCTTATCGCTTTGTCTGCTCGTATTACTATTTGTTACACAAACATGAATGTATCAATAACACACGCACACCAAGTGTCCACCGTCGTATTGTTTCGCACGTACAATCACTGTACACAGTACCGGCTTGCCGTGCATCGGGTGTATGCTTATTTAAAGAGATTTTCTTCATGTTAAACCACCACATACGTACGACGTGTCGGCGGTATGGGGGAAAAACTTATTTCACAATTTGTATTCCGTTTCGCTTGAAGCCACCGGCTGAATGATGGATTGATTTTTGCCTTAAAGTTATTAAATTACTATAGTCAACGATATACGGGAAGATGATCGCGCCTTCCGGTTTAGTCTGGCGGTAGGAACGAAAATAGTCGAAACTTTTCGCGTATGTGAGGACGAACATCCTCACGCTATGAGAAATCAGAAAGAAATACAGCAAATTTCAGTAAATTGTGAGGATAAGGAAACACGCAAGCGACTTACCATTTCAACCAAACGTTCCAAGAACGGTAAAATTTTCATCAGCTCCGAGTCGGTCTGATCAACGAACCAACTCTCGATGGGTATACCATTTTCTAGCTGATATCTGTAGAACAAAAAACAAACGAAATCAATATCTTTTTCGAACATGCTTCATATTACATCGCTGATCTTTAACACTTACCCGAATGCCTGCGGTGAATTGTCTATAATGATAGTTTTGGAAAGATCCCGACCCAGAATGGTTAGATCTTTTATATAATTCCCATTGACTAGCACACAATGCTCGCGGAACAAACGATACCTGTTTTGAGTGAGAAACCGTGAGAAGGAAAAGTGAGATATGAGTGACAAGCGCACACACAAACACACAATAGCTATCGCCGCTATTCACACTTACTTAATAAGCCGACGATCGGGATCGAGCAGGTTGAGCAGCTTGTCGGCATACACCCGCTTCGAGGCGGTAAACAGTATCACCTCGAACATCTGCGACACCTTCTCGAGAAACTCGCGGAAGTATGGTCTCGTGCGCACGAACACCGTGTACTTGCACTCCTGGAATAGCACCGGAAACTTAAAGCTCGCATCGGACAGCTCCACCAGACTGCAGTGCACGAGCGTTTCGTCCAGATCCAGCACCAAGCTGAACTCCGGACTAGAGCGCGTCTTCAGCGGCAGTGCCGGACATTTGGAGCGCATTTCGCACGTCAGCGGGGGTAAATGCTTGATGAAGAAGTACGGATCGAACGCCCTATACGCCGCTTCATCGTGCTGTCCGTCGTTCGATTCCTGAAAATATGAAACATTATGTCAATAAGCTGAACGAGAAGCGCAAAGCGAATCGTTTCGCTCGCCCACAAACACTCGCAAAACCTACCTCCATTTCTATGCATTCGTTATTTTCGTTATTTTCGAGCATGGCCGCTTCGGAATCGTCGCTGCACATGGCAATCAAGTCATTGCACTCAATGTTGTGGATTAAAGATTGCTCCTCTGGTCCTTGTAACGCTCGCTGATGGAGCTGCTGCTGCTGCTGCTGCTGCGGATGTAGCTGCTGATCATGGGGCCCATATTCGGTCAGGTAAGCTGCTGTCCCTACGGTGCCCGATGCATTTGCTGATTCATCCAACATCATGCCGTCCATGTTGTGGCCCATGCTCGTCAGTGATGTCAACGCTTTCAGATTCTCGATTGCTGTCGGGTTGAGCGACGACAGGAAGGCGGAATCATTCAAGCTGTCCGTGCCGGATTGACCATAGTTCAGATTGAGTCCGGCTGCAGCAGCCGCATCGCCACAGGTTAGCAAGGCCTGCGTGAGTAGCGCATTGTACGAAAAGTCCGTGTACTGGCCGAGATCGGTGGCATTTTTGTAGAGCTCCTCATCGAACATGGAAATCAAATCCGTAGCAACGGCAGCTGTCTGACCGGCGGAGTAGCTCGACTGTGGCTGCTCATCGTATCCTGCACCGGAGGATAGCGACGAACAGTTGCTGTACGTGATAGGTTGGAAATTCGAAGACATTGAGGACGCAGCCATCGATACGGCGGAAACGGATGCTCCCAGCGACGTGTTGCAAGATGATGAAGACCAGGACGAAGAGGACGCCGATGACGATGAGGAAGAGGAGGAAGAGGAAGAAGAGGATGAAGAGGACGATGAAGACGATGATGATGACGTCGACGCTCCAGTTAATCCGATGGAAGTAGATGTGCTTGGAAAGGTGGCGATCATATCGCCAGCAATATGATTGGCAGAAGACGTATCCGGAGCCATCGTGTCCGTGGTCGAATCCACCTCCGGTACGACGATATCCAGTGACTGAGAAGATATGATTGCACTTGACTTCGGGAAGTCCCCTTCGGACGAGGTTGATGGAAGGATTGTATCCTCCTGCCGGTCGTCCCCACAGCAGACAGCACCGTTCGTCACCACATCGCAAACACTACCGGCAACCTCACTGCCCACATCGGTCGTTGTGCTATCGCACTCGGTGGTGATGCATTTGGAGTTCAGTGGAGGTGCCTGTTGTTGGAACGAAGCGGATGGCCCAACAGCGTTACCCGATAGCGTTGAGCTGATCGGTGGCAATCCGATAGGATGGCTGAGCAGCGTGTTTTTGTTTGAATCGTACGAAATTATACCAAACTGATTGAGCGCATCCTCGGCCGATCCCAAATCGTCGGTAACTTTCTTCGAGTAAAGCTCACACTCTGAGGCCGTTTCGGAGGTGGAGGTATATGCCATACCAACCGGTTCGGCGTGGGGTGCATTATTACCTGGTGAAACTTCTCCACCCGAACAGCTGGAGTGCGTAGGTGAATCTTCAAAGTGCTTCTGATCGATAACGGTCGTGCCATCGAAGAGTGTGAGATCATTACTATCCTGCCAGCAGTTCTCCTTACAATCCTCTGAGATCGTTCCCGATTTGCCGCCATCATTGCCGCCAGCCGTTGTCCGGTGGTTTCGGGTTGTCACTTTACTGCCTGCCGTGCGCCTAGAAACGATTGGTCGTGATGATACGTTGGTCGCGGCGGTTCGGCTCCGTGCTACCACGGTACTGGTGGGCGATGTTTCGGCTGTTGTCGTCGACACCTCCGTTCGACATTTTGTGGCAAGCGTCGTGACGGACCGTCTCGACGAGGACACTGCCGGTTCCACGGAAACACTCTTCTTTGCTTTCTGGCTAGCCACCTTGAAGGTTGATTTTAATTTTACTGCACTTCGGGTACTACTGGAACGCAGTCGCCGATCTCTAGTTTCGCTTCGCAGCCACATTTTGACTGAAACGATGTTAAATAACATTTCGATTCGTAAGTTTATTAGAAAAATAGCATAATTTTCGCACACATACACATTTTTGATTTATTTGTTTCATGACCAAAATTATTATTTTTCATTTATTTGTTTCATGACCAAAATTATATGTCAGCTACACATAGCAAAGAAAAGGTGTCGTTTTTATATATGCATGTAAGAATGACGATATGGTAAAAGAAATTGCATCAGCACACGTGCAGACAATTTAAACCAAAATATTTCTCAAATTCGTTGATCAAAAGTAGTTTGTCTCACAATCTATTACAATATTTCGCAATTTTTGTAAATACATAGCATGCTTTGATTTCTGCACGGATGAGTAATTTCAAGCTTTCAATCAGTTTAGGTGTGGGAATCTAATTTATCTTTTGGTTTCAATTTTCAGTTGGGAAAAATATACATTTTATTGTGTGAAACGTAAGTGTACAAATTAAGTGTGATCATACTTATAATTTAAAGAAATTAATTGAACCAAACCAGTGCAAACACAGCAGTTATGTGAGTATTGAATACATAGTTCATATGATCATAACCCGTCGAATGTTATCGACTATCGCTTGGACAATCCACACAACGTACAATCTGCGCGTGCTCATGAAGGAAGTAACCGTTTGTCGCATCAATCTCCATCGTTCGCAGTCCACGGCGGTAAGATTCTTTAACTCCTTATCCGCGGTAGACCAAGGGTATTGTTGAACAAGCTATAGCAGCTTGCAACTTCTCGCTGCAAGACGAGAAAATCTATTAATAGACCAATCCATGTGAGTAATCCACACAATGTTTCTCTTTCTGTGTTAATACTCTCATCAAGTGGAGAATTTAACGATGTAGCATTGACTCTCCCGCTCCCACACGTGCACAGAAATCGACAGGCGTTTTGTTTCCTATGCAAACAATAAAAAAAACCTGCTTGAATTATTTACTTCATGTTCAGATGTTTCCTTGTCACTTCAATACATCGATCACTTCGATAAAAAATTTAAAATAAAACATTTTCAATACATTACTTTTTTGCAAATGTGAAACATGGAATTGCTCCAGGAATCATAACAAATATCGCCCGTCGCATAGCGATGCAAACATTCTACGGAACAACAGTGACAAAATTTAGTGAAAAAAAAAATGGGGAAACTTCTCCGGTACTATGCGACAGCGAAAATGCACTTGTGCCTTCAGGCTGCAGCGAAAGTGTATATAGACGAGAAAAATCAGGTGAAACGCTGTGATTGTTCGAGGCAACAGATGAATTCAACCATGCACGAAGAAGGGAGAAAAGGTTGGTTGGCCCTTCGTTCCTGTTTGTGTGACAGAGATAGCACCATGAAGAGAAATTCAAAGAGTGAGACCCAAATACAGATCGCTTGCTTGCAGTTCTCTCGCTCCACTGCGCTGATGCTGCTGCTGGGTAGCATCGAGCCAGTCCCAAACAAAACGCGCTGATTTCTGTTTTTATTTTCATTTTCGCAGCTCTGTCGCGCGATGTTTCGCGTGCTCCCCCACTTCCCTTTAGCGTGTCCACAACTCATGCCAAACAACAAAATGCATACCCAACGCAAGTACTCTGTCGCGTCGTTGTTAGTTTGCTATGAATATTTCCGCCACACCACGCACGCACGCACGCACGCACGCACGCACGCACGCACGCACGCACTCATGCACAATTCGGTTTCGTGGTAAGCATTTTTTCCTCACGACACGATTAATTCGTCAACTTGGCGCGTACCTTAGTGACGACCACGAGCTAGCGTACTAGCAGCGTTCATGCTAACAATAAACAGATATTTGATTATAAACAAATCTACTTCTAAAGTCAACACGCGCCCTTCGTAAGACAACGCTTTGGCACTGTTGTTGCTCTCGTGTGCTCTGAACACTGGCGGTTTTTTCAATCGCCGTTTAAACAGCATCTTTGAGCGTACGCGTACGCTGGTATCAATCTTTTTGAAATCGATTTCATTGTTCATGTTAACTGCAATTTATTGCATTCTTCTACATTATATACCAAGCACGGACCAGTATTCATCTGAAGCTTTGCCCCTTTGGTTAGTACCGAGAACGCCGATTACTCAGTTTTCGCGGCGAAAAGATTTCACCCAACGAAGCAGTCGAATAAAACGCTTTAATAGCAAAACATACACCAAACGCACGAAAACTCCATACTTACCTTGCAAAACACAAACTTCCCATCAGTTCAAAACATTTCGCACGTACACATCACAAACTGTACACAGTTTTTAGCGCTTTCACGCGCTCACGCACAGAATTTTCACTGTTTTGATTTTCTAAAATGGCTACTCTTTTGACATCAAACTGCTTCGAGATCACGTACACCATATCAGCTACACTGTGGTGGTGTATCCGTACACGATCTCACCATACGATATCTATGAAAGTGTGTGTGAAATAACTCGACCATAAAATTCAACCCAATTGGCCAATTGTTTCTGTTGATAGCCTCGAGTTCAAGAGTTACAACTGAGTCGTACTTCTATTGTAGCATTTCCAGCCGATTTTAATGTATACGTTGTTGTAACGCAGAGTGATTATCTTTATCGAAATAAATTTCTATGAACAATTAGTTTTTCTACTTCTAATATTACTTTTAACGAGAATATATTACTTCAGACGATAAAACAATTTTATTAGTTGCTGCTTTAGTTTATAAAACTGTACCATTTCAAAGTCATATTATTGATTTCTAAGTTCTACGATTAAAATCTCTTTACAAATGTTAAAATCAGACTGATTTATTTTATTTAAAAAAAGAGAACAAGAGGCAAAATGAGTGGTATCAATACAAAAGACTATGAATCATTCTGCAAACCATATTTTGCAACTGATACATGAACTAAAGACTTTAAAACCATCTAAAAAATAAATCATTGAATTTGAAATCATCTAAATCATTCCAATGGTGTTTGTTTGTCCACCATATTGAATGCGAGTTTTAATTTAATAGATGTAGTGCAATTGTCCGATTGCCTAAATTAAGTTATTTCACCTAACTAATCAGCCCGGTCTAACTGCAACTGACTAACAATATCAGCTAAAAGTATAGAAATACGTTACAATTTAATGTAGTTTGTTGTATCGGTTAACATTTGCAGTGTAAAATAACTAGATATTAAAATTCAATGTATAAATTACATAGCCTTATGGTATGAAATGTTTCAAAACTACAGAAATATGTGCATTACTTGAGAATTATATTACCAGTACTATAATTTATGTTTATATTATACATTCATCATCCCTTCCAGAAACATCAAGGAATCAACACTATCGATTGCCAACTCAACATCCCTTTTGCTCATAGTTTTTTTCTTTGTAGCGAGCGTATGTGAGCTTGTATCTTTTGCCAGCGTTTGAAGAAACAGCTCAGCAGCTTTCGTAACCAAGAATATAGCTTCCGCAGTAACTATTCCCACATCAGGATCTAACTTCATTATCTGTTTTATCCGGGCAAACGGAAATTGTGCGAGTCGCTCTTCGGGAGGATCTAAAATATATAAAACAAACAATTAAGCGTGCAAAAGTCACACAAGCGAGGATGTTGGCAACAAACCTTTGGAAACTGCCGGGTTATCTGCGTTTGGTTTGGGTACACTAGATTCTATCACCTGTTCATCTTCCTCAATTTGTTCTTCGAATTCAACTTGTGCTTCTGCTTCATCAGGTATTAGGTCAGCAACATCTCCAATTTGATTATCAAAACCTACATCCTCAGAAAATTGTAGCTCCGGTGTTTCCTGATCATCTGAAGCACACTTTTCCTTACTGATACCAATTTCATGCGATTTTGACGTTGAAGGCAATCCATTATCTGCTGTTGCTACATCCACCGGTGCAGAATCAGCAGCCGTAATAGCGGCGTCGTCCTGAGTGCTAAATAAATCTTCGGAATATTGAGCTTCTTCCATTGTTTTACAACAATTTTATAAAGTGATATCTGGCGCCAATTTGTTGATGACGTTAAAACTGTAAACAATCAGTTTTCGAAAAGAGTGGGTCTTACATCGTCATCAACTTGACTCAAACGATTTGACATATGAATGCCATCAATTCTGAAAGTTGCTTTTCGATTCTAAAATTTGTAAGAAATTATAATGTCTATTGATTTAGCCAATAACTAAAACCTTTTTTGATTTATATTTACTCTACACAGCAATGATATCAGCAAATAAGGTTGAATTTTAAAAATGATAAACTATTATGAAATTTGTATTGTCCTACCTCCTGTTTCGCGCCTTAACAAATGTCATAACAAACCGACTATAACATTGTGTAATTTTGCCGGATTTCATTAGAGTTTTCAGCGATTTTGATCAAAATACTGATTAATTATGGCCCAAATCATAGCACTTCGTCGACTAGCAATTTTATTGAAAAAGTAAGTATTTTCTCTTGTCGAACTATGTAGAAATTTTCTGAATTATTTTTCTTTTTAGCTCAAATTACAGTAGAAGTCTTCTGGCTTCGGCAAATATTTCACACACAGCTACGAACCAAAAGCAAGCAACTGGCAAGGAAGAAATCAATAGCGAACCTATTAAATACTTTGGAAGTCAGGCATCACGTTGGACGGCTCAGCGAAGTCGTGAAGGTCCAAAAGGACGTGATGTTCCATGGTTCCAACCTTACGTAGTGAATTTCAGTGTCGCGATATTTCTTATTTACTTTTGCGTTCTACGGGAAGAGAACGACATCGACGAAGGCTTGGGCCGATCGCTTTTCGAGCATGTTCCTGGGTTGGAAGAAAAACAACTAATCCTGAGCTACCATTATAACAAGGAAAATGGACTATCTACTCTCGACATTGAAAATAGGATGAAAGAGTTAGGAATGAATTTCGAAACTTCTAGTTAAAGTGAAGAGTATATACCAATAAGTGCTAAGTTAAATTGTGTTAGTAGTGACGTCGACTACATCTGCGAGTGTAAAATGTTTACTTATTTAAAAATAAATTAGTAATTCTTCTAAAACTCGATCTACCTAAACTGGTCGTTCAGTCCATCACTAGGAAAAGAAAAATACGTTTTACAAAAATCAAATTTATTTGGTTTCAGAATGTAAAAACGGAAAAAAAAACATTATTTTCAATCAGTAACTATTAAACTCACAACCTAATGCTTTCGTTTAACCTTTGACAATTTAGACGGGTTTGTGGAACTTATTAAAAATTTACCATCAAATTGATTTTCGATTTTCATAAAATTTTGACTTACAGCAACATTTCAATGTTAGCGTTGCTTCGGGCCCTTTCAAAACAGACCCGTTGGACTGCTACAATTATAGCTGCTGTAGCTTTAAATACATCAGGAAATATTTTGCTGCTTCGACAGCAAGAAATACAAGATTTTTAGCGTAACTTTTGAGAGTATTGAGTAAGTTCTTCATGCCATCAATTAAAAACTACAAGAATTACTAAAAAACTGCAAAAAAACCCTTACGAAAAAAAATCAACCATTTATTAAAGGATGGTTAGTGTATTAGTATTTTTTATTGGGAAATTGAGTTTGGTTAGTTGCTAATTATCGCACCACTGTCAGGCAAAACAGCATACAACGATTTTTGTACTTAAATTGATTATGAAAACTTATTCTTTTCGGATTTTCTTCGTTTGGTTAACACCAACAAAAAATTAACAACGAAGATAGGTTTTGTAAACTATATAATTTTATTTGCCTTTGTGTGTATACTTCACATCATTTTCTACTTTGTTGTTCACTTACTTTCTAAATGCGGGGTTTCAAATTCATCTTTAATGATTTGTGATAGTTTCGACGGACTACCGAAGGTGAGCCACTACCACTCGTATTTGCTCCTTATCTCACGCTCTGTCTCAGCATGCAATTAGATCCTATCAACTAGTTTGTAGTGTTGCTGTAGCAAAACGATAAAAAACACGATTATTTAGTCACCTTTTTGGGGTGCAGTGAATGGTGCTGAAGTGCATCCACGTCGGTGTGCGCCTTCCGTCACCGATTCTTTCGATTGATAAAACTTGAAGCAAGCATTAGAATGATATGGTTTAGCATTAAAAACTAAAAGTTTCGTTCCATTTTATAACTTATTTCCTCGCATCAAATGTTATGTGATTGTTCCTTTCATCTGTCTGCTTCATCATTAAAACAAATCCGTAAGCGTAAAAAAACATGGAAGCAAACGGGTGTGCACAAATGTTTTCACCCTTCTTTCCGTCTGCACCCAATGTTTGTCCGCAAAGGATGTTACCTAATCGATCGATTGTTTCGATTGAATGTTACAAAATAGATTCTCCTCATGTCCTATACAACATTGTTCAAAATCATCAAACTTCAACGACATTATCAACTTGTTTCTTTAACAAGAAATCCTTGAGGGTAGAAAATTCCCTTCGCGTCTGCCGTTGGTAACTACTAAAGACCGATGCGCATTAGTTGCACAAACATTCGCTTAAATTGTGCATTTTCGATCAGATGTTCTTGATGCCAGCTTTTTCTTGCAATGGATACGGTGTCTGGAGCCGAGTGAAAATGGACAATTTAAGCTATCTATGCCATCGCACGATCTTTATCAGTCAGCAAACACCAGAAAACACGGGCAGGAACAGTTTCTGCAGCAGTCTAATTGTAAGAATCCTATACATTTTTTTCGCGTTGAGCTTTGTCCTCATTATGTTATTTTTCAATTCGTCTTTAACGTAGCAAAACAATCCTCGCTTACTGTTTTCCTACCATCAAACATTCTTGAAGAAACAACATATAGGAGGACAAATCACATCAGATTGAGATGGACAAAGTATATGTTTTAGGAAGAGCAAAGTAGGCAATAGCATCAGAAAGGAAGGAGCCGTTTCCCTGCACTTCATCCGTAGCTAAAACTTCAACTCAATGTGCCTTAACACTGATGGATGCAGATTATTACGAGCTTGTCGCTGTGCTGGAGATTTATCTAGTGTTCGTGATTATTTTAAGCACCGCATCAGCATTCGCCGTCGTCGTCGTCACCGTCGTCGTCGTCGTCTTCAACGGCAGCCAGATTAGTTTCGATCCGTCCGCAAGCAAACCCAGTCCCGGTTTACTGTTCCTTTTTGCTTGTGTTAGGCTCCAGTTTGGATGAGCTTGCGGGCAGCTCAAACTGATCAGCTGCACATCAATCCGACCAGCGCTGGGTGATCCACACCGAGCAGTACCGCGAATAATCGATTACGATCCGTTGTTGGCATCCCGAAGATATCTGGTTTTCGCAGGTCCCGCATCTGTACGAGGCGAATGGGGGTAAATAAGAGAAGAAAGAGGCTTAAATTAGTTAAAATTCCTTACACTCATCAAATCACGTTTGTACGTTTCATCTTCTCGCCCTTCAATGTTCGCCTGCCCTATTCATTAGCTAAATGGGAGCGACGGTTGCAAGCACCGAATGTTGTGCATAATCGAATTCTCGGCGCTATTCGCGCCCCAGCCATGGAGCGAAATTCGTAACGCATTTCATTCGCCAGCGGATCGTACGCTCAAAACGTAATGATACGTATTTTATGATCGTGAGTAATTATTGTTGCCATCGCGCTGGATGGGACTTTCAACGGAGAATCCAGCAGGGTTGCTATTAACACGGAATGGTCGATGAGAATGAATAAAGCTCAATCGTGTGCAGTTTACAGCTATATTAATTCAATGTTTTTAATTGTTTAACAATTCTTGCAAAGATTGGAATATGAGTTACAGACTATACAGAACTATACAGAAAGCATTTTGCGAACCTCATTTTTTTAAAGTATTTTTTACGTATGTTTTTCAAAATATTATTTGAATCATACTTTTTCATATTATTGGTATACTTTTCAATGTATATATAATAAGTCCTTGCTAATGAGAAACATATTATATTTAAAATAAATTCATTTGTTTGTATTACCAAACAATTGAAGCATAAAGAAACGTAGTTATTTTTTATTACATTCGCTTTTTCTCTCTCGCTTTATTTTCTTTTCTCTTTTGTTCTTTTCAGATTACGAATGTATCCTGCACAATCGCTTTGTCCATTCTAGTTTTTTTTTTAATTTTAGTACAATTAATACGTACTTCCTTAAAAGCGTAGATTCAAGTTGTGTTCAGTCGTTTTGAAATATACTTAGCATCGAGTTTTTCAGAAATTTCAATGCCCGTCAAGCGATTCAATTGTTCTTGGATCTGGAAGTTGAATTCTGTCGTTATTCTAGTATCTGAATGAGTTTTGTACTCTTACAACAAATAAAAAGAGTTAACTTCCTCGATCCAAGCATAAAATGATTATTTATGGTTATCTTACTGGTTGACATAGCATTGTTTATCACAGGAATTGTTCGAAAAACTTCAAATTAAACATATTGCAATGATTTATCAGCTTGATATCACAATAAAAGATGCAGAAATATCACTACGAAGAAAATGCAGAAAATTAAACCGATGTGGAAATGAAAAGACTCTTGTTTGTTGATTTCTTTGAACAAGTTTTTACAAACAAATCAATCTAAATTACAATGTTAATACCGAAATAAATTATAATGAATTTAGTTCTTTAATTATCGTTGCATCAAATAAGTGATATATAATATCGTGGATTTATTAACATTGTCATTTATGTCGAAAATTGTGTTGTAAATATAAAAAAAAAACAATGAAGAAATGTTGTATTTAAAAAAAGTAATTTCACCGATGTGTTTTATTTTATTAAAGTCTACTTCGTCAGGAATTATTTTCCATACTATAACAACAGCTTCACCCAAATAAAACGAATTGCAGCCAAAAACTAGCACACGGAGCGCAGGAGTGGGGCGGAATTTACAAAATTCACGCACGAGTGTTTAAATTGAAAAATAATTTTGCCCCAACACAAAATTAATGAGTTTTCCTTTCTTCGATCTTAAACCACGGAGCCGCAGCCGTGCGAGTTTCCTCTCCACCCCCTTCCGTCCCACCATTCCCCTCCCATCACGGGCAATTGTTTGCGGTATTGCTCCCACAACGGCTCTCCGGCTCACGAAGAAATGAGGCGCGGGTGCTTTTATTAATGGGTGTCTCCTTCGTTTGCTTCTCTTTCTCGCTCCGAGTTGCTTCTCTTCGCCCGCACTTCCCACTTGCCGTGCAGCACCCACCCAGCCAGCCAACCAGTCAGCCAGCAGACCAACAGGCCGAACATTCTTCTTTAATTTATGCTTAAGGGCAGCATCATCATCACCACTGCCCCGTTCCACCGGGACGGGCACGGCCACGGCCACGGATCGGCTCTCGACTTGCGCGGCAAACCTGCGTCATGGGCGCGATCAACATTGCATATCAGCTGGCAGAAGCAGATCGTTATTAACGGCGCGCCGGGCGGAAAAGGGGAGCAATGCTAACCGCGAACATTGGCGAGAGAGCATTGGCCGGCCGATAGGGAGGTATCGATCAAATTCCATGGGACCATAAAGTTGTTTTCCAATTTTCATTCCCCGTACCCTCGGGACGGTTGCGGTGCGCAGAGTGCGATCTTCGTGCAAATGAAATGAGCTTTTCGGAAAAAAGGAAGCAAAGGAACTCGCCCTCACCCCTCGGGCGTTAATAATCCCGCTTAACGTGCGGGAGGCTTTGTAATGAGATACACACTCATTGTTTGCGCTCCGTTTTAAAGATCATCTAAACAGGATCAGGCGTCAGGTTGGGAAAAGCTCTGCCGTTTGTCTATCTCGCGGTCGCGGTTCGCTGCAGAGGAAGAATTATAGACGTGCACTAAATGTGCACGACGATGCACTCCGACCCGTCTCTCATCGGAAGGATACACCACCACCTCCCGAATACGATCCGATCGAGCGGACGAAAAGGGAAGCGGGCTGGAGGGAAATTACGACCGAAGCCGGTCGCTTAATGCCACTCGGTCAACCGGCCGATCGCGGCCACGACGGACAGCCCAATGAGGCGGACAGCCCCAGCTCCATCCACCGATGCATTCGGCCGCGGGCGGCAAAAGTGCATAATTCACCCCTTATAATAATATGCACTAGGCGCGCGAATCGCGGTGCGGGCGAAGCAGCAAAATGAGGCATAAATAATAATAAGCAAAAATCAAAGTCAAAGCACTTACGACGACCAGAAACCCCGGTCCCGAACCCTTCGCACTCGGCTCAGGGCGGGAAAGCCACGGGAGAAAAGCCGACGGAGCCAACGGAGAAAACTGCTGTGTGGCAATGGGTGGGGCGGAGGGGAGGAATGGTGGAAGATTCTTTCACTAGCGCTCTCCCATCTCCACGTCCCAGCCCATCACAAAGGTCACGTCAACGTTGCGGATTAAAATCGCGCCACGGTCTCCGGGTCCGAAGCCGAGAGTTACGATGACGGGGAGAGATTCAAGTGAGACAAGCAAATGAGCAGAATGAAATAAAATAAAAATGAAATGAAGCTTACAACATGCCCTCTTTCTCTCGCTCTCTTTGTCATTCTCTTTCCCTTTATGCGGGGACCGGTGGATGGTAATGCACGAAATATAAACCCAATCCTTCCTCTCGCGGCATCCCCGGTTCAGCCATTAATGACACCACCAAAAGCGGGTCCATGTATTGAAGGGTAGCCAGCGGAGATCGCGTCACACACTCCCCGGAGAACGTACCAGATGATTGGTTTGCGGTGAAAATAAGCGTAATTACGCCGGGGTGGACAATTATTTCGATCCGTACCAGCAGGAGCGGGGAGGGTAGAGAGTGGCGATCCATTGGATATGGCTTGCAGTGGAACGTTGGAATTCGGAATGCAAATACAAGGAGATGTTTTGCAGAGATGTAGAATAAAATAAGTCATTTTTTTTTTCAAGTCAGTTCAATAAGTCATGATTTTGGGAAAAATGTACCTTACTCTGTCAAATGTTCAATAAATGTTCCTTACTCTGTTCAAATGTTCAAATGTTCCTCAATAAATACTTAAAATCACTCTTAGTATTGAGACAATTGCTTCCTGAATATGATCGGCGTCATGTGTGTTTCTGACATAGTTAAATGTAATATAACTATATATTTAATGAGCATAATTTTATTAAATATTGCAAAAAATAGGTTCAATTACAAACACCGCACCGATTGTTTCCATCCAGATATCACATAAGAACTTGCATGTAAAAATATAAAAGTCACACCAATCCTTAACCTGTTTTTCGCATCACCCTCAGTAGTAAACAAAGCCGAAAACCAACCATGAAAAGCACAAAAAACCACAGAAAAGCAAAGCAAAACGGAACGAAGATAAGGAAAATAAGCTCACCAAGAGTGTGTTCGCTGCCCTGCTTGATTACCAAACAAAGAGACGGGGCAAAATCAGTTGGCGCTGATTTTTACCACAGCATCCAAATTGAGAATTTTCCTCCACCGCCTGCCTGGATCGTTTCGCAGCGCAGCGTACAGTCGTTATGTACGAGATAAGAATGGAAGGATACCCGCCCGCTATCCGGGGCGGGAAGTGGGGAGGGACTATTTGGGTGGAGCGACGCTGCCCCCAAACAATTCCGCACCATCGCGCATCATTGTCACAAGCAGCAGCATAGCGGTTCATTTCATAGGTGCTTCTCTCTGTCTTCTCTCGACCAATGTGAATCCGGTCAGAGCCAGCGCGTCGAAGTTAATCCTTTAATTTTGCATTAATCTTTCCACCGCTCTCCCGCCAACCGGGGTGGAAGGGTCCGTTGCAGCTGCATTCGATACTGTCCCCACCCGCAGCATCCGTCCGTTTGGTCGCGGGAATAAATTATTCCAAAACCATAAACGTATTTGGTTCAGCTGCCATAAGAAACCTTTATTATCGGGCATTTCCTTATTTTGCCGTGTTGGATAAATCTGGTTTTACGTTGCACAGCGGTCGGTTGGGAGATATGAGCTACGAAGGAGGGGTGTGCAGTGTTGTCCGGGTTGGAATCCATCAACTTCTTACTTATTTCAAAATTATTGTAAACCACTGCCACTCATCGTCCCTGCTTGATCCCTGGTTCACCATCCGCTCTTGCCCTTGTATAATCCGTCATGTTGCAGTGAACGTTGAAAACTGCGATCAATGCTGTTTTCCATTCCCAGTCGTGGGATTCCCCTGTGTCCTTTCGCTACTGTTTATCTCAGTTTGTCTTAGGTCGCTGTGTTGCGTCGAGTAGGTGACGGGGAGCAGGGTTTATACTTACAAATGATCACTTCCCCGCTCCTTTCCGGGTTTCTTCATCTAAGGAACATTTTTTGTCATTTTGCTCACATTTGCATGATATTGAAAGTTCTTACCTTCTCTTCGAACCCCTGAATGAATATAATTTAGCTACAGCAACAAGATTAGCGCGTATGATACACGTTTTTAATATTTTTACGCTTCCTTTTATCATCTTATTTATCACTTGATAGGAAAATTGGTTTCTATTTAGTTGATCTTTAAGGCAAACTAATTAGGAGTGATTTTTTTTAAAGAGTGTGTGCTATTAAAAAAATCAACGCTTTCGTTTGATTAAACAAGCTTTGATTATTTGTTTATCTAATAAAAAAAATGAATGAAAAATACACGATGTCAACAATTTTGCCAATAAACTGAATAAAAAGACACTAGTAACTTTTACAGTGTAAATAATACAGTAATGTAACATAGAACATAAGGTATTTACCTTATTTATAATACATAAAACACCTTCTTGAAAGCATCCTATTTATTCTTACCGCTTGTTCAGTTTACCAAATCGCAAAACACATAGCGCACCAAGCTTGAATTTAATCTCTCCAAACAATCAAACGGCACAGTTCGACAACTATTTCTGCAAGCTCCGTACGACTCTTGATAGTTCGTACCGTGTCAATGCTTTCACGGAGGTACGCTTTCCCGGCCGCGGAAACAAAAAACCCATGTGTCAAACGGAACGAGCTAGACATTCGCGATCACGAGCTAAACATCGTCATCGATAGGTTACGAAGATTTACAGGCTCGCTCGCACAATTCACAGCTCCTCGCTGATCTCCCCCTCATCCATGGGCTCTGTGTGATGCGTTAAGCAGCATAAATCTTTGCTTCCCGTATCTCCTTCCAATCGTCTAACCCGTGCCCTGTCTACCGCTACGTATTTATGCGTTTGCGATCGAGGTAATAAGGCAAACGCGTTGCGGCGTGGTGAGCGAATTCAAGAGTGTTTTTCTTCCTGTCCAGCGCGGTGGAAGAAACGACGCAAATCAAGCGCAAGAACTGACCAAAGCGAACCATAAGCGCATAATAATGGGCATCTTGAAGAAGTTTCCACTGATCCCGGGAGCATTCAGCTAACCTGGACGCAATATCGACCGCTATCGATCCTGGTTCTGACAATTCATCGCCGAGGATTGTCTTGCAATGACCGGTGCTGTGCGTCCGTAGCCCGCCTGTCTTGCCTCCCCTGTGCAGACCTTTCCTTCGTTGCAATATGTAAAATAGTTCTTCATCAACCCTTCCAACCGCACCGCACAGCCCTTCTTCTCCTTTTCTTGCTGGGTTAGTTTGATTATTTATATGTTTGCGTATTATTTCTATATTCTTTATTGAATTATTTTATTCCCATTGTATTCCAAGTTGCTTTTGCACTGTCCCGTTGTGCATTTGATCGCCATGACAGTTTTTTTTGTCTTCGATTCTTTCATTATCCACTTTTCATTTCCACTCACTGCGATTGTGTATAGATCATGGGCGATCTCATTTGATCTGCTTCATGAAGAACCGATCGCCGTAGATTGAATATGTTAAACCTCTTTAAAGTTTGTTTTACTGTTTTAAAACCGAATAAAAATTTTGCGTTGTATTTCCATGAAAATTTACAATTCAAACATTACGTGAGAGCTTTGATTTTCTTAGACTATTGTACAATTGAGAGTTTCAATTGAAACAAATGTTTATAATTGTATGAAACTACATCAAGAGATAATGAGAAATCCAATAACTCAACCATTTCAAGCAAATTAAGATAGCTTAAAAGTTTGGTTCTTTTAAAATATCTTTTATAATCTTGATCACTTCAAAATATTTCATATAAACCACTACCATCTCATACAGCACGGTGGAATTTTGTTTCATTTTGCAAAGGATTAATTTAATACGTGCTATCGTTCGCGACAACACTCGGTGGGTGTAAGCAGCCTTCACCGAAAACGCCTGTCCGTCTGGCAAAATAACAAACCAGTCCACACGTTCGCCCTCGAGGCGAATCCCGAGATCTCCCGAGCGAAGGCGAGCGAAGGCGAGCGAAGCAAACGTACGCAAAACATCCACCGGAACGGCTAGCGGTAAACTTATTTCGATAATTATTGAATAATAAATTACACCTACAGGGTCGCATTACGATCCGGCGAATCGATCCGTAGGATTAAGAGAAGCCACCATGATCGTCCGGATCGACGAACAAGGAAACGCCAGGCCGCACCGGCTGAGAAAGGCACTCTTGGCTCGAGGCTGCAGTTTGAATGTGTTCTTTTTTTTCTCCCTCTCTCTCTCTCCTTTTCATTGCAGATGAAGTTGCACCGCTTCATTTGCACGAGCGTACAGCGCCGCTTTTATATCCTTTTGCATCGGCGCACTTCGGGCGTGAGGTATGGAAAATGGTCCAGAAATGAGTTGTACAAAAACCTATGGATAAAACACAGCATGGTTGGTAACGAAAAAGGAAGTTGATGTAAGCGTAGATTAGATATAAATATTTTCTTAGCGCAAATAAAACAACTTGATGCTCGGTTTCCGTAAATCATAGCACACTGTGCGTCTTCTTACATGAACCGCCACTGTATCACTGACATGATGGGAGTGGTTTCGGTGTATCGCGAAGGATACCCAAACCAAAAGGCAAGATGAAAGATAAAGCACGCGGGGGCTGGCAGTGAGTTGAATCCGCGCGGCGATGCTTCGCCTTCACTTCATGGCAGCAATTTTCGCGTTAAAATGTCGCGCCCCTTTGCTTCCCTTTAGGTGGCAGCGTCGACGGTGGCGGTGGCGGCCGCAACACACGTCACAAATTTGGCCGAAGCGATCACTGATTTACGCCCTACGAAAAGAAAAAAAAATACGAAACACGTGCTTGCTGCTCGTAAAAATGGATCCGTCTGATTAAATAATTAACGTGCCTGCTTAATTGCGAATGAATGCATGAATGTTCGCCGCGTTCCCTCGTATCAGCGCTACGAAGGTATGTAAACATTAATTTCAATAATTGGACAACTGAGGTAGTGTAAGAAACGAATTAAAAATGTACAAGGATAAAGTTTAAGAAGGGTAAATTGAAAAACTTTGGAACAGGAAATTTCGAAATCTTTTCTCCCAACCAGGCCAGTTGCAAATTTGCTCACTGGAACTGCACTCTCTGGGCGGACATTAAATTATTTAAAACATTTTAGTATAAATACAAGCAAAACAATTACAAAGGATACTTCAACAAAAGCAACAATTTTACGTAATTCAATTTTTTTTTGAAAAATATTTAAAGCTGTAACCAAATTCAACTTATTTTGTGTGGGTAAAAAAAAATATTTGTAACAGTTTGTCAAATAAATATATTTTAGATTAGTAAACTGATTTAAGAATGAATAAAAAATAAAATTGGGAATGATTATTAATTAAATAATACCAATTCATCAAACAGAACCACTGCTGATCGTGATTAATTTCAAAAAAATATTTTTCCCCGTTTTTTTCACGAAATCACATGACCACCCTCTAATTGAAACGCCACACACACGTATGATCTGCGTCTCATAATAAGAGTGCTGTGGTTGCTAGTGCCTGCACGTTACGATATAAAATACACGAAGATTCAATTATCATCGCGGCAACCCATGAACAAACCGAAACAGAAAAAGACACCTGAAATGAGAGCATCGATCCAAAGCACTCACACGGCACCGTTGGCCGGTTGTTGTGCGTTGTGCGCTAATTGTATCTGCAAACACTGCCGAAAGCGCCATCCGAGCATGGTGGAGCTTGAAAATTTAACTTATTAATTTGACACAACTGCCGAAAATAAAGTAACGCAAGAAAAAAAAAATAAGGACACTCCATTGGCTCCCACTATTAGCCGCCCCGGGGACGCCACGGAGTCGACATTTAGCATCCGGCCGGCACGTTCCCTTTACCTTCCCCTTTTTTGGATCCGAGCCTTGCCCGGCTAATCTGGTTCACATCTGTACCAACCATTGCGCTCATTTACATTACAGATTATCTACACTAATTGATATGCGGACATTTTCGTCCATTGATGAACCACGTGATAGGTCGTGGCCACACACGCAACGCATGACGGGTGGTGGGCGGGTGGTGGGGGATGAAGATGGAGACGCCGATGGTACCGAAGAAGCGCGCAATAATAAAAAAAACGCAGACAGCGGTCTCAAACAACTGTCCCGTATGATAATTGTACATTGTAAATACGGACGAGTGACGATCTGGTCTCTCTCTCTCTCCCACGCTCACGCTCTCCCTCTCCCAAGGTGATCCCCTACCATCAGCTTGGACGCGTGATGAGCTCTACTGCGGTAGGAATGGGACGCAGCATAAGCAGACCGACGAGACCGATTTGTGCTGCACACCAAATGTGACACAAGCGCATACGGTGTTTTCTGCGGATGAGGTTTATTTGTGCTTTCGTTTCCGATCCGATAACGCGCCCGCGAACGGACAAAACGCAGACGCTGCCCCGAAGCCGGGGGCATTAGGATTTATGCTAATTGCGCGTGGAAGGTGGACAAAGGCGGAGGCAGCAAAGCGATACGGTTAACAATTCACATCTTTGCTCAACCATGCTTAGCTGATCTTTCCTTGTAGTTGCTTTAGTTTGGGTTTTTTTTCTGTACCTAAACCGCTTGCGCAACTGTGCAGATCTCTAGGCGTATTGGTGAGAGACAAAAAACGGTCCGGATGTCGATGTCAAAAAGTGACATGTTGCATTCCATTTTGTTAGACCTGCCACCGATGAAGAAAGCAGGAGGGTAAAGTAATGCATTGAGTTTGAAAACTTCAGGGGGTAATGAAAATTGTTGTTTGTGTAAAACAAAGCTTAAAACGTCATATAAAGCAACACATAGAATGGGTTTAATGGAAATTGTATATATATTTCATTTTCAACGTAAAAAAGTTATGCAAAAGATCGTTGATTAATTAATCACCGCTTACAATAGAAACACTACGAGGATTAATGGTATTCGGCATCAAAAAAAAGCGAAACAGAAAAAGCATACTACCGCCTGGCGAACGTACAATTCCGCTCGTTACACGACGAACGTACGGGATTCAACAAAAGAAATCCAATTATAATTTCGTTCATTTTCTTCTTCCCCGCTAACCGGATCGTCCTTCGCTTCCAGAAAGCGATCAGAAATTCGTTCGCGATAAATGCACGTAAAAGAATTGTCCTTGTCCACTGCTGGTGAACGATGTTCGCGGGTTTCAGTCGCCACCCGCACCCTACCCCCTTCCAAGCACCACCCCAATATCTTCCATCGTTATAATGTCATTCCACACCTTCCCGTCCTAAGCGGAGGAGCTGCAGTTCGTCCGGTTGCGAACGGCCAGCTAGCAGTTCTGCTACTTTATTTTCTCACTCATGACTTTTCCCATCGAAAGCCGGACGTCCAACCTAATCGGGTTTTTCTTCGTACGTGAATCTCCGGTCCGAGTCGCGAATGATTAAACGAACACAAAGACAAAAAATAATAACGAAAAAGTCCTGCTGCACAAACCGTTAGCACAGCCACATACGAGACTGGAGCGAGCTGTCTGTCGGACTTTGATTTTTGGCAGCCAGCCATCAATTATCAATAAATAAAATACTCCGAAACGAAATGTTGCCTCGAACGGAAAACCCGCCGAACCGGTGGGGGAGAAAATGTAGCCACATCGACGGGCAAAAGGATCTTTGATTCAAGCATAATAATAAGAAAAAAAAGTAAACGTTGCCTAAGTGGACGGATCGACGCGACGGGAGCGACGAAGCGACCGTATTATTAAACCCAAGAAAAAGGATGTCAACGGATCGATGAATGGGATCACGGTGCATGGTTTACAATTCACTCCGCACATTATTCACGGGCATCAACAAAATGGCAAATAATGGCATAATATTAAACCACACCAAATAAGGGTGCGTAGGGTTGGGGAAATTTTGATGAACAATTTTCGGCGCAGCATTTGCAGGACTGGCATTTCCAATAAGCTTCGTCGTATTTTATGCCTAATCTTCAAACAATCCCTACGGTGCGTCTGCACTATTGTGTAATTTTAATTTTAAATTTCGATAAAGCAAGGCAAGCAAAATGAGCAATCAAGAAATTTGCGTTCATAATACTCATTCATGCGGCGCTCATTGGCACGGTGAAAAATGGTAACTAGATGAAAGTTTCAATGCTTGGAAATGCAATGAAAAATCTGGTATCTTATGTTAACTGTTGGATTAAAAATAGTCACCGAGCAAATGTCGGATTATTGAATTATGTTGTAGCATCATAGTTGAATAGCTAACTTAGGTTACTCGAAACAAATAGACGATACAGATGGAGTTATAAAACTATTTTATTCCTGTAAAAGACATCCTTCTTTCTCCTTAAGTTTATGCTTAGTTTTAAGGTTTGACCATGTATTGACTGTGTTTTGTTTCACAACTCGTGAATCAGGCATCATTGAATAGTAACAGTAAAATAAAAAATAAAATATGATACTGTTTCTTGCATGTCAAATCAAACATCTTTTGGCCGATGGTAGTTTTATCATTTACGAGCGTTAATGGAAGTACACACTTTGCATGTGAAGAATGGCGTAGGCTATGAACTATTTCCGTATGAGCAAATCATAATTGGATCGTGTTTTGGAGATAATCCTATATTTTTGAAGAGCCAACGATCAGAACATAAACATGATCATGGTGAAGAACAATCCAAAACTTAAACTTCACAAAAAAGTTCTGCTTTATTGAAAGTGGACAAGCTGGTATACCAACGGATGAGAAACTCAAAGTCATCCACCTTAAAGTCAATGATTGTCGTTCTGAGTTCTGACTTATTTGGATCGATTCATATCGCTCCTAACAAAATACGAATCTTATACGATCATATATTGTGAATGTTCTACATAGTGAACTTTTAGTACTTTCTTTGAGTAAAATAAAACAACTTGTTTCATTTTTTCAGCACAAAAAGCAAACACTTCTGGAAAATGATGGTGAAAGATGATTTAAATGGCTATACTTCACGAAGAACTTTCTTTACATGCCATTTTGTTTTGCATTTTTATCATAAAAATGTGCCATAAACGTAGGTACGAAATTTGTAAACACGTACTTTCAAAATCAATAGAAATCCCAACGTATAGCTATGATAATTGAAAGACTTTGTAAATGTTATTATTAAACCAAATTTCCAAATGAGAAACACATTAATTAACTATTTTAAACTCAAAGGTCGAATTTTTGTCCCGTTTGTATCATCCTTTGAACATCCGCTAATGATCTTCCAAAGCCATCGATGACCATCGAAAGTAACGGTTCATCGTAATTAATCATCCCGATTTCGCAGTTCCGCGAACTAAGCGAGGACACCTAATTTATTCGTGCCTGTAATGCTTATACGCAAAGCGCACAAAATAAAACACCGCTAAAACAATGCCCCCAGCGGGTCAGGGCAGTGCCACAGCATCCAGTCAAACAGCAAAACGAAACGAAAAACCCGAAGCAAAAGGTGTCCCTTGTCCTTTGGGGCGTCGACGGGGCTGGTGTCGTCCCGAAAACGAGCCACCTTAATCCTCGAGGGCGGAAAAAATGTGTGAATGGTCGGTCTCATCCCGTTCACCATCCCGTTTGTTTGCATTCAAAATGCAGCCCTATTGAAATGTGGCAAAAGTCAGCCTAATTAATGGGGCACCACCACCAGCATGCATGAGGGACGGATCATCAACCATGGGCGGGAAGACAAACTCGCCGGCCAGCCACGGCCGCGGCCAGGCGGTACGGCGACAGAAGAATGCTTCCGAACCGAAGGAAATGTATACATAAATTCTAAAACAACGAAAATGGACAACTGCCTGCCTGGCTGCCTGCTTGCTTCCGACCAGACGTAGCTGCTTAATCACCCTTTGTTTTTGGCGCACATTCGGCGAACCGTTGGTGCCGTTTATTTTCGGGGACGCAAAACGGACACCACCGAAACTTACGAGCCAGGTCGTCAGAGAAATCCGCTCCCGCAAAACCACTGGCTTCCCGGTGCATCGAAAGCGGATCGACTTAATCGACTTACGTCGTCGGCCCTTCGCCCACCCCCCCACCCCACCCTCCGCCCCGAGCGCCACTGATGCTGCCCTTCGCGAACACGGTGACAGTCTCATTTCAACAGATTTCCTGCCAGCATCCATCGGCCAAAATGTGTGATGAACACCCGGCTCCTACGTTTTTACATTTTATTTCTATCCTTCCCCCTCACTTTCGAGCCTTCATTACGAGATTGCCTTTTGCAGCGTTTGGCACGCTGAATGGAGTTTTACGCCCGAGGAAAACGAACCGAACGAGCGGTTTTTCCATTCCATTGCGACGTGCATGGTTCGGTTTCGTCAACGAAACGGATCGCGGATTCGGATTCTTTTCGACATTCTGTTCGTCACTTCCCATTGGGCAAGGGGCAGAAGCTACGCTGCAGATCGTACTGGCGATCTTACATTAAAGCGTTCTCTCCTCTCGTCCTCCCCTTACACCGGTTCGACGATGCATATTCAACGGAAAGTACGGAGTGCTGGAAAGCGAACCAGGGCGTGCACGGAGGGGTTATGTATTTCATTCAATCTTTTTGAAGCTTTCGCACAAACAAAAAAAAACAAAAAAAAACAAAACATCGTAAGAAACGTTCATTGATTGGAGCCGTTCGGTTCGATCGATTCGGTTAATTCATTGCACAATGTCTTCACGAGTGCATTTGTGTCAATGAAATAATCGCTTGGCTTTTCAATAAAACCTTCGTTGCAACGCTCTTCAACGGTGTTTAGCGACTTACTAACAAACGTTTCATGCAGAGTTTAGCTCATGAAATTATGTTTCCAAAATGATTGATACAATAAGCAGAGCTTCTGTTCATTATTAGCGTCGATGCTTATTGGAAATTTGTTTACCTGATTATCGCTTGAAACGTTGCTGTATAATTAAATCCACCGCCTACTGATTAGCATCCAGTTGAGCGAAAATTACCGCCTACAGAACCAGTCGATGGAGGGACTGAATTTAATATGAAATCTCGTGACCTCATCAATCCCGCCGCTTCCGCAGCGTTTTGGAGTCCAACATTTGCCACAGACGTTCGAAAAACGTCTAAATCTAAATGCTCACCTCTCTAACGCGGCTCTCGGGCGGCTCTAGCCAAACAAACAATAATAACTTCTACCTCTCCTGCCTTACCCACCCACCCTCTAAAAAAAAAAAACCAGGACAGGCAGCATCCCGCAGCTGGAGAAAGCATGATTACACGTTTTGCGGTGAAAGGCAGGCGCGGGTAGCGCAGCAAAAGAAAACCCCCTCCCGATCGGTACCTTTAATTGAATTAACGCGTTGAATTTTTAATCCGCTGTTCAGGAGGGGGAGGAGGAAGAAAAAAAAAACGAACACGATCGGCAAACTCTGGAAGTGATTGCTATCGGTTTGGGACCGGTTGGGGAACGATTCCGTGCCGGACCGAACGAGGCAGGTCACACAAAACTATATCAAATCACTAGCTAACAAGCGCCGTGAAGGAGACGGCGACGGTTCTGGTGCTTATCCAGTCGCAAAACGGACGTACCTCAACGTGCGAGCGATCGCTCACTCATTCCAAGTCGTCGTCGTCGTCGTTCAATAATGCAAAAGAATCGAAAACCGAGCCCATTTCTCCAGGCCGCGAGGGAAGGTTACGACGCTTTTCTTTTATTTTCAATACCATCATGCGCTCGACCGCGCTTCGCATGATTACACGGGATTGCACGGACATCCAACGCGTCGTCCGCGTCCGCGGGGCGATCACGCGCTCCACCCACCGCGTTCGCCCGGTGGGTCGTAATCGCGCCGGTCGGACACATCGTATTTTCATCGTCGTCATCACCATCGCCATCATCATCGGCATCGGGCAGCCCGAACCGGGTGGCGGGGGAGGGTGGTGGGCTGGGCGAGTGGGGCACTGCGAGATTCGAGTTGAATATGCGCATGCGCGGCTGATTAATTATTATTGAAATCACGGCTTTGCGCTTTGCGCCGTATGTCATTAACCTCCTTGACTCGGCTCGAAAGATTAATTGAATGACTTTTAATTTTATCTGACATCATTTACTTGTAAATTAATAAAAGCTTTTCCACCAACACTAACGAGCACCGGGTTAAGGGGAGCGGGAAAGGGGGAGAGGGAGAGAGGGGGAGAGGGGCGAGCGGCCCGGTGCGGATCACGAGCATGATGAGATGGAAACCGGAGAGCAAGCAATGATCCCCCGAGATCGGGACGTTGTTCCGCATCACCGATCTCGCTAGGAACAACAACAATGACAGTAATAACAACAGACACTTTGATAGCAGCATAATGTTTCGTGTTGCGCGCACTTCATGTGTGTGTGTGTGTGTGTTTGGTTTCGTGTGAGGAACCCCACCACCCAACCCGATCGTGAGCAAATAAGCTCAAACGTAAAATTCTTCTCATTTCACTAGAACTTAATAAGGGCAACGCTTCATCGGCAGACGCGGCGGAGCGCTTAGCTGGAGAAAAGTTCCCTTCCGGCGAGTTTTTCAGCGTTGAAGAGACAAAAGAAGGGACGGGCGAAGCGGATCGTCGGGCCCGCGAACAGGCACAAGGGGCCCGCGAACAAAGTCCGCATTATTTATTCAACATTCGTATGGAATGTATCATTTGTATTTATAACAGCAGCAGCAGCAGCAGCGAGTCATGTACGGTAAAATCATCAGCGTCGTCGACTGCGGGACCCGATCGCGCTCAATCGCGGCCAGCGCGTTATTGAAGCGATCGTTCCGATGGGAAAGGAGACACAAATGAGCAGAAAGAATTAACGGCCGGATTGAGGAGGGCAAAAGGCGCAGATAAAAAAAGGCAGGTAAAATATGTGTGGGTGAATATCACAGAACACAAGAAGAGGCTGAAAACTAAAGGAAGAACAGGAAATAAGGAGAAAGAGAGAGAGAGAGAGAGAGAGAGAGGGAGAGGGAGAGATAAACAGGGAGGTCACGAAGTGAAACTTACATCCCGAACACTTCAATCAAAACGAATTAAGAATTCAAAAAATTAAATAAAAACACAAATAAAGAGATGGAAACAGAAACAGCTTGAGGTCCGACGTCGATCGCGAGGGACCGCGCACCCGAGGAGGAGACGGGTGCCAGAGTAAAGGTGGACGGCGAATGGAGGAGATAAAGAAAGAGAGAGAGAGAGAGAGAGAGAGAGAGAGCAAAATAAAATACCGACCACACCAAATCCTCCGAAAAAGCTTCGGCTGTGGGGCACAACAAAGGAGAAATTATAAAGGACACTCCTTAATTAATTAAATCTCGCTTGTGTCAAGATCGCTCGATCGTCACGCGTTCGGTGATCTTTGTGGCACCGATGACGATGACAACGGCCACGGCTCATGCCAGTGGGAGTGGTTTGATGATGTTGGGGTGGGTTTTTTTTTTGTTATTTAACTGGCTTTAGTTTTTTCATTTCATACTACATTCAATTCTCCCACCGTGGGTAGGGTGAGTTTTGCGGGCGGTGGGCGGGCGGGCGGATGGTTGGTTTGGTGATTTTCGGGTGTGGTTGCGCCAAACGGAGGCCACCCTCTCGAGCCGGGGGTGAGCTTCTCCCAAACGCCCGCGCCACCCCTGGGCCTCGTTCCTTGACCCGGATACGAGAGTGCGTCCCCGTTTATTTACATACAATACACGCACAAGCTGTTTAGGTTATTTGGTGTTCTTTGGTTTTTAATTTTACTCATCACGCAGATCGTTTGCTCATTTATGATGCCATTTAGGTGATTTGATCAAGTGGAAAATCGGTTCAAATGTATAATTATAGTGACACAATTTCGGGTGCTCATAGCCACGAAGCTTAAGAAAAATATATAAGTAATTATTTCTAGTGATTTCCATTCCAATATTAAATACTTTTAATCTTGAATGTTTAGAAAAGAGATTTATGGAAATTTAATAAAAACTCGGCATTAGCAGTTTTGATATCAGAAACGATTTGAACAACATCAGAGCATTTGAGGAATCATCTACAATTGTTATAAAAATCGAATACGAACTTCAATAAAAAACCTTCAAACAGCAATATTTTTAATCCCTTTTTCAGTAGAATAACATGCCAACATTTTTATCTTTAATGATCAGTATGCAGAATCTGCATTAGGACAACGAATAAAGATATTGTATTTGAAGTAAGATAAAGGAGATACAAAAGAAATTAAAATTACGAACGCGACAATAACATTCAGGGGTTATTTTTCCAATTCTCTTCCTAACCCCTGGATGTACACACCGTCTAGTATATAACTTCTTTGGTTGTGGTCAGTGAAAAAAAAAATGATGATTGTTGATTGTTTGCAAATTTAAAAGCCCTTATGATGGCCTGATGGTTTAGTAGTGGCTGATCTCATTTGAACTGTCTCCCCCTAGCGAGGAGTGACTAACCAACTATTGTGGTAAAATTAGTCTAGTAAGCCCGTAAGTAAGGGCACGCATGACTTCGGTCGTTACGCCAAGTCTCTACTCTACTCTACTCTAAGAGAGAGTAAATCATAGAGTTATTTCTTACTTATATGATGTAATGACAAATATTTTTAATTTGGAAATAAATTGTTGAAAATTTTAAAAATTTATTGCATAATTGATTCCCGTTAATTTCACGAATAGCTTTAAATAAAGTAAACAATATTTTGTAATACACTAATGTTTTCATTAGGTAAAACAAAATAGAAAAAGCGAGTTAAAACAATAAATGTAAATAGGAGATAGATGAGCTTATGTTGCCTGTTGCAGCATCACAGCTTATGATTTTTGATAAACATAGGAATTTATTTAACAATTGAGGTGCCAGAAAAACAGCAAATGTTATCAAAGCTAACAAAACCAATGACTGGATTAATTTAAATAAACTTTTGCAGAGGATGAATATGTAAATATTGTCTTTACAGGAGAGTTTCTCCGATAAAAAGCACTCGGCAGTGAATAAGCGAGAACAGTGGACTATGGCTTATTTTAGGTTCGATTTACTGAGTTAAGTGAATCCCTGTGTGAGAGATAACGATGCTCTAATTTTTGCAAGACATCACACTAAATCAAATTGGATGTTATATTTAAAACCTTTAATTATTTTAATTGATATTGTTTTACAAATTGATCGGACAGGAACACATCCATTTGAAAATGTATATAATATTAATCAACATCTATCGTGATTATGCGTTGAACCAACTGTTTTCGTTTTATATATATATATGCTCTTGTTACCAATGTTTCAACCAACGAACAAGTCCCCTCCATTCCTTCTACTGCAGTGTTTGCGAAAGAAACATTTACGGTCTTGCGGAAATGCTTCCATCAGCACATAATTCGCTCAATTTATGAAACACGGCATTAATTATCACCCGATATCTAAGCGATCATTTCCATGTAATCCTTCCCCCGCCAGCGGTGCATCAATATTCACCATTGTTGCCCGCTAAAAACCGTACGTTCTACCCTGGCCGGGCATTGTTTAACTAAATGCAGCCGCGAATGCAGTCGCGAATGTAATTTCCTTAAATGGTCCTATGTAGCAGCAAAGTTTGCTCTTGCTGTTGGCCTGTGCGCACAAAGATATCGCACACAATTGCATCACGCGTACTACGCGCCCAGGAAGCGGACACGGGAATGGGGACGAAACCGACCCTTGCGACTAACAATGCTTTTTTAAATGCTCGCACGCCGCAAATGGTGACAAAGATCGGGCTGCCCATTTACACGGCTACCCGTCCATTCCGGGAAAATGGATATCCACTCCCGGTGCTGCAAGTGATGCTGCAGCCGGGGGGGGGGGGGGGGGGGGGGGAACAAATGCACCATTTTACACCACCAGCCTCCGGCGGCCATTATGCGGTGCTCGGTGTAGAGTGATTGTGATTTTGTGTCGTATCGTTGCACACGGGTTGCGGGAGCAACAATGGAAATAAGGCACGGAAATGCAAGCCACAAATTGTGGATTCTACGAAATCGATTAACCAGACCTCCCCCAGCGGCCGGTGTTCCGGGCGGGGTGTGATCGTGCGGTGCGCGTTTGGGCTTATGAATTCCACGCTTTTGGCATATTTATGAAAATTTAATAACTTTCGCCCCGTTCGACTAAAGTAGGCCGGCTGGGCTCAACGGGCGGTGGGTGGGCGCGAGGACGGAGGGAGGAAGGGCCACACATATAAGGAGTGTTTGGAGAAGACGAGCTTGCGAAACGATATTCTGGTTAGCAGCGAGCGTTGGATTCGAAATCGGGTTCACATGCCCGACGATGTCCATGGTCCACAGTTAATGCGCGCACGTCGATTGGTTTATATGCCGTCCGCCGTCCAATTGCCGTCCGGGGTGCGGAATGCAAGGCGGTGCGCGAAGAAGGTGAACGAAGGCAAGAAATCAAGGTAACATCATTAATTCTTTCTCACCTCATTTTAATATCATTTTCCTTTTCTGCACATTGCGGATTGCGGTGCATGATGATCTCTATGCTGATCCGATACGACGGTGGCGACGGAGGCGACGGAGGTGGCTGGCAACAGCGGCAAGGGACCAATACTCAACCGCGAAATGCATCACCATTGCACTCGCCACCTGAAGAATGTAACCACGGAAGGCATCCCACTCCATTGGTCTAGCCTGCCGTGGCCATAAGATGCGGTACACCCTAGGACCCCTTTATAGGTGTCTGTGTGTGTGTGTTTGTGTGGATAAGACGGAGAAGAAACGCTGCGGTAAGAGAATGCAACCAAAGTGCAATCCTGCATCCGCACGGTCCAGGTCCAGTCCAGCGTTCTTGCGCTTGAGGGTCATGCTGACAAAAGGTGCGAGAAGAATCTTTCTTCACGTTTTAACATCGCGACACCGCAGCAGCAGCGTACCAGTTCGCGAAGGAGAAAATTTCCAAGCGATGGAGGCTGGCAGCTGCGGGAGGGCCGGCAAACCACAATACCGACGACTCGGTTCGGTTTTGCGCTAGACTTATGGTCTACCTCCTGTGGAGCTTGCGTACCGTGGCACAGCTTCTCTACCGGGCTTCTCAACCGGTTTGCCGACCCGGGCGAGGCAGCAACATCAACTCCCAGTTTCGCAGCATCCCCACGGTCGCGGGTAGAAAGACAATGAAAATCTGTTTTATTATCAGATTAAAGGCAGATGAATTATGAATACAGAAAATACCTAATGAAGTTCATTATAATCGTTCGCGACTCAACCGCACTCCCTGCACCAAGAGGGAGCGAAGCCGAGCAACAACAAAACACACACTGCTTCAAAATCAACCGGCAAAATGCATCCTCCCAGCAGTGCAACGAATGCAAGTCCCGAACCGAACCGGCATGACTGGCGAGCGAGCCGAGCGCGCAAAAATAATAAGTAACAATAAAGGGCTCGCGGGTTGAGCAAATGAGATACGGGCTTGCTTCGGAGCATCGTGATCATAGTTTTCACTTTATTTTTCAACTATTAGCACTAAGTGTTCTTTTGTGTCAGGACTTTAATAACCAGCGGAACCAAGTCACAGATGGTACTTGCTTATTTGTTACATTTATTTCCATATAAAAATATTCACCTCCATTCGTATGAAGCTCAAACTGGGACACTAAGAATGAAACGCTCATCTGTTTGGTGGGATAAAAACGTATTTTCATGACTGCCGGTTTGCTGTTTTTTATCAAAAAAAAACCAAAGAAGTATTTTACAAAAATTCCTAGAACAATGAAAAATATGCTATACATCGCATAAAACCTATAAAATATAAAAAAAATATTGTTTTGGGTCCCGGTAATTCCTATTTTTCTGTTCGTTAGGAACACCATCTAAAGGTAAAAGTCAAAGCCTACTATAGAGACAACTTATTATCGGTTGCCAATATTTAACGACGTCGAATTTAGAATTTCATAATGCGACTTATATAATAGTTTGCAATTACCTATGTTGGCAAATGTTCGTTAGAATATGTTACATGCAAATTCACACGAGCACAAATTTGAATTATATTTATGATTTTGTTTTGTGTTTTAGATTTAACTACTGTATTTCACATCACTTTTAGATTTTCTATTATGATAAAACTGTCAAATTTTTCACATAAAACATACATAAAAAATGTACAGCATACGCTTCTGGAATTTTGTTTGTCCATTCATAAGGAACGTTTGCAGTATGTGGCATTAAACAGTGAAATAGCCTTAAACCTTCCAGCATTTAAAACAGTTTTTTTTCGCGTTCTGCTCCACTTTACCATACCAAAGCTAGATTCATTTGTGAGGCAGTGTTTGATTCCCACGAAAAAACCCAAACATTTCGGTCCGTTCCCATCCCGGTGTGGCGGTGTGGGACACACACACACACACATTCACGCAAAAATTCCATACAATTTCCGCACCCACCGAGCGGCTAAAAATCGCGGCCAATCGCGGCCAACGCGCAACAGTTGCCACAGCGCCGTTACCGGCGTTCCTATTATTTAGTGGTTAAATTAAAACTGTCAATTGTTGCGGCGCAACTTGGTCGCTCTCTGGTGAACCGTTTATAATTGTCAAGATTTGAATATTAACGAGCCTGCCCCGGGCCCCGGACCCCATTTTCCCGCGCATGCGCAAGTAACCGCCGCACAAAAAAAAACCGGACACATACCCACACACACATGCATGGCCTCTACCCGTTTTTTGTTATGTTGATGATCAGCAAAAGCGCGCACTCGCAAACACGCACAGTCGCTGCTCCAGAACCAATGGTTACTACTTTTCCATGTTGCGTTTGCCATGATCACCGCATACGCGCACTCACACATGTGGCGATGATGCGATGGCCGATCTTGTGTGACCGGTGACGAACAATTATATTAATGGTCATTTTAATTAAATTCATTCCGAACGACACCATCACGGATGTGTGCGGCGTTGAGCATTGGGAGGGTTAACCAAAGGGGACGGGGGGAGAGAGTTGGCCAGTGGCAACCGAATCGGTGCCAACGAGACGAGATGAAGGAATGATGACGGTGACACGAAATTCTCGCATTCGTACGAAGAATAGCAATTATATTCATTTGCATTTGCGTCGCAGCAGCACGTGAAAGCGGGACAAACGACTTCGTTTAATGCTCTACATATTCGCATACACGACCGAGGCGCGACCGGGGCGGGTAGCTCATTGTGTGAACATCACTGCATATTGTTTCCCGTTTAACAAGAGGAGCACATTGCTCAGTCGTCTGATTTGTATGCGCTCGGTCTGCGCCTCGGTTTTGAAGTTAAATCTGTTTTTTTTTCTTCTTGTTTTGTTCGTCCACCGAAACATTTAACAACGATTAGAACGAAGTACCCCACTGCATTGTTGGTGTGTTGGGGAAGAGTTGGCGGTACGGGGGGTGGGTTGTAATGCGAACATGACATTTAATAAGCTTGCACTGCTCACGTGGCCCACTGCTGTCCTAACAGCACGCATGTGAACACGTGTAATCATCTTCATCACACAACCGTAAAGTAATTCAACCAATTATGAGAACAGTTTTGTGGTGCGGGCAAGTGCAACCGAATGAGGGAAACCCTCGCTTGCGATACATTGCCCTGAAGTAATAACTGCTCCAGCAACACTGTAGTAAATTTGACCACGGCACAGGGCACGTCCGATTTGGGTACAAAAGGGTATGAAACTGACAAAATTAAACTAGGCGATGTTAACGCACTAATGGCCTGTTTCAACATTCATCTGCAAGAATTACATCAAATTGGATTTAGCGCAAATTTAAATTCACAAACAAAACACGTTGTAAAAACAAAATCTAAAATCCTAAAACCTCAAGACATATTTGGTGTATAAAATACTCAGTGTTGAATGTTTTACGAGCATTAAAAGTTTATAGCCATTTTTTCCAGCAAAAATATGCTTCTAAATTAAAAAAAGCTCTTCATTTGCCTCTTGCTAAAATAGTTTCTAGAATGTGAAAGTTGAGTAATGGCACCTGCAGTACAATTTTCAAAAAGAACTTCTTACAAACAAAATAATAGATTTTTAAAGTAAATGCAAAAAATGTGTTAAAGAACTATCAAAATGAAAACTGCTAACAACTACAGTATATTAGGTTTTATAATCAGAACTTTGTTATCATTTCAGATCTCTTCAGTGTTTCTTTTTGCTACAGCATTTGTTTATTGGTAATTTAAATCAAATTAAATTGCGTTAATATTCATCCAATTGCCTTCAAAACAAGCTGGTTTATGGCACAAAGCATTTTTTCATCGAAGTTTAATTTATTCCAATGACAAAATTCATCAAAGGCTCAAACTACTCATTCTCTTTATTCTCAAATTCACTCAATACTCTCAAATTCAAGTTTAAAAAATACTAGTAAAATCTAACAGAATGTAATTTACTTTTAGTACTGTACTACAGCATCGTATACTGAGTCGTTGCCATGTGAACAAATGATCAGACAGAAGTTACTTGATGCTTTGCTCACAGCATTCACGCTGCCGGCACAGCAACCCACGAAAGGCATTTTCATCTGATTTGGCCTTAATTGACTTTTCACACCTCTAACCATCGCATTTAATATAAAGCGACACAGCCCCGCCGACAGTTGGGCGAGCGTCAAGTTTTAGGCGTTTATAATTGAGTCGAGCGATCAAAGTGTCGGGCAACCAAACCAGCGGCATCAAGTTGCCTATTGCGCGTTACGACTGCACACAAACACGGAGAGATGAGGCTCGCCAACAAATCTTACCCGTTTTGCTCGCCTCGCTCGCTCACTACGCTTCTAATGATATGATTGTAATTGCCATCAAATTAGCTCCCGGCTTCCCGGCAACGAACAACGAACACGCTCAGGGGGAACACACCGATTGTCCAAAAAACTTTCCATCCCATCACCTTTGCGCCTCGGCAGCAACACACGAAGCCGTGCTCCGAATGTCACCTTCAATTATGATTTATTATGAATTTTATTCGCCCTTTTTACGTCGACACTGACCAAAGCAGAGCGTTCTGAGAGCGTGTTTCACAGCACCTAACCGCGAATTTTCCCCTATGTGCACTGGCCCCGTGACGGACATGCGTTTCTCTGCTGTCTATGTGCTAGTGTGTTTGTGTTTTTTTTTGTACAAAACTTTCATAGTTCGCTTCCACTAAACAATGTAAGCTGATTATCAGCAATTATTTTCAGCACGAAAAATCATTCTGTAATTATTCTGTAATTTTCATTTAATTTGAATAGCAGCGCAGCAGGGAGCGGGAAAAATAATGCCTAATTTAATAATAATGGCACAAGACACACGGTTAGCCGGAACGGAAATTAAACAAGAGAAATAGAAAATGTTTACGAGCACGTATACGAAGCCAAGCACATGCATAAAACCTATCGTCTGGTGATGTTTGATGTTATTGGCTTGGTGGGATTTTTTTTCTTTACGGTTCACACTGTTGCATTTTCCTTTCCCCGTGAAAATACTCATCATACCATATGCTTCAGCACCCTCATTCGACGCCAGTAAATTAATCGAAGTATGCCAGGAAGCACCGAGCAAGCGAGAAGCACTGTTAATTTGTAGATTTATAAATTTTTGAACTGATGAATTAGGTGATGATCGTTGCATATTTGGGTTGTTTTATGATTTTAATTTATACAAATAAGTATAAACAAAGTTTTTGTTTTCACAAACTTAATCGGCTTAAAAAACTGATTTGTTAAAACGAAAACATCTTCAGTAATTCCGCGCTAAAAGTGTAAGGTATGATGATGATCATACAGCAAATAGTATAATGAGGTCGTAATGGTACAGCGAACCCGCATAAATGCGTTCACTTATCTTCAATTAAATTCTAAACTAAATCAAAAGCTGATCTTCCCGGATCCCGGCACGCGGGAAACGGGCTCCCGCCTTCGCGAATGTCGATTGCGTTTGGGTTGCGTACGCGCATCAAATGCGCATGAAAGCACCATTAACGAAGCGCAGATTGACAATGATAATTGGACTCTACTGCTGTACCGCTACCGGTTTTTCACGACGGTAGAAAGAAAGCGAGAAAGCTTCTCCACTCGTTCATGCAATTTCTTGTGTTTGCTCCACGGCATTCCATGGGGCGGTAATCCCGTTCGGTTGCCCGTTCCTCTTCTAACGGTTAGTGCGATCAAAATTGGTATCGTCATCGCTAAATGCACAACAATGGCGCAATTTATGATCGTTATGCAGCGTGCAGCAAAGATGTTTGCAAGTACATCCCCGCATGGATTATCCCGTGTGGGAATGCTCGCTGCATGCATGCGTGATGATACATTATTAAATTTAATAATTAAAACTTGAGCTTCTCCTAATTTGAATTAAAATCAAATTAATATCTAAGTGTTTATTATTGTAATACGATTACTTTTTTATGCAATTTGACATATTATGTGATGTTAAAAATTGCATCATGATGCATATACTTCTTGAAGTTTTTTCTTAACTCATGAAAAAACGGTTTTGAATCGACTCTAGCTCGAAGCAATAGTTAGATTGCAATATAGAAGTGAGTAAACCGTTGTTGCAAACTGCTTTGTAACATTTTTCATTTGTAACATTTCATTTTCATTATAAGAAGCAAGCAAGACTGTGTCGTACTTAGATTCAGAATTCTAAACAAATAAACAAATAACAGTCTTTCCCGTTAACAGTACAAATTGCACAGGGATACGGTCTAACATTTGTATTATAGTATTTCTGAAACAAGTCTTAGCCAGCATAAAATAATTTGCTATATCCTGAATGACTAGCACAATTGAATATTTGTATCGATTAACAAGTACATTTCGTTCGCTAGGAATGCCAGGAATCGAAAGCAACGCACAAAAAATCTCTACAATCCAACCTAAACATGATTGAGCGTACTAATCATGCCAAAAAAAAGATTCTAAACTTTTCGATCTAATTTTTTGCGTCTTTCAATCTCATTTTTAGAACATCATGCTTATAATCTTTTGCCGGTAATGAATTTCTATAAACCATCATGTTATATTACGATAGCTTACCAAAAATTTTAATGTACTCAAAGTAGTAAGAAAAAAAAATTCAGAAAATTTCACAAAACGCTTCTTTTTTGTGTATTCCTACGATACACAGCGCTATGGAAAAGGGCAAATAAATGCAATATTTTCTTCTTCTAAACAAGACGTAAACAAGACATCAGCGACATAGTTCTAGATTTTTCTATACAACGAAGGCCAAAAAAATCTAATATAATTACAAAAACGCTTCTAAAACTAAAAATCATCTGTTTCCCCCAATCCAGCAGATTCCGTTACATTTAATGGTATGCATCAAACGTTAATAATCTATAACTATCATCCGGCGGCCACCCACCGGTGATGTTTCCCCCGCTAAAAATGCATCCCCGTAAAATCCCCGTAAATCCAACACCCGAAAGCTTCACAATGGACTGCAATTCTGGCAGCCTTTTCCTCCAAAAAGCGGGGCGACCATTTAGCTCCGATCCGTACCACAACGCCTTTTAAAACGATTAATAGTAAGCGCATCGCGCGGTAAACCTACCCATTATGCACTTTTGCTTTGACATCGGACACTAAATGCAGTCGCTATCGCATCGCCGCATGCCGAGTGACCGTCTTTGGTTCGCTGTGCAGCAGTTGAGACAAACAAGAGACAAACTGCTCAACCGTATGGCACCATCGCGCGATCGGTGACGGTATTTGAATTTCCTAATGTTTTACAAACGAGGTAAAGGAAAAATCCGGACGTAGTTCGTATCGAACGATGGATTCAATCGATTGGACGGATTTCTAGCTACATATCTTCCCCCGACTCCCATTATCATGCCTGACACGCCGCGCACACGACACGATCGTGTGTGATCGTTCCCATTTTGCTTGTGTTTGTTAGTTTACTTATTGATTCCCTTCCCTGTTTTTTACCAAACTCCCATGTCGTCCGCGCTTTGTCGTCTGTCTAAATCTCGTTATGGAACCCAACTAGCTGCCCAAAGCCACCACCAAAGCAAACAAACAAACCGCCGATCGTATGAATGGAAGCATTCTTGTGCCGCTGTGGCCGCTGGGGTTGGGATGAACCGGTCGAGCAGTTGGGTAGACCAACAAACAAAAAAATAAAGCTCATCTATTCTCGCGGACCCCGTAGACCATCTTGTCAGCGCGGAGTGGGAACGCGCGTTTTAGAGATAGAGCGTTCTCTTTTTTGTTCGCTTTTTTTTTCACACCCAACACAGCGCCTTTAACAGCGCCTGGAGGCATGCGATAAGCCTCCCACCCACCCATTCGCCAGCTGGCTCCGGGCTGTACCGGGATGGTAGGTCTCGGGTCTTTCTTCGTCATCGAACGATGCCTTCATCTCAAGCTCAACCGCTTTTCGTCGTGCCGTGCCGTGTTGTGGTGTCTTTTTCTCCTCTGCTTGCTGTTGCTGTATATCTGCATAAATAATTTCAAACAATAAAAACACATACAACCGGCGAGCCAGTGTCTGCGCTCGAACCGCAGTCCTAGCTCTGATTCGGAAAAAAGACACCCTCCGGCCCGGCCAATCATGATCACGATCGGGAGATAATGATGATTCCAATATTTATTATTTTAAACGCACACATAAAATATGCACCGGGTCAGCAAAGCCGCCACACGACGCACGGACACAGGGGTCTTGCTCGGTTTCCTACGTGTTCGCCGTGTGTCGACGGGCGTGGAATGAGCGGGAAAAGTGAATCCGAACACAAGGCAAGGCGCGGGAGGGGAAAAAAAAACATAAATACCCACGGAAAAGTAAAAGCATCCGCTGCGGAAGAACGATTCTGTTTTGTGTCATTTTGGATTTTTTTTCTCGTAGCTGCTTCTTTTGGAAATTTCGCAACGTTTCCGCTCGGTTCACGACCTAACGCTGAAAGCAAAATGTGCCGCCACGGGTTGGACACTCTCGGTACGCCGACGGTGAAGTTCTTGCGGTACAATCGTACCAAAAAGAACGATTTTTTGTTTTATAACAACACCGGCATAAACACTCTCCACATTTTCATAGGCATTGTCACCAGAGATTCGGACCAGCTTTCGTGCGGATGTGATCGTATGATCGTTTTAGCAGGCATTGTCACGGGTGAATGTAGTATAATATGGAAACGAGGAAAAAATATTGAGCTTTGGGCTCTTTAAAGTTTGAATATTATTTAAAAAAAACATCGCAAAACATATATCAGTAAGTAATTACCGCAAGAACTGTTTCAGTTACTAGTTTTATTACCATCTTTAATATGTTTTCATACGATCTTTTTATGTTTGAATTCATGTCAGAAGAATGCCCTAGAATTATATAAATATTTTCAGTCGAAAGTTTTTTTTTTCAAAAAAATTCCCAACTTTTCCCCAAAATGATATCAAATGTATTATTTGGTTATAGAAATCCAACTATCAACAACCTGTCAATACTCTAAAACAAACGCCACGATCCTTCCTCTCGTTTGCTGCCCCGAGCATCACCGCGACCCCTTCGTGGCGCAAAGAAGGCACCAACATTCAGGGCGCAAAGGATCAATTAAACACCGAAACAAAGCCCCGAAAGCTGACTCGCGAGCGTGCGCATCATGATCAGCCGCATCATATCAGCGATCGGCACACATTGCCTTCACCAGGCAGGCTTCATAATACACATAACCACAACATCAACAAAAAAAAACAGCCGTTGCACCGGCGTTGCTGGCGCACAGCATAATGCCGGGCGCGCGCGTGGTGCAATCATAAACCAACGGGGCTTAAGTAAAACAAAGGCGCGTTAAAATTGCGCGGTTTTTGGTGAGGCAGAGCAAAGTGAAGCAAGAACAGCAAGAAAGTAAAACAAAAAAATACGATAAGAATGTACACACAAACACTCGCCAAAATCAAAGAGATGTCCTCGCTGCGCCGTGCCACATTTCATCTCTTCCCATTGGCTGGCCTGGCTGGCAACAATGGTACCGGGGTTTCCTTCCCGCGCCCGCTTCGTGTGCCTTTGCCACGTGAATGCGCGCATCCTCAACCACCACCACCGGGGAAAGGGGCAGTAACGTTTCGACAAGTAACGATCGGGGCCTGTCCATTAGCCACCAAATGATCCCCACCCCGTTTTGCGGGAGATCAGGACTGGGGGATCTCTCCTTTGCCTTCTTGTGTGAGTGTTGCTTGCGTTTTCATTTTTTTTTTTTCTTTTGCCTGGTGGTGCTTGCTTCCCTACTTGCGGCCACGTAACGAGCTTGCCGAAAGACATCACACATCACACACACCGAAGGGAGGATCGGTTTTATCCGAATAGCGGGGCACACCCCGCGCGAGGAACCGGCGAAGCGTCAGGCAGCGGGAAAAATGCGGGAGGCCGGCAGTGATGATCGCTTTTTTACAGCATCGAAATGATATAATTAATTCACGCGTTCACATTCGCCTGGTGCTGGGAGTTACGGATGAAAAGGATGGTTCAACCCTCACTTGTGCCCTGACCTCCAGTGTCCAGTGCGTCATCGGGACACGTACTCTCACCAAGAAACAGTGCCCATTGGGCGAGATTTTCATGAACGCAAAAGTGCGTCCGGATCGGATGTCGGAACGAACGGAAAAACGACCGGGGGAACGCATTCAAAAAGCAACCGCATCTTAAAGAGAGAGAGAGAAAAAAAACTCCAACGGAGAAAAGATCCGCATCCGGGCGGGAGGTGTGCCGAGTCCTCTTTAACCTTACCGGTCGCTTTGCTTTCCTTTCAATTCGTTTCCTTGCGCTTACGCGGGTGTGCAAGTCACTGAGCGCGGCCTGAGCATCATATTTTATGTTTGAATTTCATTTATACACTTTCCCATCCGCGTGGTCATTCCCTTCGCACGTTCGCTCGCTTGCTCGGTGAGCTGTGTTCGGGTTCGGGATGTGGTTCGTTTTTAATTGTTAAACCTCTTCCTCGTGTAGCAATTCATCTCCTCAGGTCTTCGACTTGTTCGCAACCATTTTAGACCATTAACCGACGAGAACAAGAAGGACTGCGAAGGGCCGCGAAACGGTGCGGTGTCGTTGGCATGGCTGAAAAAATATGCGCTTTATAATTTTTGCTTTGCAATCCCACGCGACGGAACGAGTTTGCAGCGGAAAATCGGCCAGGTAATGCACCGTGTGTGCCAGGCTGCCGACACCCCTTCCTAACCGAAGGGCAATCCCGACTCCACCGGCGCTGCTCGTTTGCATTTTTAATTCATATTTGGAATGTTAATTTGTTTTGCGCGCACTAAAGATCGCATTCGTTCGCGCTTTCCTCGCAGGCACATTCCCAAACACGGGCCATTCTTCGGCCGCCCGCTTGGTCTCATTCGCACCTTCCCGGTTGCGGTCACGAGGCGTGTGTTTCGCCAAACGTTTCGGACACTATGCCGGAGAGGAGACGGAACGGTCGAAGAAGCCTCGTCGACCGAGTGCACCCGGGGGCGATCCGGCGGTGCAAACTCATTATTGGTTGCTTCGATCGTATAAGCATTATTATTTATTGAAAATTGTTTTGCCTTGGTTCGAAAATATATAATTACCAGCCGCGAAGAGCGCTGGTGCATTGGCTCGGATGCGCTCTAACCCGTCGGGGGTATCAAATTGTGATCGTCGGACGCGAACGGTCGGTGGTCGATGGATTGCGCTGCATCATCGAACCATGTACACTTGGGGTGTGTGCAGTGTCCGCCATAATCACAAACAACGGCACGGTGCATGCACAATAAGGCACGCATACACGAGGTGAGACCAGAGCGGTCGCATGGCAGGAAGTATTGATCGATGCTAGAACATGCTCGGAGCTGTTCTTGCTTTCCTTCTTTTTGTTCGTTGTTGTTTATTCCTGCTCTGCAGCTGACTTTAAAGATTGGCGATCAAACATCAAGCCAAATAGCCGTTGAACAGCAGATCATCATCAGTTGAAGACGGCAGAGGTTGATGCACGGCCCTGCTCTCGATGGATCATCGGTTTCAGTCGAGTCATGGTTTGTGGTGCCTTTGCCTGCATATCACACCGTACCACAATTAGTAGACCCTATCTATGCAAAATATTCTATGCAATGTTGCACCTCACGGCTGGCAGTCTGAAATGTCGGGACGTAAATCTAGCGTGGACAATGCTGAAATGATCTTTCTTATTGAACCAAAGCTGAGCGAGAGTTTAGAAAGAATTAACAGGGAACGGCTTTTGAAACGAACAAACGTTCCAATTGTTTGGTTAAGAATACTAATACGCTTATGGATAATAATTATAAATTAGACAGATCAATCGATCAAGTCGTTAAATGCTTTCAATCGTCGAACAAACAGTGTGTTGTTCTCCTCATCCAAAAGCCGTCGGTGCTACTGTATTTTTTTTAAGCTCGTGTACTTTTCGCACATCGTCTCTCTTTATGAAGCGTTCCCAATAGATGGGATACAGAAAAGGGGTTAGGCATTAATTTGCTCTACACCGATTCCTCTAAACGACGCGTTAGGTTGGCCACCCTCGTTAGTAGCACTACAGGGCCCGGGAAAGCCCCCGGAACGCGCGCGTACCGTTAATAATCCCACCGGCGAAGTGTAATTTTAACTTCGATCAATACTTAATCCAATCAAAAATTCGACGCCTCGACCGATTGAACGGCAACGGGCAAAAGAATGGGAGAAATATATCATTAGAATAGGGAAGCATGGGGTAAATGAAGCGGTGTAATGAGTTGGCCAGAGCGAACCCGAGAAATGGGTGCGGAGTGGGGTGGGGGGGGGGGGCGTGTTTGTAGGAGGTGGAATACAAACTATTTGAAATAAAAATCGGAAAGTAATCTGGTGCTGCTTCCCGAAGCCCAAAGCTGGAAGAAAGAAGCAGTTTGTGGAGCAAAACAGGGAGAACCATACAGAAATAATAATTACTAATAATTATCCTTTTCGGAGGTACAAATTTAATTGAGATGTTTTCGTTCGGTAGATTTCGTCCGCACAATCGCCGCCAGTGTCTCGAGCGGGTCGCGTCGAGGGCAAGCGAAGAGGGCAAAGGAAGGGAAAAAACACCCTAAAAACTTCTGGCCCTGTATGCGTGCGGGGCACACTATATGTCCATAAAGTGTCTATTAAAACCACCATCGGCACACAGGCCGGCCCGAAGGCCTGGGGAAGGGGAAGTGGGGCAACAAACACCACCGCCAAACACACACACAAAAGCACCACACGGTCTCTCCCAACTCATCAGGCGAGGAGGGAAGCCACAGCCAACGAAACGGAGCAGGATAATTACTTTCCATGTTCAAAACAAATTATTAAAATGATTAGAAGGCCAGGCACGCTCATTTGGCGCATTAGTATTCTCCCTGCTGGGCCAACCAACGGGTTTTGATGTTGCAGTTCGATCGCGTTATGAAGCGCCCCGAAAACATTCATTCTCGGAACGTCCCGGCATTCCCGGGCATTCGCCGTCTTGCAGCGTATGCAGATTTGCTACCGGACCGGGTGGAGGATGGTGCGAATCCCGGGCAAAACGCCTGTCGCTATTTTCCGCACCACCCTTCTTTGCATTGCTCTTCGGCCCCTCCCCGCCCAGGGTGGCGGGCACCGGCCCGATCGTCTACCGGACTGCTACTTTTTAATTTTGACGATCTGTTGCACGGGGTGTTTTTTTTTTCTTTTGGGCCTCCATCGTTGCCAGTTACACCGAACCGAGTGGGGTGGGTTTTTCGGTGATTAGTCTTGGAATGGGGCACTCCGGCTGACCGCGATGATCACCCTTCTCCCAAACCCGTTCGCTTTCTCATTGACAATAATTACGCGTTTCGGGGAGAATTAACGAGAAGATGATGAACAAATACACACTCCACCGGACAGACACAACCTTAGCCGATGAACACACACACACGCACACACACACGCGCACACACACACACTCACACTTGCTGCGCACGTACGTACACATAATTACAATTACCTTTCAGAATCGCCGAAAATATCCCAAATTAACGATGTACATCCGCTGCTTCCTTTGCCATCCCGGGGTTGATGCCACCTTTCGCCAGCAGCACTTGGTCTTGGTCCGGGGGGATCTTGATGACGGCGATTTTAATTCCACCCCTCCCTTTCGAAGACACCCCGGCGCAACGTCGAGGCCGGTTTGTACACGAATTCGCACATCCGATTCGAACATTATCGATTAAGAGCGATGGATGGTCACAGCGATGGATGGTTTTACACGCTTCCCAATTCACACACGTTGTTGTTATTGTACGTATGTTTTTTTTCTCATTCAAAACACTGCGATGCCCAAAGAGATCGGTATCGGCATAAAACAAACACTACACAGGATTCTCCGCTTCGCTGGAACAGAAAAGGACCATGCAGCTTCTTGTAGGGCCTTTGTTGCTCACTTGCTCACATGTAGTATAAGTTTAGACGGGTTGAACGAAACTGGGTGGGGTGGATGACGGGGATGTGCAGAACAAAACGGTGAGTTGCGAAAAGGATTTCACTTACACTAAACGCCTTAGCTTGATTACTGTGTCTAAAACTAAACGATACACCACGTCGATTGGTTTTCACAAACCATTTACGTACTAAAAGCTAACGTTAGGAAGCGATAAAACGACGGATGTGTTGTGTTTGTAATGCACAAACACACACACACACACGCACACACTGTCCCCCCGGGACTCCCACGATTCGGCAGCGTGCCCGTGGGACCATGGCCAGTGGTCCCATCGTGGTCACGCCACACCGGCGGGCGCGTGAATCGCGGAATAACGCGCGCCCACCGCAATCCACGCGTGCCGGCGGTTTGTTTACGAATAAACGAACACTGCCGGATCGGGTCGGGCCCAGCATTGGCTGGCAGGGAAGTTCGGGTCACGCTCGGGATACGGCCGAACGAAAGCACGCTGCAGCGGGCTATGGCCCGCGTTCGTACCACTACCATTAACCGCGTCTACCGAACGCATCCGCCCATCGTCACGTGTGATGAAGCAAACAGTGCCGGCAATAAATGTAAAACTAGAAGCACAAAAAAAAAGATTGAAAAAACATTCTACAAACTATCATGTGTTTTTTTAATGCAACTATCAGAATTATTGCAATACGTTCAGGCTATTTTCAAAAATTTACAAATCCAAACAACGTTGATCTTAGTTTTTTTTTTATTTTTGCATTAAAATTGCTCTTTTCTTTAGAGTGGGAAAATCACTCAAATAATCATTATATACCAACGTTGTTCATTTGATATAATTTTTTTTAAATCCCTTAATTAAACTAGTTCATAAACGATTACGGACTGTTTGCTCTAGTCCTTCACTCTATTAAAAAAAAAGAATAACATGAATATCAAATTACATGCAATATGAACGCTCAACATACATTTCTTCAGATAAAATCGAATGAATGGTCGAATAATTACGGTTTCTAAGCTCATAATCACATCGTTTGTACGTGAAAAAATTATAAAAAAAATATTTAACGTTAGTTTTGTTTGCCACAAAATCTGAACAATGTTGCGTTTATACTAATGTTGCATACTGTAGTCAGGTTGCAAGGAATAAGCAACAAAAGAATCCGCAACAAAACTAACATGCATGTGTATTTAAAAGTGTTAACCTAACTAATGTTAATACAGTTCCCACTTGTTACCACAATAAAATTAACCGCCGCTTACACTCAATCAAACGAACGATACTTCATGATTCATTAAAGTCCTATCCAAACGACGTCGCTTAACCTTTGTTTAAACTGGCTTGTCCTTACAGAGATTCTGCCTCCACACTAGGGAATAAAAATATGAGTATTCGCAAAATTTACCAAGTTTTTCTATAAATACGGTCATATTTTAGATTTACTTTAAAACTAAAATATGACCAAACCGAAAGCGAACATAGATAATAAAATAAATAGTAAAAAAGGAATCCCTCGGGAAGCGAGACTAACGATGAAATTCTTGATTCATTAAAACAAACATGAAGTTTCAAAAAGAAATATATTAGCATGAACAACAAGTTGTAAAATTTTGTGTCGGAATTAGTTTTTGTCAAACATCCATGGTACCGAATAATTATGTCCATCTTTTCCAAATGAGAGTCTGAATTGTTAACAAGAATGTCATATTCATATATAATTATATGATATAATATTAACTCAGAAAAATAAAATCAAAGTCATATTTTTGTTCAATCATGCCACATGTACCACATGTATAGGAATACTACTTAATACAAATACAAACAAATACTTGAATTTAGGAATCGTTACCTGCAATCGAAGCGAAACTCTTTTATGGTTTTAATCAATAATTTTAATCTGAAAAAAATTAAAAAAAACTAATGTTACTTTTGCTGGGTTTCTTCTTATTCTAGACAAACAGTAAAAATCGCATAGAATACCTTTACTCCATACGAATAAATTAAGAAGGAAATAGAAGGTGATTATAGTTGCGTGGTATGATCCTTGTAATGTTGATATAGACAAATTTTTACGAATAGTTTACTTTTAATCATTTTGACTTTTTCACGACCAGTGCTACACGTTTCACTTAGATAAATAAGCGAAACATGCTATCATTATCTCAGTCCATCGTCACAACGAGCAGACATTTTCATCAACGCAATCAACTGAAATTAACGACAGAGCAGTCCGCTTCTATACAATATGTTGAAATCGTTCATTTTCAATGAATAACATCCCGTAACGCAAGTGTCGCGACCGCCACCAACTTCACCGTTTCACGTCCTCATCGGATAATCACATTGGACCAGATTTACTGTTATCTCCCTCTGGACCCATGGCGTACATCCGCAAACCGATCGCCCAATGACTACCCATCAACCCCCACCAGCACCCCTACCAGCAATCGTACGGCCGAGTAAAGGACCCATGCGCAGCATTATTCATTTCAGCATCAGTGACAATGAAATCAAAACCAGCGGCGGTAAGTAAGCGCTGCAACACAAATTCAGCTCATTCGGCTGACCACGCGGCTCCCATGAGCTATCGTCGGAGCGCTCGTGGAACGCCCGCTTGCACCGCTTGATATTCCCGTCACACCCCACAACTAACACTCGAGGTTGTTACCGTTAATATATATGAAAACTGTCACCCATTATCGTCATTATTTCATTTAAAAATGTAGATCTAATTATGTGCTGAAGTGATGACGAGCATGGCAACGGGCGCGGCATATTCAAGGGTCATGTATAGAATCTGGTGCACAGAGTATTTTCGACTACCAGCAGAAACAGCGAAGACAGCGTCTCGAAGCTGCTTACCACCATTACCAGCATCCCCCCAACGTAGCGAGCTTGTTGCCGACGGTTGATGGCTCAAATCATTGAAATCGAAACGGCAGCCTGAAAGCAATAGCAGGCAGGAAGCTTCACACGAGCAGCCACAGATGAGACGAGTGTGAATTAAGCCATAGTAAAGTGAGGACTTTGATAAGTAAATAAATCTTTGTCCATTAGGTAATGCGATCATCACCCTTCCGCGGTTTCGCTCTTGTTGTCTATGGCCATCGAACAAAGTGTGTTTCACTTTGCTGATACGATTGTGAATTCTTAACGAGATTTGGTTGGGACGGCTGCAATCTCTTTGTTGGGAGTACGGTACAATTCAATTTTATTGTTGGATCGTGTATTCTCATTTGGATTTTCTGGCTCAAATTAGACTGGACTCATTATTGACGAGAATTAAAGGTTAATTCAATGCTTCCGGTTGTTACAACGTAGATCACATTCATATCGCGAAGAACAGATATGCCAGAGAGTAACTTGCAAGCTTTTCTTCGGGAAGCTAACTTCATTGCACGAGTTACACGTTGAACACCAATTCGTGCGGTAGTTAAACTGTAAGTGTAGTACATTTAATTATATATAAATTAGTATTATAAATGAACTAGATGGTGTTTGGATGTCATTACTCATTACAACAACAAAATATTATAATACTTTTGACCAATAATATGAACTGTATGTGTTCCTGCTTTTTCCTAAATATTATCATTTAGGAGAAATCCTGTCATAAACATTCAAACCTTCATTGTTCAATTTATTTAACTAAGTCATTGTGCACTATTGCCAATGGTGTTGTAAGCATGATAAAAATGATAAATAATTGAATGGTTTAGTAGTAACGGTAATCTCTTTCTACTCGAAAGGACAAATTTCACGATAATATTTTAACCGTCTCCCAAGCTGGGAGTGACTGACCTGCTATGGTGATATAAAGCAGTTCAGGAAGGCGGTAACATATATAATAAGAATAAATAGGTTATGCCGTATAATGAGAAGACCATTTACCCGGTAATTAATATCAAAAGAGACGAATTGAATGAACGTGCTAAATAAAAACTACAAAATAACTTTTTAATTTTGAAAGTTAAAATTTAATTTGTAAATAATTTTGTCTGTGTAATATAAAATTGTTCATTATAGTTTGGTGGTAAACCCTTTCTGAAGCTCATGGAACGTAGGTAGCGAGTGATGGCTGATTTTGAGAGTGACCATTTGTTTAGCAAATACAACTATTTCAACAGAAAATAACGATGTTGATCAATAATTAATGTTTAATTTATCAGAACTTAGAGATTTATTTAGAAATAAAAACATGCAACAAGCGTGCACAACTTATCTCTGGACTGGACTTATCTGAAAGTTATTTCTGGACTTATGTGTGAATAATTTGTCGTGGGTAAATCCATTCGTTCGAATTGGATCCATGTAAACAATAAGTCTCTAGATACAAGTAAAATAGTTATGTATTTTTTATACCTCATGTATTTTGTATACCTAATGGTATTACTAGCGATACTACATCATACAAACCAAATAGCCACAATTGAACATCCCAAAACGACGATATTTTCAGTTTTTCAATCAACCATCCCGGTATATTCTCTATGACATCTATATGCCCTTAAATGAGAAAAGATTTTTGATTCACTACTTTTCTTTTCATTTGCATTTTCAATAGCTAAAATTTGAGTTTTATTCGATGGAAAAAAACTTATTACGATCAAATGAGAGAAATAAACATGGAAAAACTGCATTTAAAAGTATTCCTTTAATGTATTATAAATAAATGGTCACAAATAAACTAATCAAGAAATTTATGTAGTGGTTTCGATGTTTACATTTATTACCATACGGATAGCTTGGTGATTACACGTACATTTCACCATAACAGAAGGAAAAGGGCACCAAACACTAATTCAAAATATTATGACACAAACAGTTTGAATCCTGCTAACCCTATTCAGTCATTCTCTCTTAAACTGACAATACACGAGTAAATGTTTCTAGACGCAATTTACCCCAAAATGTAGCTAAAGATAAAATTATAATCAAAATAATGATTACGCGAACGAATGCACACATATTGGAAATCGTCACAAAAAAATAAAAACACAAAAGGTGTAACACAAATGAGTCCCTTACGAAACAACCTTACCCTGAGCTAATGTGTCAATATCGGTCCCTTTAAGCTTCGAATGAGTAGAAATGCACTGCAGTTTGGAGGATGAATACTTCAGCCAGGGCGACTTAAGCTTCTTTTCCATCATCTTCGGAACGGCCTTGATGACGTTTGCTAATCGCTGAACAATTGGTTTCAAATCCTTAACGCTGTAATGCGTATAATGCTCTAGGGTTTTTGTCCAAATTTTTTGACCCGAACCATTCGCTCCGTTGGATGTTAAAGGAAACAGATACAGTGAAATATA
>KI915044.1:8799403-8896829 GCA_000473445.2 Anopheles farauti
GAAGCTGTGAAAGTGCAATTGAACAAAGGGAATGAAATAAAGCATGTAACCTTAAAACGCGAAGATAGCCAGCTGTCTCTAAGGACATTGGCAAAACAAACACGAAAGGTAGAGCAAAAAAGTGCTCCAAGCAGTGGCGCTTCTTCATCGGACGAGAATGAAATCATCTCAATAAACAAGGTATGTTTCTGATGCAGACAAAACGCGTAAGCGAAAAGGAAAATGCAAGTTATAATAATCTCTTTTGTCTACACAGAAAACGGAAAGGTTCGATACGCATTCCCAGAAACTATTAGAAAGCATCGAAAACATTGATGTTAACGATAGCTGGAACCCGATGTTAGTTTCGGAGTACGTGAATGATATATACAAGTATTTAAATAACCTAGAAAGCAGTCCAGAATATGCCTTATGTGAAAACTTCTTGGATGGCCACAAAGAGGTAGGTTTAGCTTTGCTGTAAACTGGAATGTAATATTATGAACCGTATGTAATAATCGTATTTATCTATCTTTTCGTTGTCAGATCACACACAAAATGAGAACAATTCTGATCGATTGGATCAACGAGGTACACCATCAGTTCAAATTGGAAATCGACACATACCATATGACAGTGTCGCTTATCGACCGTTACCTACAGGTAGGCAGCAGCCAGCACTGCAGATGTTGTATAGAAAATAATGTTCTTATCTGTCTTTCGTGTCGTGTGTTTTCAGAAAGTAAAATCAGTTCCGAAGAAGAAACTACAGCTGGTAGGTGTGACGGCGATGTTTGTAGCATCGAAATACGAGGAACTGTTCCCACCAGAGATTCACGATTTTGTGTTCATCACCGACGACACATACCAAAAGTATCAGATATTGGAGATGGAGAAGGAGATGGTAAAAGTGTTGGATTTCCAATTGGGCAAACCACTGCCAACACATTTTCTGCGGCGATTTTCCAAAGCCGCAAAGGCATCAGACGTAAACCATGTACTGGCAAAGTATCTTATCGAGCTGGCTAGTGTCGATTACAGCACCGCACATTACAAACCATCCGAGGTATGTTATACTGTGTTATTTGCCTACCAGGTGTTAAAAGATGTAAAAGAAACATGAATTGGTTGTAATTTCTCGATATGTTTACATTACAGATCGCTGCAGCGGCATTGTATATTTCACTGTATCTGTTTCCTTTAACATCCAACGGAGCGAATGGTTCGGGTCAAAAAATTTGGACAAAAACCCTAGAGCATTATACGCATTACAGCGTTAAGGATTTGAAACCAATTGTTCAGCGATTAGCAAACGTCATCAAGGCCGTTCCGAAAATGATGGAAAAGAAGCTTAAGTCGCCCTGGCTGAAGTATTCATCCTCCAAACTTCAGTGCATTTCGACGCACCCCAAGCTAAGGGGAGAAGAAATTGAGAGGATGCTGAAAGAGCTTCCAGTGTAACTTTGTATTTATTTTTATATCTGACTTTAAAGTGCGTGCACTTCGTAGCAAAATTTGTGTATATTAAAATAAGTGTAAAGAACATGGCATTTCTGCGGGTCAACATGAAAACTTTAATACATTAACATCGACTGTTATAAGACTTTATAGTCTTTTTTACGAGTCTTTTCATTAAGAGAAACCCCTGTTTAGCTGTGTTGTATACATATTTTGTTAGCGTAAAATTACCTTTTTGAAAACAATAATAACGAAATGGTATTGGGTAGTGCCAGCTAGGCGAACGGATCCGGTCTCAAGAATTTGAGAAAATCACAAGAGATGCATAATAATCACGAATTATGTTACAAGTTTGATTTTCTATTTATTGTGTGACGCTAACGCCATCTTTTCGAAAACTTCATGTTTCTGGAGGTAATTTATCTAATTTGTTGTTGTAACATTTTTCATAAAAAAACATAATGATAGACATGATTATTAATGAAGAACAAAAATCAAAAACTAATCAACTTATAGCAATCAAGAAATAAAACACAGTTGTAAGGGTGGCAAAAATTAACGTAACCATTGGCATAATTTGTATTAAGATTAAGTTTATACACTACAGTACATTGTCCCATCAGTTTGGCTTACGTTTGCAGGTTTTGCGACAGGAGGAATATTATGATTTAAATGTCCTGCCGTTTTTTGAAACATTAATTTTTATTTAAGTAAACATCACTAAACATCACTACGTGGTTTTCATCGATCAGTCACACATTGTCTTGTGTGTTAGATCATATGCTTTAAGGAAATTATACGGGCTAATTCGAATCTGTCAATGGCGAGTAATAATGCGACTACAACTTTTATGTCCAAACAAAATATAAGAGGGGTTTTCAGCAGAACAGTACTTTAAAAATTTACGAAAGTTTTTAAAATCATGACCGAGCCAATCCATGTCCACTGCCTTATTTTTAAAGAAAAGGAAACGATTTATTTTCCATACATCTCAGGGTATAAATTAGATTACAAAAGGATTGATAATAAATAAACAGTTCCGTGCATACTGGCATGCTCAAGATATTATTATCACGTTCGAACACCGGTCGCTTCATGGATCAACATAAATCGGATTTTTTAGATCGATGTGCTCTTCCAAAACGGTGTCTGAAAATGATAAAATTAAATGCATCAATGTATCCAACCAATGTTTTTTTTTGCAGTGAAACGTACTATTTTCGCTGGTGGTCCGCGCGAAGTCGATGTTTGCAATTAAATTTTCCAAATATGTTTGACTTATTCGTTCGGTAATGTTGACCGGTGCGAAGTATTCGAAATGCCGTTTGCTACGGATTGTGGATCGTTTGATGCGTACATTAGGAAGCGCGTTGTATGATTCATTGACGGGTGTGTCGTCGTTGCCAAAGTGCTAACAGGTCAGCGTAGAGATAGAACGATAATGGTTATTATTATTCCTAAACTTTAGGCGCAAAATTCAACCATATAGGCGATCTATAAATGTTACTTACCAAACACTTCCCATTGATACAATAGCGATTCGATTCGTTATGGTTGCAGCGTGTACCGAACGGAAAATGCCCTTGTTCACCATTCACCAGATAGAAACGATGCCTAATGAACGTGTCTTGACACGCAACCCTACAGCTGCGATCCGGATCCTCAATGCTGGGTGCAATTTGCATGCCGATACCCGACAAACCCGAAACTTTTTGCTGATATCTTTTGCAAAGCTGCGTTGCGAACTCGTAGGTTGATAACACCTTGTCACACGCCTGCAAGCGAGCGAAGGGTGATTTTTTTTTAAATTTTCAAACGAAATGCAATGAGCGCGTATATTTGACAAAAGAAGGTTATCGGGACACCTACAATTGTGTTGGCGGTGCAGAGCTGAATGTTGGTATTCGTCCCAGTTGCCGACGTCACGATTTGAACTCCTTTGCCGCGTTCCATGCAGCTAAAGTGGCAGCCCGATTTTACCTCCCAATTATGCTTACGTCCTTGAAGCTCGGACAACCTGTTGAGCTCCGACGGGCGCTCGCGGTACTGGTTGTACGTGACGTCGGTTTTATACCCTTCAGGATCATGCGATGGTTTTCGTGCTGTGTAATTGCTCCACGCTGCCAAAGAGGCAAAACTTGAGTTGAGTAAATAGGTCGCTAACCTTGCCAGAATTATGTACCTGTTTTAATCGTAGAACTTTCCGCCTTACGTTCGGCGGGGTATACATTCTGGTTCAATGGTAAGCTTTTATAGTCTCGAACGTTTTCCTGATAAATGCTGTTACCACTCCGCTCGGTATACTGATACGTTTCCGTGCAGAGCGCACCGTCCAGCCGGTAGTAGTTGTTGGACGTATTATTACAGCTAAACTTTTCGCATCGGCCACTAACACAGTAGTACGTATCATCAAAGTCTCCATTCTGTACCTTACAAGCGGTACCGTCCGGGTAGATCCAACTTTTGGTCTTTGGTACGCCTGATTTTGTCTCGCAAAACACTTTGCAGGAGTCTTCGGGATCTTCGGCAACCTTTTGCAAACCATACCCGATGATGTCGGAATCAAATTCTTTCGCACGGTCACAGATTTGGTTGGAAAACTCCAAAATCGTTGTACGGGCGATGTTGTAGCACTGCAAATGGAAAATGTTGAATGTAATGCAATTTTGCTAGTGATTTTTTTCTTCTAAAGCTACAAACCTGCTTTGCGATGCACGTCTCGTATTTTCGGCTAAATCCTGAACAGCTTTTACTGCAACGCAAAGAGTACATTAAGCAAAACTACACATAAAACAACAGTCGAAAGCAGTTCGTGCAAAAGAGTGTGTGTAAAGAGAGTGTGAGTAAATTGAAAGACTTTGCTGGAATATTACAGCACTTTCGCTTTCATTAAGTGCTTAACAATCAAGCTTTTTTTGACATTTTTTATGCATCGCCCCAAGAATTCGAAATCCTAAAATAGAAAGTTACCTCACCCCAGTTATAAATCCACCCTCATTACCCCCGTAAACTTTACAATAGTTTTTCTTTTCTAACTTTTAGAAAAATATCTTTAAAGCATAAGAAAACAGATTTTAAAATGAAATTTACATACTCAGTTGCCCAAAAGTCTAAAGTAAACGAACTAATTCCCTTTGCAGCATGGTATCGAATAGAAGCTCGAAATGTGTAAGACCTTCTGGAATGTTAGTTTATGTTGATAAGTTTTGTCCACTCACTCACCGTTTATCGAGACATTTCCTAGTAAATTGCCGTAAGCCGGTGCTTCCCTCCTTCAATCTACCCGAATCTCCATATAAACAGCCTGAGACGCACTCGGTTGGTTCGCTCCACGAGTCCCATGTCGGAATTGTGTTCAAAGTTCTCGATATATCCTGTCGCAAACTAGCGAATTTGAGTCCTTCGATGAAAGTTTTCTTGTCTATCGTTTTGAACGCCGTTATATGTTTGCCAGTAGACTGCACGGTTAGACCAGGAATTTTCGATACGCATACTCCACTGCGACACCACTACGGATTGCAGCAAAAGCAGATAACATATGGTTAAGATAGTTCATTTTTTGTCGAAGCAGTTTAACTACATCCATACCATTAACTTGCCGCAACTTGTGCCCTCCAGGGCAGGATGTGATGTCCACGTGTAGCGGTCTCGCTGACAATGTAGATCCCGGCAGATATCGCCTAAATCTTGCGATTTCGAACGCGTGCTGTCTTTACCATATTTCAACAGACACTGCTGGTCAGCATCAAACCGCTCCCCGGGCAGTTTACCTTCTCCGGCGTGATCAAGGGACGACCCATAGTGGCCCCGATCGAACAGACAGGTCGCTTGAGAAGTTCTTGAGAAGAGAAATTGGAAGTTTGTTTGTAAGTCGAAACTAAAAATAACGCTGTTCTTACTTACTTGAGAAACGTGTTCAGATAGTTTCGACTACAGGATGACCAGGTGATTTTACCACTACCCAGTGTCGGTGACATAATGTACAAGCTGGGATCACAGTTATTATCCGATGTGTCGTGGCGCATCCCAAGGCTGCAAAAGGACACAAAATTAGCTCGTCAATCGATAGGCATGATCGCACGCCGTCACGCGGAACCTTACTTGTGTCCAATTTCGTGCGACACTACAAACACACTTTCGAAGTGCTTTCCCTCGTTGATCGTACAGCTCGAGGTGATCGTGCACATGCCGGCAACCGGTGCGAGTCCCACCACCTGATTGCTCACCTTACCATTCTTGCTCACTACGAACAGATCCAACCCGGTCAATATAACCGCGTGGTCAAAGTGCACGGGATCGGCATCGGAAATCGGGTTCAACTTGCGCTGCCAGCCACAAAAGCTGTTCAGGTAGATGTCGATGTCGCTCGAGCGGCGCAGATCCTTCGGATCATTGTGTAAGATCTCTAACCGCTTGAGAATGAAGTTGATCGGCCGACCCAACGACGGGTGGTTGTAAAGCAGTTGTACTCCGTTAATCATTGCTAGCACGAACCGTATCAGGTGGGCCTCAGTATTCTTTGGGTAGTTTTTCGACATGTGCCGGTACAGATCCTTATCTATGAAGATTGCAGTTTCAATGTGCAGAACATCGGGTACTTTGGCAGTGTGCGGAGAGTTTATGTGACGTTTGATTCGCATTTGGGTTTGTCCGTACGCTCTGGACGTCCTTCGATCCGATGGCTCGATGTCTTCCGGCTCGAACATTTCGCCCATACGAGACGCGTCCTGCGATCTATTCCTGTTCAGTACGACATGTGCTCCGGCACCGAATCTTTCCGGTAGCGGATGTATTACCAACTCGGTTTCGTTGGCCCGTATTAAACCGCGAATGCTACCTTCGCACAAATCGAACGCGGCACGTTCGTTCCGATAGAAACAATCCCGATACTTGAGAACACGATCGTAGGAATCATCCAAGAGCTGGGTAGAGTTGTCGTAGCTTTCGATGAAAGCGAACGAATCGTCTATCAAAATATCAGACTTTCGTAATCGCAGTGAAAAGTTGTCCTCTGTAACGAAAGCGAACATCGAGACACATTTCATTCCATTGTTCTTCACCTCTGACCCCCGTTCTCGTTCTCGCTCGCCTCCCCTGCTTACCATGGCAGTTGCTCATGTTAAACCGCAGAAATCCAGTGCCTGGGGATGACCTGCTTTCACGTTTTCTTTGCCGCACGTTAACTATCTTGAAATCATCTGGAAAACAATTAGCTCACATTGAAATGCTTGAAACAATAGTGCTTTGGCAACGGTTTCCTAACTAAATCGACAGCCTCATCGACAGTTGTACGACATATTGTGCGAAATTGCAGCCGTTCGAATCCGTTCGTTTCCCAACAGTCGCGAACTTGAACCCGAGACGAAAACATTTGTCGTAATTCGTAATTTCAGGTGACCTTGCTTGAGGTGGATTCTTCGATTGTGATGGAAGCAACATTTAATAATGACAGTTTAACTTCTTTAGTGCTTGGGAGTAAATAGTTTTTTAACTGATGTTTTGCAGAACATACAATGTAAGGTGTAAGGTGGCGTACCATGTTTCCGGTAGATTTTCATACTAATCACTTATTTCAAAGAACAAGCAGCTGTGTTGTGTCTGTGGGATCAACCGGAAGGTTTGTCAATCCGGCCAAAGTACCACCTATCGAGTGATTTGTGTCCCGTGGTCTTCTGCAACGATGTCGTCAGTGTCAGTGAATGTATCATGTACGTACTTACCGGGCATACGATCACCAAACAGCAGCAGTTGTTCATGTTCCTCGAGAAAATTATGCAAATTCCTTTCATCGATCTGCAACAAAAGAACAAAACAGCCAACGATCGAACAATTTGTAGGTTAAAATTCATGCAATGCACACATTTACAAACAATGGCCTTCCACGGGGCGTTTGCCGTGAGCGGCTATCATCACCTCACGCCAAGATATCATAGCACATGCCGCACAGGCGTCTGGAGGGTGCCGTTTAACCATTGGTTGCATATTTGCAGAATAGTTGCATCGCTACTGTTTTGGAGCTCATGAGAAAACAGCACACAGCCTCGTGCCTAACATTTCACCGTCAGGAGAAGAGGATCGGATGGAAGAAAGTTCGCGGAATGTCGAGAAAAGAAAGGCGCATGGAACCGTACCTTGAAAGTGCGGTTAGGACATTTCTTTTCCTACGACCCGGTGCATTGTGCACCGTTTGATGAATGTGCATTGTGTAATGGTCTATTGGCTATGGAGGTTAGGCCAGTGCGAAGACCCTTAAGCTAGCATTAGCATATGGCCTTTCTCCTATATATGAATCAGTTGTTGCACAAACAAATCATACCTTCGTAATATTAAACCTCTTTGTAAAAAACTTCATCTTTTAAGTCGATTACGTTTTTAAAGTTTTTAATCATGAATGTTACTAAGTTCGAATTCCGGAGAAGAAAGAATGTTCTTTTTTGTTTTGGGTGTTATCGATATGGAAAACATTTAAACATCCTTTATAACAGCGACTATTAGCTTTTTCATTAGGAAATCATAGGTTTTTAGTTGTACAAGTGAAAGTGCGAGTAAGAAACAATTGGTTGATCTATGGAAAAAATGCATAAGAGGTGTACAAAAATGCAGCAAGAGTTCTGGAAAAATAACGTCTGGACCCATTCTTTGAAAGTTTAAAAATAATTTTTTAATATGAATGATTTCTGAATTAATATGAATGAATCAAACTCCAAATTTTTGTAACAGCGGATCGACACGATAGTGTAATGGTAGTGGTGCCAGTTTTTTACTCGACAGGACCGTTACCATGGTCCTGTGGAAAATTAGTCTAGTCAGCCGGTAAAATGACGGGAATGACAGGCATGGGAAGGAAACAGATGTAGCCGTTTTCAGTACCAATATTTTAATGTTTATGATGATAATTAGATGATAATAGTGAACTGAGCGTTAACTTAAAACGAGGAAGCCATCTTCGTTTACTTTTTTATTAGCATTCAACATTAGCACATTAGCATTCAACAATAGGATGGTTTGATCTAGCTTTTTAGATTAATGAGATAAAACAAATTTATGCCGTCGTCGCTGTTGATTAACTCTCGACTGTACTTCCAAATAGTAATTGATAAGATAAGGGTAAACGTTTTTTAAAGGCACAACGTTTTAATTTTTATTTTGTTTCTACTACCCTTCCATAACCAAAGCTCCAAATATGCCTCAATATCTAATAATTAACATTATTAATGGTTTGTCCGGCCTCAACAGATTTTCCATGAGAACGCTACGACATGCTGGTACCAAGAGCAGTTAACAGCGTTGAAAAGTAAAACCGTGGCATCTCTTTCAGCGATGCGGAAGTACATTCTAAAAGTGGCGCTTCCCATCCATTCACCGTCTGCATATGTTTTCTAGGGTAAATTCTCTTCTAGGTCAGCTCATGGTCATAAAATTCGCTATTAAAGCCACCAAACTTCTAGGGTAATCTGGGAATACGATACAAACCCACCACCCACCGAACGGCAACCTAATTAGTCAGTGGAACACCAACAAGCTCCTCTGCACGGGTAACAATCACCCACGATCGCCACCGTTGGGCAGGTGATAATGAAAATTTAAATTAAAAAAGATGATCCCCCGACTGTAGCAGCTTCCCCGTCAAAAGCCACTACGACATCGCAATGAGCAATGGGAACGGAGAACTATGCTATGAAACAGGGCTGAGAACATCGCATAAATTAGCGACACCGAGAGCGTGCCCTGCATTCACAAATTCTGATATAATTTCGCTTTTTTTCTGTTTTGTTTCGCTTCGAACGCATTTCCATATTACAACCGGCAAATGGATCGTTTTCTATTCGAAATCCAAAGCGAATCCGCACGGTACTCGTACATTAAAATGGTCGTACTAAAGCGCCATCGTGACCTGCACACGATGTAACCATTACAAACCATTACCGTGATCATCGGTCAGCTACATCACGCGCTTGCGGTTACGGTCGAAGAGCACAGGGGCCGAGATCCGGTCCCAAGCGTTGTGTTCGTTCTCGGTACATCTCGGTACAGAAAACGTTGTCCCATTCCATGAACTGATGAGCTAGAAATGGTGTTTTTTTTGGGCTAGCACACGGAACTGAAGGAAAACGCAGCGAACCAATAAACCCACATTTAATTGCATTCTCTACGTGTGATCTTTACGATTACTTAAGCTTGCCTTCCTCGATTTCCTCCAAAACAAAAACACCACACGTAGGAAGAAAACGAAATGCAATTTCGAGTTGGGCCACAGCAGAAGTACAGTACAGCACTTTGGGCACCTTTTTCGCTTTCATTCGGCGGCACAAATGTGAACCCACGGCTGGCGTGTGAAACTGCAGTAATTGCTAGAGGGTTTTCGCCGCTTCTTGGTAGTTTTCTGATGTAAGTAGCTCATCCGCGCTGGTAACGATGAACACATTCAAATAGTAAAGATGTTGCGAACATGCTTTAGTTGTTCGTTTTGTTTTTGTTTTTTTTTTTTTGCGGGCCCAGCCGCTTCACCATCGGTCACATCATTTGGCATCGCGGTGCGAACGCCCGGCACACGACGGTAGCAGCTGATTGTTACCCGTGATACGGACACATTAAAGAGGTTCGTCGCTTGCGTTCTTTCGAAACAGATTTTTGGGCGGTTTTTATAGTGCGGTTACATCAACTATTTTTTGGGAGCATCTTCCGCCGCCCGCTGTGCATTTGTACGTAGTCGGTGGCGTTCAGAAGAAGAGAAGATTCGCCCGCTCGTTCCACTGCGATGGGTGTTGGAGAGATAAAATTAGATGATTGCGGGTGCGGGGTCGGTCAATGTAAAATTTACATTTTCTGCCACAGGCAAACAGCAACCGACGGCTCACGCCGTTCGTTGGAAGATTGAAGGTTCGTGATAAATCAAATCAAACACTCTTCCAAAGCGCGACCGAATGGGTGGTTCGCGAAAAATGGACCTATTACGACGCGTTCGCATCAGACCAAAAACAATGCCACGGCGCGATAAAAGCTAATGGAGCAAACATGGCAGCAATTTCACTTTTTACGATCGCCATTTATGCTGCCCATGATGCTGCTGCTGCTGCTGCTATACGCGTCTCGCATTGGCATCCTGGATGAATCCTGCCGTGAAATAACTTAATAACGAGGTGAAAACAGATAGGCGAAGGTTATAATTGCAAAATTAATTAAAATCGCTTCGAGCTAAGGCAACCAGCGGCAGCAGTGGCCACGTGGAACGTGGCCAGTAGCTTTCGGTGCGGATGAGTCTGATTTTCATTCGCTGAAATTGTTTCCAAACATAGAACCTATTCCCAACGCCGTTTCGTTTTCAAGTTCATGCTCCCCATGGCAGCGGTGACGAAACAATAGCATTAACATTCAAAACCCCCAAAAGTGACCTTTTTAAGAATCACCTTCACTAGAATTAACCCAAATGCCGACGAGAAAGTGCTGGTCCAGGCTCGTTGTGCGTTGATGGCTTTTGACATTCAAATTTGACACAACTTGTAGCTATTGTTTTGTTCCCAGCAGCTCCTGCCATGATGCTCGATGTCAAGTGTTAAAGCAGTTAAATTTCGGTTCCAAATCCGTATTTCGTCGTCCAGCAGTCCAGCTGTGGGTTCGCCTGCCCGCCCACCGGGTGGGGCAACGGATGCGGGCGTAGCGAAATTATGCTTCGCTTTCCGACCAGAACGCGTGTTGAATGGAACGATCTAACCGTTTCGTTTAGGATAAATAAATGATTCAGCAAAAAGTGCCGGGTGATGACAAAAAAAAACCTGCCACATTTTGCTACCAAACAAACAAACCAAGGGGATCGGCCTTTTGCGAGGATAATTGTGAATGATTACGCGCGTCAACTACAGAACGCATAATCCTTTTTCGGTGGTGGTTCGCACACCTTCTACTCCCGCACGACCGAGACCGTACTGTGCGGGTACGCGCGCTCAACGCACCGTGAATGACCCCCGCCACACCCTCACACCCCCGCGACCGGAGGCGAGCGGATACGGCCACACACGATTCGCGATTATTGATGGCCCAATGGGTTGAGTAAACTTTCGTGCGACAATCAGGCGGCTCTCCGGTGTCGGCGTGTAATTAGAATTCAGGTCAATGAAACCGTCCAACGCTGACCGGTTTGCGGTGTGGTTGTCGTTCTAAAGCGTTTCGTACATTGCGATGCAACCTGCCTGCTTTGATGGACGCAATGGGAATCAGCATCCACACAGCGGGCAATACACCTGCGGCACCAAATAAAACTCATAACTTACATGATTAGTAAGCATTGATTGAAGAAGACAGATGCATCAAATTGTATCTCTTCGCAATACGATCGTTCAAAAGGAACAATGTGCGATATTTTAATCGACCAGTTAATTGTCAGACAATCGAACGAAATAAAATCTGGTAAGATTGAATGACTATAATTAACCATTTTTCCCATAGCATTTATCAGTTTTTTGAAAACGTAACAACCTTCTAAAATAGTACGAGCTCATCCGCTTCCGGCTGGAGTTAAAGTGGAAACAATGAAGGGAAATGATGTCTTGAGGAAGTAAAGTGCTACCATCTCAGCGTGCCACACGGTATGAAGTTCAAAGCGTCGTTTTTACCAGCCCTTGCCGACCTCGGCATCGTCCCATAAAGCCGTCTCTACATCTTCTTGGATCGAATGAGCAAACAATGAGATTTAACAAAAAAAAAAACATAAATAACAGGAAAGTAAATGCAAATAGAAGGACAGAGTGTTTAGGAGGTAATATGCTTCAAATAAAACAAAAAGGTACTCTCGCTGCATCAAATGAAGCCATATCTGCTAGCGGAAAGCAACATAGTTCTTCTCACCTTTGCATTATCTAACACTAAGTGGTTCACTTTTTCCACATCCAAATGCAGACAGCGGACGGGGTTGCGTGCCGCTATCAAGATTAGCGCCAGCAGTGCAACGATCTGTAGCGTAACGCGCCCAACAGCTGTGAAGAACGGTTGTAGTTGTGGTCGCCACATTTTTCACTTTTCACATAGCTTTCCGATTTGGTTGACATCTATCGCTGCACGGGTGCACTTTTGCATGCGGTGGTGAGAAGGGGGAGGGGGCGGACGAGGACAGAAACCCAACGGGTAATTTGTACACGGCACCGAACAGTCGGTTCCAGCTGCTTCCGGTACCGTTTGCCGAGGTGGGGCCGTTATTATTCAATCTTCATTTTAATGTCACCTCCTTGGGTGTGCAGGCACTGCACGAGGACGAAGGCATCCACCCACTTCTAGCGTTGCCGGGTGCTAGACGAATATTCTACTTGAGTGACTTTTTCCGCCACCGAGCGGGCCGGCACCGATTACAAGAGCATTCTGCTGCTAGCTTTCCGACAAGAGCGTTACCCTTGCCTGCTATCAACCACCACAATCACTGGAACACAAACACAGTCACGGCACAATGTGGTACTTTATGATGAGCCCAATTTAACGCACAATTATTATTGTTTGGAATCGCTGCCAGGCCCTCGGACCACTTCGCAAACCGGCGTGGGCGTTGAGCGTAGGGCGTTTGAACACCTCGACCGTTTGCATTTAACTGACGAGCCGCGATTCCGACCCAGTCCGGACGAGCCCATGGTGGGCTGCATCAACCCAACATAGGCCGCATCAGCATCGCGCATCCCTTCCTCGATGGCGCTCGCTCACCGGCCGCACAGTTTGGGAAACTATTTTCCCGCCTTGGGCGGTGTCTCACTCTGGCACAGAGGACCAGGCGAGGCTCGTCGGTTCTACGGAATGCTAATTGAGCGGTGAGCAGCTTTTCATGCTCCAATGTCGCTCACTAATGCTGCACACCACTATTCTTCAGTTGAGCATGCGGCTAGATGTTTGTATTTTTTCCAACCCAAAACGCGAGCAATCACGGGGCAGCCAGTTGAATGTGCAGTATGTTTTGTTAATTGACAACAAACAAATAAAAAATATATTATTCCATTATTATATTAAGATATTCCAAAATTGGTTAAACCATATTATATTTTTAAAGTTTATTTTTATTAAATGCTGAGATATTAAATAATCATAAATGTTGAGGTTATTTGAAATTCAAACTTAATTTTTACTTTATTTAGTTTACATGGGTGCAAATAACTAAAAGACTTTTGGAACTATGATTTGTTATCTTTTGAATTAACCCTATAGAGCCTTAAAGGCTTAATCCTTACTTACCTTACTACCTTCTTGCAAGTGATAAGTAATCCGAACTAGGATAGTTTGGTGGGAAGATGAAGTGCTTCAGAATATACCAACAGATTACTACATGCGGAAAAAGACGGGAAAAGACAACCGATACAGTTTTACAGTCCGACGCTGATAAGGGAACTGATGCAGGCAATATTCAACGCCTACAAGTAGGCAATATCACGAACGAAGCAAACAAAACAAATAGGTCGATAGGGGGCTCTCGCAGAGCTCTGCTGTTCGACAGAAATGTCAAACATAGCATCGAAGCAAATCTTACTTTTAATGTATATTTTTGTAAAACGTCAATACTCTCATTTAACATAAATCACATTATTATTAATTATAACCGTCACGTAAATGTTTTATAATATAATTACGAAAAAATATTATCAGGGTTCGTTTTTGTCGTGTTTGTCATTGTTTGTCAGTATCGGATGGCGTACATCCATATGATTGGTTTGTTTGTCGTGTTCGACGGATTGCAGCACACTCCTTAGTTGCGATAACATTACAGGAAAGTTTTGATCGCCGCAGACTTCTATCTCTTTCCATTTAATTCTGTCAAACCGTTCTAGATGATCTAACCTGTAGTATGAATGTGTCTTGCAATGACTTTTCAAAATATGCTGTGCGCTGTTTGACAGTCATCAAACCGGAGTAAAAAGAGCATCTAAAATCGACTGTTTACGTACAAGTCTGCAGCTTCTCTGATTGTGCATCTTTTTAAGTTATTTTGAGTAGATCAGCCCCTCCTTAAAGGCGTTATTGAAAATGGTATGTACTGCAACTCAAACTACATGTACACACTACAGTGTTTTCAGCAAACAAGCTTCACATAGTTCTTGTTTTGAGCTCCATTGAGTTGAAGCCGCTTCCTTTGTTGAGGTTATAACTAGTCGAATTTATGCAAACTCACACCGTTTCGTTACACAGGCCCGTCGTTATGATTCCCGAACCACTATTTTCTCGCCGGAAGGCCGGTTGTACCAGGTGGAATACGCCATGGAAGCTATTTCCCACGCCGGTACTTCGCTAGGCATCTTGGCTAAGGATGGAATACTGCTGGCAGCTGAGCGACGGAACACAAACAAACTGTTGGACAATGTAATATTTTCGGAGAAGATTTACAAATTGAACGAGTATGTACAAAAAACAATGATAATATGCTAAGTAATGGTAAGTAATGTATGTCTAATTAAACGGATGTATTTTGTAGTGATATGGTGTGCTCCGTGGCCGGCATCACGTCGGATGCGAATGTTCTGACCAATCTGTTGCGTGTTATCGCTCAGCGGTACCAGTTAAACTACGGCGAGGCAATGCCAAGCGAGCAGCTAGTTTCCCATCTGTGCGATGTAAAGCAAGCCTACACGCAATACGGTGGTAAGCGGCCATTCGGTGTTTCCATCCTGTACATGGGCTGGGATAAACACTACGGTTACCAGCTGTACCAGTCGGATCCAAGTGGAAACTATGGTGGATGGAAAGCGACTTGCATTGGAAATAATTCGGCGGTATGTAAAAACGTTAACATCTCGTGAGTATGTGGTAGTAATTACACATTTGTTTCATATTATAGGCCGCCGTTTCCGCTTTGAAGCAAGAGCTTAGTGACAGCGACATCAGTCTGGTACAGGCACAGGATTTGGCAGTGAAAGTGCTATCCAAAACTCTTGACATGACCAAGCTTACATCTGAGAAGAGTAAGTGTATCAAGTACAGCGTGAGATCGCTCTAGCTAATGATATCTAACATTGTAATGTTTGATTTGCAGTTGAGATGGCTGTTCTCACACGTGAAAATAATAAGACGGTCATCAAGATTTTGTCCAGCACCGAAGTGGACGGACTAATCGCAAAGTATGAAAAGGCGGAGGCTGAAGCTGAAGCTGCTAAGAAGGAAAAGTTGGGACAAAAAGCATAACTTGTTCGTAAAGGGTAGCGGGATACATTCTGGTTAAGATGGTGAGGTGAGATGCTGGAAACATTAAAATAAAACGCACCCATAGAGTGCTGTCATCCACGATTCTTACATTATTGCTCGCCATTTTTGGACGATCAGTTGATACGATAAAAAATACTTTATTCGCTAAAACTGTGTATGTTTCATATAACGCAATAGTATTCTGCTAATCCTACGTATTGTACTGGTTAACGTTTTCTGTACTATTTCTAATTGGATTCGTTGTAAAAAAGGCACATCATACTACGGTTTTCATCTTCTCAACTTACTGTATCACAATCTCTGCTGTTAAAATACCGTACATTCGTACGGGATCACTTTGTTCAATAACTTCATTGATCACTGCGATTGGAAAAACTATCGCTTTTTCTTTTTTTCCACACCTGTTTTATATAGTACACCGTTTCCTTGTGTTTGTTGTTCCACAACAACGTTACAAGATGCCCGAGTGTAGGATCATCGTCGTTACGTGTCCAATCTAACACAAAGCTGTAAATTTGCTGTAAGAATCGTTTGTTTAGTGAATAATAGCTTTTTGGTCCGTCCTGTGCACTCTTCGAAACTCTTACCTCAGCTAACGTGTTGTTGTCCGCCTCAAATGCATCAATTTGACCCTCGGAATACTCCAGCCGACGAGCAAAACTTTTCCACTCGTTACCCAAATGGCGCGAAACAGTATCAATAATCTCGGTGTCTACTTCGTCCTGGGACTGCATCATTTGGGATATGCTGTTCGAGAGTCGCAAGTTAGACCACTTCACGCTAGACGCACCTGGCAGCGAGCCACTCGCGGATGCGGTTTCCTCCACCAAAGCTGTATTGAACGTGTAGCTGTTTCCGATGTGCAAGTTATTCGCGTTCCTTATCTGATACACTTGCATCCCGGTCGTGTTCGATATGGATGTTTGGGGTGCCGTGAGTGTATTATGTTGCACATTATTTACGACCGTTTGTGGTGGAGTGTGGTTTTCCAACGCCATCGATTCAAGCGCTTGTGAGAGAGGGTTTGGAACAATGGCCATATTTTCCATTCCGGTCAACAGTGCGGATTGCTGCTGTGCGTTTGGGAAATTCCCATTCTGCGTTGCAGGTGTATGGTTGGTTCCGTGTGCCCCTGCCGTACCTTCATACGTATCCGCTTTTCGTCGCGGTGGCAGTGGGGCCGCATCCGTTTCCAGCTTTGATGAAGTAGGTTTGTTAAACAGAGTACCGATTATGTTTGAAAATTTCACCATTTTCTTATCACACTACGCACATCACATACGCAGTCACAACGTATTTATTTTATTTTGCTTTATTTACTCTGGACCGTACCGAAACAGCACACTGTCAAACGCATATATGACTAATCACTCAGAATTCAGTGAGAACGTGATAGATTTAAACAATTATGCTTAAGTTAAGAGTTGTTTTGAACTTTATAAAAATTATTATCATACAATTTTCTCCTATATTTTTGATTTTCTCCCTGTACAATTGCATAATTGAAATAATCATAGACAACCTATTCACGGATTTTCGTTACTGACAGTTTGGCAACACTTGCTTTTGTTTTTCTTTCAGCGTTTACGCCTTAACCCTTCGGAAACTATCGCGCAAGTTGTTTATGAAGAGCAGACAACAATACACAACAGAACACAATCGTCACGCCAATAGCCGCCGGTCGGTACACAATGAAAGCGAAAGTTTTTACTTAAGTCATTCAAGTAACCATATAAGCTATGTACGCCAAACACGAACACATAGCGGTGTACACGTTTTTAGTGTTTTTATTTGCGTTTAGTTTGTTCTGCTACGGGTATTTTCCTCTCTCATTTTCCCCGTCCACCAAAACCAATCTTCATGAACTACCTCGAAGTGTCGGAAATGTCAGGTAAATGCAACGAAGAATCGAAACTGTTTCAACTTTTCTGATACCTTATCTTTTCTACACACGACCGATACAGCCTCAATGGTACCGACTACAAACCACGAATATCGCGTGCTGTGTTGATGGTCATCGACGCCCTGCGAATGGACTTCGTAGGCCAGCAGGAAAACTTCCAATTTCTGAATCAACTGCTCAAAGATGAAAAAGCCTGCCTGTATCGGCTACAGGTACACCCACCGACCGTAACGATGCCCCGTATTAAAGCAATGACCTCCGGAGCCGTGCCAAGCTTTCTGGACGTGATACTTAACCTAGGAAGTCCCGAGATGACGCTCGATACATTTCTCTATCAAATGAAGCAACGCCAACAGAAGATAGTGTTTTATGGTGACAATACATGGACGAACATGTTTCCTGACATGTTTCATCGAAAGGGCGAAAACGTCGACTCGCTATACGTGAATGATTTCTATAAGGTAAACCATTTTCCTCTTATTCGTCTCTCTTTAGCATGCCTATCTCAAGCGTTTTTTTTGTCTCAGGGCGATAGTAACATAACAAAATTGGTAAATCTGGAGCTTCAAATGTACGACTGGAAGTTAATGATACTTCATTATCTTGGGCTAGACCACATCGGCCATGTGGAGGGCCCCTTTAGCGACAAAGTGCCTGGAAAGTTGCAGGAAATGGATAAGGTTATCAAAACCATCTACCAAACAATGGACAAATGGGTACGAGTCGAAATAATTTATACGTCCAAATTGCTAACATATTCATTTTTAACTATAATTGTAGAAGCAAAAATACTACACGAAACCCCTGCTAGTTATAACCGGTGATCATGGAATGCGAGATTCCGGTGGGCACGGTGGTTCAACTCAGGCCGAAACGTTTGTCCCACTCATAGTAGTAAGTGATCAATGCAGCAAAAGCGATGAAACATTCCTACAGATCGATATGGCACCGACAATGTCTATTCTAATGGGTGTGGCCATACCTCACGCTTCCATCGGCTCCACAATTGATCCTGCGCTGAAGGTACTGCATCGAAGGGATATGCTTTACGCGTTGTATTACAATACACAGCGACTGGTATCGAAGGTGGAGTCAATCCTAAAGCACAGATTTACAAACACAGGTAACATTTGAGACGGTTCATTTTAATTACATTCATGTAAGTTTACCTTTATGTTTTTCCAGAGATGCACGAATCATTCCATGAAGCAAAAACTCTCCATCAACTATTTATAAAAGACACTTCCGACATTTCCGCCTACAAGAGGTCGTTGCTACTTTACACGTCTGTTTCAAAAAAGCTTACCCAACAGCTTATCGCAAGCTATATACGCTACGACATCGTTTACATTATGATTGGGGTAGTTTTGGCTGCAATGTGTGCCGGTATTGCAGTATTGCAACTTATTCAGGAGACTGATGAATCTATGCTACTGCTGGAACCAAAGCTCTTTCCAAGTATAAACTGTTTGCTCATGAGTTTTTTATTGCTCAAATTACTAACGTTTGAAGAAAAATCTATTGAACCAACCCATTCTCTTCATGCTGTGTTAGTACTATTGTCCGTGGTATGTTTAACGCTCTGGACGATACTATCGCATTTGTACAAACAAATGAAAATAGTAGCGATGTTCAATGGCTCATCACGGCTTCTATTTTTCGTATGGTTCGGTATAAGTTTTCACTGCGTATCTCTTGGGAGTAGCTCTTTCGTTGAGGAGGAGCATCAAACGTGGTACTATCTGATGAGTAGCGTGATGGTGTTGCTCACGTTGAACCAGTTACGAGTGATGAACAGTACAATCGGCATGATCGGACACCCCAAAACCGATGCTGCTTTGATTAAAGTGTGTAAGGAGGAGCGTAACATTTTCTGTTCATCCTCCGTAGCTTTTCTATGCGTGCACGTTATAATACGACGGTTAAATCAAACGGGTGACAAGTGGCAGCTGGTGCCCGACATAGGCGATTGGCTATCGAAGGACGAACATAAAGCATGGCTTAGTTTAACGCTATTCATCGGTTTGAGTTACTTGGTGTATCAAATCTGTTACATGGCTGGATTGCTCACAAGCGTGCTATCTACGACGGCGACCTTACTCATCTACTACTATCGTGCCGCATCTGGTGCCGTCAGTATCTTCGGTTTGAATGCATCCAGGTAAGCATTGAATTCAATTGAGCACACTGTATCGACTTTGTCATGTTTTCCACGTTTACACGTTTCCCGCTCTTTCAGGTCATCGTTTTGCCTTACGATATTTTGGATCAGTTTAGTGGAAATATTCTTCATAGGATTTCTACCAATCGTGTATCGTGCAATCATGGGCCACACGGCACCGAAGCGTAAGGGAGAACTTTACAGTAATTGCATCATTATCGTTGCCTTGCTCTGTGCACTGCTGCACAAACCGCACAACGTATTGCTTGTGGGTGCTCTATTATCTACGAGCAGATTTCTAACGGAGCGGATCGACCGAATAGCAGAAGATAAATACACCAGCTTGTTCTTGAAAGTGGTAACACACTATTGGATGGGAAAAACATTCTACTACTATCAGGTATAGTCAAAATTTGCTTGCCCATGTGAATCTCGAAACGTGTTTATCTGTTGCTTTATTCTATTCGTTTCGTTTAGGGTAACTCTAATGGTTTGGCCACAATCGATCTCAATGCAGGCTACGTGGGTCTTAATTACTTCGATATTTATCGCGTTGGATTGTTCCTCACTCTGCATACTTTCAGTGGCCCAATTTTAAGCTTTCTCCTACTGCTTTATCACATTTTTGAGGACAACGAACGAAGTGAAACGTATGTGCATCGAAAAGAGCAACGAAGTCGTCAGTCGATTAAGGTTTTCCAATATTATTACATTTGCAGCCAAAAATACCAGCTAGGTGCTAGTAACAACGCCAGACAGAAGATTCTCTCACTAACCAACGCTCTGATCATCGTTCCTGTCAGCTTTTTCATAGCAGTTGCTACGGTGCTGCGTGATCACATATTCGTTTGGACTGTGTTTTCGCCAAAGATTATCTACGAATATTTTACAGTGTGGTTGGTATTCATACAAGTGATTCTAGTCTTGCTCTTGCTGCCAAAAAAAATGTGTACCAGTGTGTGAAGATTTGTCAGAAACGCATTGCTAGTTTAACGGACGTAGTGTAGAAATATAAAGTAACAATTTGTTTGTGTACTTAATCTATTTCTATGTTTAATGTGATTTTCTTCAAACATGAATGACATGAATAAGACAAAAAGTAACATTCCTGACATCTTTCTCATTATTTTTTTATAAAAAAATTTTTATATTTGACAATCAAAGCAACATGCCAAATTTGAAAGTTGATACAATATTTCTGCCTCTATAATGAAAAATCCATTGGTCCATTCACCGGTGGCAAAGATCTGGCCAGTTGTTGCGTCGCGTTGTATATTGCACAAAAGTTTCAATAGTTTATTATATATCATGTATCATAAATTATATATTTTTTTTTTAAATTAAACCCTTCCATTAATCCCATTTAAATTAAACCCTCCCCCCCTAATCCATCAGGGGATAACACTACCAGATCGTCAATAAAAAAAATCAAATCGTATCAAATCTTCAATATTTATTTAACATGTAATTTTGTATGCAAAGTATAGTAATAGTGTAGTAATGAAAATGGCATTTTCCATATCAAATTGAAAATTGTAAATCAAACAAATTGCCGTATGATTCTTCTTTCTTTTTGTAAGACAACATAAAGAATTATTTTTGTTTTGTTCGTATAACACACCATAACTCTTATTTGCTTGTGCTTAAATGCTAGGTCAATTAAAAATCTATTAAAGTCTATTAAAAATCTTGTCAATTTTGTTACTGGAACAATAAATTTAAAGCAACTTGCTGGCCTGCAACGCAAAGTGCACATCATCCGTGCTGATGTTGAGCAAAATCTTTTGATAAATATCGTTTCTGCCCGTTTCGCATATGAGCAGCCGGGACGCCCCCAGCCGAGCACAAATCGCCATGGCCCGTCCGGGGTTGGGGACGCTGATACCGGAGAAAGCGGCCAGCGATTCAAACTGTGCGTAAACGCCCAGGAAATTACATTCCTCGATTCCGGTACGAATGACCTCCGCCGTGACGGATTGCAGAAACAGTTGTTCCATGCGGGAGCAGCTACGAATGGTTTTCACCTTCGCACTGGTGATCATCTCCTCCAACGCCGCCTGGACGTGGGACATAACTACCGTCGCTGTATGCGTTGCTGTTGAAGAATCATCCGCTAGTTCCGTGGCCCGACGACAAATGTCTAGTGCACGACGGGCGTCACCCGACACGGCCGCCACCTTTCGGGCAACTAGCTGGACGGCTTCACTGTTGAAAGCGCTCGTACCCGTCAATCGAGCCATTACGATTTCTTGCAGCTGCCGGAAGTTGTACGGTTGAAACGTTAGGCGTGTCAGTCCCAGGCGAGATGAAATTTTCCCCATCAGCAAACGCTCGGGTAGGTCCATGGTATTGGCGATGGTTACTACAATCAGTTGAGCGGTCGATACGGTGGGCCAGTTAAGTATGTTGTACACCACGTCCTGCCGCTTGTTGCACAGAATGTCCAACTCATCGACCAGCAGTACCGTCGAGACACGGCGCGGTGCTTTCGTGGTGAATCGTTTGTTGAGCAAATTGTACGCCTGCTCCCAAGCAAGCGTCTTCCCGGTCAGCTGTCGATAGATGTGAACGTAAGCTTGGCGCGGTTCCGTCAGTCTCATACCGTTGATATCGACAAAATCGAACTTTGGTATTTCTTCATCCTCCGATAACTGCTGAAGCTCGCGAATCACGGCCGTCGTGGTTGCCGTCTTGCCCGTGCCAGGAACGCCCGACACGTATATGCAGCCACTACAACCATCGATGATTTTTCCCTCCAGGAAATTGTAGATTTCCTCGTACTCTTTCTCGCGGCACGGCAGACTGCTCGGAGTGGCAGACACGTGCAACCGTTGACGTGCGATGGCCAGTTCGCTCATGCCTTGCTCTACCGGTGCGTCACGAGAATGGATGCTTGGCTTAATGGTACCCGCACGAATGAGTTTCATCTTGCTTGCACTTTTCGGTGTTGATTTGCTGGCACTACCGTTGGTAGCAGCAAGTGACGATCGGCTGCTACGTTTCGGAGTTTTCGGTTCCTCATGCACTATCGGTTCGTTTGCTTTCTTGGGCGATAGTTCCAGCAGCCGTGATACACGTCTACCGTTCGAGCACTCTTCGATAATGTTCGATAGTTGTATGTTCCGCTTCGGCGTACCGGCAGCGGGTTCCTGGGCTTTAGAGCTCGGTGTTTTCAGAATGCTTCTGCGGAGCGACCGACCGGTCGGAGTGCCATGAGCGAGTTCAACATCTGAAGGAAGCAGCGATTTACGACATTTTGGTGGCGAAACGTGCTCGTTCGAAGTTGTGGATGTTGTAGATGTTGCCCTTTTCCGCAACGATTTGGGTGTGTTGGGTTGCTTTTGGGTTTCAGAGATCCGCAGCTTGATCTTCATATCATGTTCATTCACTGCACCATTTCTAACGATCGAGTAATTGAGACATTCCTCATCGGTCCCACTGGTAGGCACGTCAGCGGAGTATCGCAATCCGATAGAACTTTTGCGAACCTTCTCCAGTTTTGCATGCTTTCTGGGTGACATTTTACGTTCGTCCTCGCTTATGTCGACCTCACTGAGCCCGTCCGTAATATGATCGATGCCATGCTTCACATCAATCAACTTCACCGCCCAACGGTCTTCCAAAAGTTTATTCTTTTGTTCGGCATTTAGCGTGGCTAAGCTCTCCATTGATTTTGTACGCGTAAGCTTAAGTTTGGGTGTACGAGGAGTCGTCCTCGCTTGGTGATTCGAACTATCATACATTGATCTTCTCTTGCGCGGTGATATGTTCTCGATTGGAGCCCCGATCAACGGTTGTAGGTGCCACTTTTTTCCCGTAGATTTTACCAGCTTGTAACGCGCGATGAACGTTGGAATGCGAGATGATGATAATTTTGGTACTAAGGCTTCGTGCAGCTTTGTCTGCACAGACACTTGTTCGACTAAGCAAACGCTGAAAATAGTCTCGATCGATATGTCCGGACTGAATCGTGAGTCTGCAACTACTTCACGCGCACCAAAAGCATGATTTTCGTCACTAGTGATAGCTTTCGGCAAACCGGAGGGTCTAATAATAGAAAAAAAAAACCAACGACGTCAGAATAAACTTTCCCCGTCTATTGTACCAAACATCGCTTACCTAGAATACCATTCCACAATTGCTCGACACGGGTCCATCTTGGTGCACTCAGTATTCAGAACTTCGTACATGTGCACAATCCGTGCCACATCACAACCATCCAGCGAGTCAGGTTCAGCTGCATCCAAATTAGACACTAACACAAAATTGCCAACTTCGAGCGTAAGGGCACCAAATATGCATTTCCTGAGCAAGGGATTTGGGTAATTAGAATCTCATTTGTGCCGTAGTCATTAACAGAAACTTACGAATAGAATGCCACAAAGCGATGTTTCAGCGCACTTATATTCAGTACGCTTTCGTCGGGACTGTACTGTTTGCCGACCCATGTAATGGGCGAGCTGATAGTATTGTTATTAAACGACTTATTTTTCATCTTAAATTAGTTATTCACAATAATAAAACCAAAAACTCAAGTGAGCCGACAACAAACAGAGCACACAAACATACAATCAATTTGGCGCGAACAGATTTGAAGTGTCTGGTTCGAAGAATCGGTACAAACCGGTTGAGTTTTCCGAGGTGTATATATTAGGGTAGACCTGTCATGATACCGAGGTGTCGCCGAGGGTAGACCTATTATTTTTTCATTTTAAATAAATATTTATTTTTAATAACTTTGTAGAATCGTCAAAATGAACATTATCATTACGGAATATTTCATTCATGTGTAAAATACGTGTTAAAAATACAAAATAATTTCTGTCAAATGTCGATTTACCTTGGCGATATAAATCCTTTTCTTGAAAAGGATAAGAGCATAATAGTTTTCTTTCAAAAAATCTTTTAGCGCGCATTTTTTATGTGTCAAAACACGATCGATGAAATTTAGATTTTGGCAGTTGTGACAGCAGTTTGTCTATTTGCGCGCGCTTTTTGTTTAAACGCCGAGTTTCTGCGGAGCCTGTTGTTTCGTCAGTTTTATCCGTTTTTATTGTGAAATTTTGTGAAAACTCATTTGGTTGGACGCCTCAAAATGTCGAGCCCTGCAAGATCATCACGCAGCCGTCGGGGTGACGATAGTTCGCAAGAGAATTCCCAAAGAACTCCGATGAAGCAAAGTATGCTCTTGGACACAGTCCGTTGTGCCGTGCATTTTACGAATTCGGTGTGTTTATTTTTCCTCAGCAGGCACCTCCAACAGCGAATCGGAAACGCCGCTACGTATCGGCAACAGAAGGATCCAGAATGAGTCGAGCGTGGTGGGCGAAAGTTCCGACCATGTTATGGTGCCCACGTCCCCGGCAGTCGATACCCCTATACAAGCCACTAGCCCGTACAGTCGCACCGTTGGGATGAGCCAGATCGATATCAGCTCGCCGTTGAACTACGGCACACCCAGCTCGATGGGATCGATCCGTACGCCGCGTTCCGGTGTTCGTGGGACGCCGATGCGGCAGCGACCGGATCTGCGCGTGGATAAATTACCGCGCCAGGTAAATGTTGCAAACTCCGATGCACAACTCGATCCGATCCAGGAGGAAAGCCAAGGGTCTGCTGCTGACGTTCCCAGTGCTGGCGCTCGGCTGGTTGTGTGGGGGACGAATGTCGTCGTTTCGGATTGCATGAGCAAGTTTAAGCAGTTCGTTTTGCGCTACATTGATCCGGACGCGGCGCAAGATGAGTTGACGGAGGGAATCAATCTGAATGAACCGCTTTATATGCAAAAGTTGGAAGAGGTGAGAATATCTTAATTTTTTTTTGGTTGCGCCTTTTTAAGAAGCATTTTGTTTGAATTTTTAATAGATCCACACTCTTGAAGAGCCTTTCTTGAACTTCAACTGTGCTCACTTGAAAACGTTCGATGAAAATCTGTACCGTCAGCTGATTTGCTATCCGCAAGATGTAAGTAATATCTGAGCGATTTGATTGGTTTTGTAAAATACCCGCGTTTCTTGATCTTGCCCTTCATTCCTTGATAGGTCATTCCTGCCCTGGATATGGCGGTGAACGAGATGTTCTTCGAGCGTTACCCAGCCGCCATTTTGGAGCACCAGATCCAGGTGCGGCCGTTTAATGCCGACAAAACGCGCAACATGCGCGCCCTCAATCCCGAAGACATTGATCAAATGATCACGATCAGCGGCATGGTGATCCGTACGTCGAACATCGTGCCGGAGATGCGGTGTGCGTTCTTCAAGTGTTCGATCTGCAGCTTTACCGTTGTGGTGGAACTGGAACGTGGCCGCATTGCCGAACCAACGCTCTGTGGTCACTGCAATACGAACCACTGCTTCCAGCTGATCCACAATCGGTCCCAGTTCGCCGATCGGCAGTTGATAAAGTTGCAGGAATCGCCGGACGATATGGCCGCCGGTCAGACGCCACACAATGTGCTGCTGATGGCGCACGAGGATCTGGTGGATAAAGTACAGCCGGGCGATCGTGTGACCGTGACGGGCATCTACAAAGCCATGCCAATACAGGAGAATCCACGCCAGTCGAGCATGAAGTCGGTCTACCGTACCCACATCGATGTGCTGCACTTCCGCAAGGTCGACGATAAGCGGCTGTACGAGGAGGAGGAAGGTAAGGACCATATGTTCCCACCGGAGCGCATCGAGTTGCTGAAGAAGATCGCCGAGAAGCCGGACGTTTACGATCGGCTGGTGCGTTGCATCGCGCCGTCAATCTACGAAAACACCGACATCAAGAAAGGCATTTTGCTGCAAATGTTCGGCGGCTCGAAGAAGAAACAGGCCACCTCCGGTCGACAGAACTTCCGCGCGGAGATTCACATCCTCATGTGCGGTGATCCGGGTACATCGAAATCGCAGCTGCTGCAGTACGTGTACAATTTGGTGCCGCGCACGCAGTACACGTCCGGACGCGGGTCGTCCGCGGTCGGTTTAACGGCGTACGTCACGAAGGATGCAGACACGCGCCAGCTCGTGTTGCAAACGTAAGTAATATCAGACATATTACGCTATCAAGCAGATTGAATTAACTGATATTTGATGTGTCCATATCTGCTTGAATTTGGAATGATATCGATATTTATTCTGAAACGCTGATTGATAAGCAATTAAAATATCGAGTGCAAAGGTTATGGCATTACACGATAATTATACCTCTTTTGATTGATTTTTTATGAAGAAGAAATGGAAGCTAAATACATATTGTTTTTCATCAACGTTCTTTACATAGGGGTGCATTGGTTCTAGCAGACAATGGTGTTTGCTGTATTGATGAGTTCGATAAAATGAACGACTCGACGAGAAGCGTTCTGCACGAAGTGATGGAACAGCAAACTCTGAGCATTGCAAAAGTGGGCATTATCTGCCAGCTGAATGCCCGCACCTCGATTCTGGCCGCCGCCAATCCATCGGAATCGCAATGGAACAAGAACAAAACCATTATCGACAACGTGCAGCTGCCGCACACGCTGATGTCCCGTTTCGATCTGATTTTCCTGATTCTGGACCCCCAGGACGAGGTGTTCGATCGTCGACTGGCCGCTCACTTGGTGTCGATGTACTATGCATCGCGTGAAGAGGACGAGGATACGCTAGTGGTAAGTTTCCGCTTGCTGTGTATGGTAGAATTTAGTAAATTTTTACTTATCCATATTGCTCCCTATGTCTTGCCACCGCCAGGATATGAGTGTGCTGCGGGATTACATAGCATACGCCAAGGAACACATCAACCCGGTGCTGTCCGAGGAAGCCCAGCAGCGTTTAATTCAAGCTTATGTGGACATGCGCAAAGTTGGCGCGGGTAGAGGTCAAATTTCGGCGTATCCTCGGCAGCTCGAGAGTCTGATCCGCCTGTCTGAGGCGCATGCGAAGGTGCGGCTAAGTGAAACCGTCGAGGTGCAAGACGTTGAAGAGGCTTGGCGTTTGCATCGTGAAGCGCTGAAGCAATCGGCCACTGATCCGCTGTCCGGCAAGATCGATGTCGGTATTCTTACCACGGGATTGTCGAGTGCAGCGCGCAAGAAACGTGCCGAAGTGGTGACTGCGATTAAGGCTAATCTCAAAGCGAAGGGTAAAATCTCCACCATTCCATATCAAAAACTTTTTGGCGAAATCAAGGACGGATCGCAGGTGGTAAGTAGCGAAGCTATGGGATGGGAAAGAAGATAAATAAGCTAAACATATATTTTTACTAATTCGCTTTTGCAGCTTATCACCAAGGAGCTGTTCGAGGATGCGCTTAAGGAGTTGCAGGACGAAGGAGTCATCGTTATCGTTGGCAACAATACTATTCGTGTGTGTTAATTTAAGATTATCGTTAAGTTTTCATTAGTGTTTCTTTTGAACCGTACCACTTTGTACCTTTTAAATAATTCATTTTTTCAATAAACTAGTATTCTTACCTAAGTTTCTTTAGTTTTAAAAATGCAAAACTTCATTCGAAAATTGCATCCATAATGCAAACAAAAGCAATATTGTATAATCGTTTTTAAAAGTTGCATTGTTTCGATTATTATACAACATACTATTGATTTATTCATTCTAAAATCAAACTACGTTTCTACACTTTCACCCTCTTTTTTGAGCGGTTTCAAATCGTTCAAATAGATCGTGTGTTTCTCAAACAGCTGCACCAACTCTTCGCTTGGTTTGTTGTACTCTCGATCAAACTCAGAACCGACGCTCCATAGCGATTCCAAATCATATTGCACTCTAGCTTTCGTAGAGAAAATGTGAAGGGCTATGTTTCCTGGGAAGATAATTCAACGTGCACTTTAATATTCTAATGTATGAATATGTAACACCGCCGTCGCTTACCCAGGTCCAGTGCCATCCAGTCGCTGCTCGTCTCTCCTTCAATTTTGGGTATGATATCGTTAGGATGTCTTTTCATTTTGTACACTTTTCGCACGAATTCTGCTATTCCTCGCATGTGCCTAACGCTGCGGCCGGAAACTATACACATGTAGTCCACATATTTGATATCTTTCGGCACTGTGCACACGAAAATGTCTATTGCGCTATTAAGCCGCAGCACTGTTACTAAATCCTGTATCTCGTATACTCCGGTTTTCCCTCCTGCAATTTGCGACATTTACAACAAACATTTATTATGCAATTTGCACTTTAGAACATAGAGCGATTCTGTTCTACTTACGTGACAGATCGATGCCGCTGTACATATCCGGTAGGTCTTGAATTTTTTGCGGTTGTTGTAAACCTGCTTCATGTAGCAATCTTTCTTCATCCACATCCAGGATCACCGGGGCATCAGTGTCACGGAATACCTGATACTTGGCCGCAATCGAGCGAGCGCTTGGTACGCTTTGTTGTTTATCCTTGTTTTGCTTGCGCACGTCTTCCAACGGAACTTTAGACGAAAATTCATCATGGAATGATCGGAATGCGGGTTGTATCATGTCGCGACGAATTAATGGGAGACATCGTCTAATATTGGAACACATTGTTCGCGAATAACCGTTTTAAAAGGAATACTTCAGATGTTGTATTGTTTTGGTTCAATTATAGTTGGCGTAAAACGTGTTTTGTAATAAACAATAATAAACACTGACGGGAGGGATGAAAAGTTTCTAGAGCTAGCTTTTATTTATCAAACCAAAGACAGTCGCTTGGCTGACAAATGAAATTGTTGTTTTTGTAAAGAGATAATTACATTAAAAATTAAATCATATTTCAAAAACAAGACAAAAACATACTAGTCGTGATTTATGATGTAATTTGAAAAGCATGTAAATCACTACTACAAGGTAAAATATCAAATATTTGCTAACAATTATGTGTTAAATACTTATTTCAAATTTAGGTATCAAACATTTTTAAACAATACTACCTAACATTTACTACCAAATTATGACTAACAACATCTTAGGAGATCAACAGAACAGATGTCCTTAACGAGAACGAGCAATAATACTCAAGGTTTATTTTTCTACAAGAGCGATAAGCTGTACAATTCATTTAAACAAACAGGTCTTCAAGGTTTGTTTGTTATTCAAAGCCATTTCAACAATAGAATTCTCTATGATCAGCCCAAAGAGTTTACCACTCGTAGCAGCGAAGCAAAAGCCACCATGCGAAAATGCAGAATCCGAATCGAGAGGTGGGATGGTCTGGGTGTAGTAGGAATTTGCAGACGCTATAAACAAGTTGAACGACTCAAAACGCCGGTTCAAAGATATGCGTTGTTTATAATAATTGTTACCGTTTGTTTTAACAGCTTACAGCTCAGCATACATGCCGTGCCACACGTTGTTTTGAACACGACACGTTGTAATGTTTTTTTTTGTCGTATTAAGTAGATAAACTCGGTTTATCAACGGAAAATAGGTAGTCTCTTAATAGTAATTAGAGTATTTGGTATTGAGCTCAAAGTGAAAGCAGTGCATCTATTCGTAGCGTTGTAATGAATCTATTAACGGTGATGGTCGTTCACGATGCTATACAGTGTGATATGGGGTTTCGACATTGGCAAAATCACACATATCATCTTTATGATCCAAGAGCGTAAAGAAGAAGCTATAGTAAACTTCCCGACGAGAATGCTTGTACAGCACGTAACGCAGAATCCATACCCGACAACACACGAAATAAATCAGTAACCAAAACATTGCCGGCCTTATCAATGAGATAAGAGTTTCATAAGTCACACACTCTCACCGAGCAAACACATCGAAAAGGCTTGGCAGCACGCTGATTGGACGCATAGTGCCATCCATACAGAATCTAACCGCCGGCCAAATCAACCGGCACCTCGCGCAGTTGTTATTACGCTTGCGTCTGTTGAACCATACGCTTCGTGATACGCAAGTGCCCTCGATAGCAGAAAAGCGCTGACTGCACAAGTTCTCGAGATAGAATTGTGAAAGTGTATAACATCAGCCATTTTCATCACTCATCATGAGTCTGTCTCGGTTCCGATTGATCACGTTTGATGTGCACAACACGTTGCTACAGTTTCGCTCCAGTCCCGGGAAGAAGTATGGAGAAATCGGCGCAATGTTTGGAATCAGCAACAATAACAACCAGCTGGTAGCAAATTACGTGCAGAGCTGGTAAGTGTTACAGCACATGGATCACACTTTACGCCGAACTCAGCCGAGATATCGGTGACTGGCTAGAGATAACGAGGATTCTCCCATACTTCATAATTCTTTCCGTTATCCGATAGGCACAAAATGAATCGGCTCCATCCGAACTTTGGACTGAAGACTAAAATCACCTACAAACAATGGTGGCAAATGATGATAGATGGTAGGTACAGCCGTAGTCTTAAACTAGTTACATAATACTATAATGCAAGTGTGATAGTATTCTTAGTAAACAAGGGTCAAGGTATAGATTTATAACAACTATGTGGGTCAGTGTCGGGGAGATGCATAGTAGCACATGGCACGGTGAGCCATTGATTTCCTGCGGGTCATTATCAAGCGATTTGGCTGTCATTGAATCAAGTGTCTGATAGCGTAGTTTTACGATTGTGGCTTCTGATAGGATCAAAGATTTTGTTTATTAGTAGACCTACCGACGAACGTGCTTCTTGCAGGCTGTTAAAGCTATTAAACGATTCTGTTAATTGTTTTTTTTTTATTGTAGGTATTTTTAATGAAAATGGTACGCACAACACGCCACCGGAGAAAATAGAACAAATGACCGAGCACTTTATGGAGTATTTTAAAACGAGCGTCTTTTGGCAGCATTGCTATGGTTCGGTGGATTTTCTCAACTATTTAAAGCTTCAGCGGCACGTTGAATCAAGCGGGCAGAAAGAGCCGCCATTCAAGCTGGGAGTGATTTCCAACTTCGATCCAAGGTTGGACGTGCTGCTGCGAAACATGAAAATTAATCACTACTTTGACTTTGTGCTAAACTCGTATGACGTGGGTTACATGAAACCATCGCAGGAGATATTCGATCGCGCCATGGTTGCTTCCGAGATAAAAGATCTTAAACCACAACAGTGCCTGCATATTGGAGCCACACCTGCAACGGATTACTTCGGTGCGCGTAATGCAGGCTGGTACAGCCTGCTGGTGCACGAAAAGTCTGCAGAGGAACTGACGCGAAAGTACGGACAGTTGGTAGAGGATAATCATGTGTTTTCTAGTCTGTTTGATATTCACAAAAAAATATCGAACGATTACATGAGATGGTGATTGATATTAGCCAATTATGGGCAAATGTTATGCTGTATGAATAAAGTGATTTTTTGATTAAACTAACCGGAATTGTGTGTTTTAATTTTAAAATAATTACAAAACAACTGTATATCACTGAATTAACTTGGCACGGAATTCGTTCCTAAACAAAAAACAGTCTTAAGCCAGTGGGGAGGGGGAATTTTTTTATTGGTTTGGTGTGAAATTAAAAGTTCATATAAATGGTGTGTAATTTTTTAACATAGTTAGTTTAATTGTATTCATTTTAATAATCCCTTAAGGCTACATCCTTTAGCTTTTTTCTGCGATTTATTCATGTTTCAAATATGAAATATTAAGATGTTTTTATGTGATAATTGATGCCTATTATTAGGTTTCATTTTTCCCAAACTTTTTGCACAGCTAATTGCAACAAAAACATGACGACAAACTCTGATTAATGCAAAATGGTTTCTGATTCATGAACGGTTTATACACTTATGTTAACGAGTAGCAGCAATTATGTTTGTCAGTAGCTTACGGACTGTACTATATTAAAAATGTAGTACACGTCTTTAATTGGAAGGTTAATTGATAGTATTATTACTTTTAGTGCCATTCTTACTAAAAAAATATTAGTTAATCTTATGTGTTTCGAAGAACTGGAGATTGTACAAATTCTCTACCATTTTAAGAGAATACTATAATATGAGCAATAAGTAGAAAGAATTTATATTATGTTGTTTAATATTGGCAAGAAGCATTTAATTTTTTAACATTTACCGAAAAGGTAAACGTCTTCCATGTTTTCGGAAGGAAAACCTTTTTAAATTATTTATTTCAATGCATGAGCATCCTATCGAACATATTTTGTTCGATAGGCGTGTTCAATACACGCGGAGCGGGTCTTAAAACGACAGTTATTTTGGTTAAATAGCGTCTTCTATCTGACCGTCCAACATCATTTTTCCTCCGACATTGGTGCTATTTCACCACATCAAGAAGATAACTGACACTTGGGTACAGGGGTTGTGTACACATTTTTTCTTTTTGTTTTCTTAACCTTCTTCCCAGCGAGCCTGCACGTCGGTCATTTTTATAGATATAATTTTTTACAAATATTAAAAGAAACCAATAGCAAAACGCGTTAAAATTTCACGCTTTTTTCTGGTAACGAAGCAATACATGTACTAATACATTTATCGGGATTAATTCCACACGATCCCACCATAGCACAGGAATTAAGGATCGAATCCTGCTCCGTGCTACCGTCCCTGTTTGCAAAAACAAAGCTATATTCATCTCAATTTAAACGTTTTCAGGTTAACCATCTATCAAAATGCCACTACCGGGATGTTTTTCGGTAAGTGTTTTTGGCAAAATGACTCGCACAAGTGGGAAGCAAATAACTTCGACTAGTCGCGATAGAGTGATACTTATCTCTGAGACCTCGTTTGTTGTTGTTGTTGTTACGCTGATGTGTTGTTTTTCGTTGCTTGCAGAATGCAGTCGAGCCGATGCAGGTAGACGTACAGCCGGAAGATAATGAAAACAACGAGGAGGATATGTACATTGTGGAAAATTCAACGATAGATCTGGAACAGCTCGCGAATCAGTATACCGGACTGGCAAAACTGCACCGGCTTATTTACGTGGCGGACCATTGTCCGACGCTGCGTCTCGAAGCGCTCCGAATGGCGATCAACTATGTTACGACGACCTACAACATAACGCTGTACCAGCATTTGCACAAGAAGCTTGCCGACAACGTTGGCACGCTGTTTTTGCCCGACGTTGCTTCCCAATCTGGAGGTTCGCAGGAGATACCTTCGTTCGACGCGACCTGGGTGGAATCGAAGAGCAAAAAATCCGCCCTGAAGCTCGAGAAGCTAGACTGCGATCTGAAGAACTATAAGGCGAACTCAATCAAGGAAAGCATCAGACGGGGTCACGATGATCTCGGCGATCACTACCTGAACTGTGGCGATTTGTCGAACGCCCTCAAGTGCTATTCTCGGGCACGGGATTACTGCACCAGTGGCAAGCATGTGGTGAACATGTGCTTGAACGTGATCAAGGTGTCGATCTACCTGCAGAACTGGTCGCACGTGCTGAGCTATGTCTCGAAGGCGGAAGGTACGGCAGAGATCGCCGAAACGTCCAAGGACAAGGATCCGAATCAGGTTGTGATTACGCGGCTCAAGTGTGCCGCCGGGTTGGCAGAGCTGGCAACGCGCAAGTACAAGTCGGCAGCGAAGCATTTCCTGCAGGCAAACTTTGATCACTGCGAGTTCCCGGAAATGATCTCGACGAACAATGTGGCAATGTACGGTGGGCTGTGCGCCCTGGCCACCTTCGATCGGCAGGAGCTGAAGCAGGTGATTGCGAGCAGCTCCTTCAAGCTGTTCCTCGAGCTGGAACCGCAGTTGCGCGACATCATATTTAAGTTCTACGAATCGAAGTACGATTCGTGCCTGAAGCTGCTGGACGAGATCAAGGACAATCTACTGCTGGACATGTACATTGCACCGCACGTGAACGCGCTCTACACGCAGATCCGAAACCGTGCGCTGGTGCAGTACTTCAGTCCGTACATGTCGGCCGATATGCGCAAGATGGCCACCGCGTTCAACCGTTCCGTGGCGGCGCTCGAGAACGAACTCATGCAGTTGATTCTCGAGGGACAGATTCAGGCGCGCATCGATTCGCACAACAAAATCCTATACGCGAAGGACGCTGACCACCGGAGCGCTACGTTCGAGAAGGCAATCAACGTTGGCAAAGAGTTCCAGCGGCGTACACGTATGTTCATCCTGCGGGCGGCCATTCTTCGGCGCCACATTCACGTTAAGGTGCGTCTTCTGGCGGTCGCGATTTCCTGCTTGTGATGGTGATAGTTTGCGATAATTTATGTTGTCCTCTACACATTTACAGAATCAACCACGGGAAAGTAGTAACCATGGTACGGAAATCTGTGTGCCTGCAAGTGGATCGAGCAGCGGTGGAAGTTTGGCGCGCAACTGATTAAATTTGACCGAGGAAGATTTTTTCGTTCGCTTCAAGAGAAAATCCAAGTAACCACGCCAACACGCCAAGCCAGTTCATGTTTCTTTCGTAGGATGGCGCTGCAATATGATGCTGAGTTCATTTGCGCTGTGCTTGGTAGCGAAACGCGTCGCATGGAATCGTCAAACGTAACAACCGCAGCAGGCGAGCCAGCCAGAGAAGTTCACAAAGCCAGCTTTTATAGTGAAACAAGTACCGAAGGTGAAAACCATCGCCTAGCATATCTCGCCATACGGCGATGGCCTGTTTTCGGCTCAGTTCTACAGGACACGGTAGACGTGTGGTCGTCCACTTTGGAGTAGCTGTTAAGCTTACGCACTCATGTAAAAAAATGGTGTTGCGATTACATGGCGGCTCGCGCGCAGACAGTTTCTAAAGTAGGAACATTTTAATCGTATGTGTATGTGTGTATGTGGGCTTTATTTATACGATATGTTGAGCGAAGTTTAAAATTTTCCAATAAACAAATGTAATTCTAGTGTTTGTTTTGTTTTTGGGTGGTTTTAGGAGTCGGTGAGGCTACGGGCTTACAACGACACGGGAAGTAAGATACGGTCATATGGTCCGTTAGTTCCACTAAAGTTGATATGGTACCAATAGTTGCATAACATAACGAATCTAACGCCTGCTGCGATCCCGTCGTCGAGGGCTAGCGGAACGATCTCGATGCTTGGAGTGCTGTTTGCTGGTCTCGTGACTTCTGGACGAACTTGCATGCGGAGATCGGGAACGGCTACGGCGACGACCTTTATCACGCGAATCCTTACGATCTTGTGTTCGGCTATCTGAACGATGCTTCTGTGTTTTTTTCTTCTTCTTCGATGATCGTTTTTCCGTGTCAGAATCCGATGAAGATGATGAGCTGTCGCTGCTATCGCTGGAGCTAGCGCTTGACCGTTTCTTGGATTTTTTCTTGGGAGCACGTTTCATTTTCTCGATCTTTTCCAGTTTTTTAAGCAATTCTAATTTTTGCTTCTTGGTAAGCGAACGTATGAATTCTGTTTCCGGTACCGTCTGCTCGGTTTCTGGTTCAGCAACCAATTTGTGCGAGGTTACCAGCTCTTGAGCGCTCCGTTTCATAGCAAGCCCGTCATCACGAAGATGCTGTTCCAGCTCACCTTTGCTCAGAACTTGGTTGGCCTCCGCTTCCGTGTGCAGTTTTTTCGCTTCGCTCATCGACATGCTGTACATGGTGCATTCTTTGTCCGTGTTGATATGGCCCCATTTGTGGCACTTGATGCACCGAACATTGCGCACTTGAATACCGAATCTGTAGAAAAGTGGTGCGTGAGTGCACTGATTTAGTTAATGGTTTGATAAAAATACTCACGGTTGATCGCGAATTTCTGTGTCCCCCTTGCAGTAGCTTTCACGCGGTGCATTGTATTTACGCTGCCATTCGAATTTGTACTCCGATTCGTTCGATTCCTGTTCGCGTTCCTTTTTCATACCAGGCGGGAGTTCGTACATGAAGTTGACGCTCAGCTTGTCCTTGCTGTCTCTGCTGAGCATAGCCTTGTTATCGTGCAGTTCCTGTTCCTTCTCATATTGGTTTCGGAGTTCTTCCTGTTTCTTTTTGTATGCTTCAGCTTGCTGCTCTGCCATCCAGACCTTGAAAATGGAATGAATGGATTACAAACAATGTATGCGATGGACCAAATTCTATTGAGCCGAACGTTTCGTCTTACCCTTTTGAGATTATCTCTCGAGGCCGGATGGAAGAACTTTTTGCACATGTAGTTATTGAATCCTTTCCCCATTTTTTAAACAATTATTCACTTTTTTCAGGCGAAGAAAATAGAAATAGTGCTATTTCCAATTTTGTTTTGATTTAATTGTTGATTTTTTTCACACTGACAGCTACCCAAGCTGCGACACCCAATTGACTTCCAGCCTCCATGGCATAATGAATTATTGTATTACCATTTTTATAAATGTTTGTTTGCTTTATGTTTCGTTTTGATACGGTAAGGTAGTTATTTAATTAAAGTTTTTTTTAAAGTTTTTCTTTGTTTGGTTGTTTAAATTTTGATTGGTTAATTTTCTCAGACTGCTCTATAACAACTGAATAAGACCCTTTACTCAGATATGTTGAAACTGCTGTTCACCAAATGATGTGATTGTTTTACGCACTAGGTGGCACTTTATCCATTATTGTAGTTTAACTCATGCGTTCAAGCTAACCAAATATCATCGAATTTGATATTGATATCGAATAGTTTTGTAAAAAATGGTTAAATATGATCTAAAATGTTTTGATACGGTGGTAATAAAATCATATGCAGGTAATACAACTGCAAACGGATTACATCTCTTCTGCAACATGCCAAGACCAGTGGCCGACTTTATCGCCTGTTAATTCAGAAACAGTAACTTTTAAAAATCAAGGAGAACATTTGCGTTCCCTGGTAGAATAACTCTCGTTTCCAGGTTTATTTTGCACTTGTTGTGCGTAGTTGGAGTCATTTGAAATGGAGTTTAATAATCCCTCCCGCGGACAGCCACAGATCAGGTGACCGATAATTTTCTAAACGTAGTTTTATAAGTTATCCGGACCAGTTAATAAAAGTGAGATAATCCAAGAAAAATTAATTTAAAACTTTTGTTTAAGTTAAAAAACATAACTTATGTTTTAACAGCTCACTTTTTTCATATTGTCTGTTTTATATCAAATTCAAATTCAAAATATTCGTTAAACATTACTTTTGCGTCCTTAGATGACCGGTTTATTTTATAATAGGTAAAAATGAATTCATTAAAACTTTCCTTCAAGCCCGGTGGAGTCAATCATCTTACTCCAGGAGGTTACGTTGCGCTCTGAGCAGGGTGCGTACCTATCGCAGGGTGTGTGTGTGAGAGCGAGAGAGAGAGAGAGAGAGAGAGAGAGAGAGAGAGAGAGAGAGAGAGAGAAAGAGAGTATCCTCCCGCATGTTTTCGGTTCAGCCGAAATACTAACGCCGAATACTACTCCATTTTGTGAACTATCAGTTGCCAGACAACGCCGAGTGAGTAGATTGGCTGCGTAAGTTAAGGCTGCATCCTGACCACGGCTATAAAAAATTCTTATTATTATAAAACTTTATGAATTTGAGAAACGGAAAAGACTTAACAAATCTCGATAAGTTCAATTTGGAGAGATAATGCTATTTCGGATGTGCAAGATTATTGACGACGTCCAAAACATACAACAAAAAATGTGTAAACGGGAATTAGTTTCCAAAGGTTGCACCGGATAACTAAGCTCCATAAAGTCTATTAAGACCTAATCAGATGGATTAAAGAAGCACGGCCTGATAAGTAAGTATTTACGTTTTATTGTGTGTAAATAATGACTAAGGATACATATTTGGACGTATTGAAGCTTCACAATAAAATTAAATTACAGGCCAGTATCTAAACCAGATTACAGGCCACCAGCTGAGAAATTGATGCAAAAACCCACGGCGTGAGCAATTCACACGCTGAATAATACAAACTGGTGATCGGATGCGTAGTGTCGTGGTGCTATAAAAACACGGCGACTTGCCTCGAAGAAGCACATCCGGTGAGTGAGTTGTCTAGTGTATCAGGTTGAGTGTATATTTGAAGCATGTCGTACGAATTTCCTGCCTACGGTTTTCGCTTTGTTCGCTACTGTGGCGTCTACGAGCGTCCGTCTAGCTGGAGTCTTCTTCGGCTTTGGTATACGGTCGTGCTGCATCTCCTTTTCTTGCCATTGCATATAATGTACCTGATTCAAAATCTCGAATCGGACCTGATGGTTACCTGCGAAGAGATTATGCTATTGCAGGTGTGCATAATCGTGGTGCTGAAGCTGAATCTGTTCATGAGTCATCGCGATCAAATGTACGCCCTGGTGCGAGCATTCCAAAACACGCAGAAATGCGTCAAGCCGCATGAGTTTCCCCGGTTTGTGAAGTGTAACCGGATTCATGCCAAACTGATCAAGCTGTATGTCATCGGCACAACGATTGTGGCCATACTGTATGTGCTGAACGCGGTTGTGGCGAGTGTCTCTTTATCATTGCAGCATAATAAGCTTCACTTTGTGACGCCAATGAAGTATGCCACGTGGATTAGTACGCTGCGCGAGGGTGGGCATGATTTCTAACTATTTTACTCCTGTCCTGTCTTCACAGCTTTCCCTATGACTATCAGCAGCCGGTCGTGTTTGCATTGTCCTTGGTTTACAACATTGATACGATGGGGATGACCATGTTCATAAGTGTGACCGTCGACACGTGCTACTCGGAGATGGCCAACAATCTGGCAATCCATTTCGACTTAGTGCGTCAACGGTACGAACAGCTTGATTTATCCGTTGAACCCGTTTTGGCAGTACAGCAGCTAGTCGAGGTGATCTCGTACCACAGTGAAGTGCTAGATTTGGCGCAGAAGATGGTTCGTCTTTTTCAGCAACTTGTATTCTATTTGCTGCTCCTGATATCAACCATCCTGTGCGTGCTGGGATACGAGTTCGTTATGTACAGCAACATTTATAAAGCCTTACAGGTATTGATGATGGCCAGCGTCATGGTGGGTCAAGCCGTCATTTACACCTACAATGGGTCGATCATACGTGAAAGAGTAAGAGGTTAGTGGGAGTAGGAAATGAAGGCATTTAAGAACGGTTTTTTTGCATTTATTTTACAATTACCAGAGCTTAAACGTTTCTGAGGCGATCTATGGAACCAATTGGTATGATGCCCGACCCTCCGTTCGTAAGCAAATACACATTTGCCTGATGCGAGCGCAGAAGCCAATAGTGATGAAAAGTGGCTTCATAGAAGCATCTTTGCCAACATTGAAAAAGGTTCGTAACGAATGTAAGCTTAAGGGTAAGTTTGTGTAGCTAAAGCGAGTTTGTTCGATACTGTTGCAGATTTTAAGTTCTAGTGGATCATACATAACGATGCTAATGTCGTTGGAATCGGACAATTAAAGCGGTTGTTGCACAATTTGCTTCGTAAGAAATTGCAGATACAGCAATTACATCACAGCATCACTTTGTTACTCTTTCGCTATGCTGCACCGATTTAATAAGCTTCTCACAGTTCACCAGTATGAATAAAAATGCAACTATTTCACTCGCCTCATCGTATAGGCTTAATAAACTAGCAAACGTATCTTGGTTAAATGATAAAATCAGTATTTTTTTTGGTAAAAATTTAAGATCTATTATTAGTGTGAATTAAAGGAAAATAAAATGTAGATTAATTGAATCTTTCAATATATTTCATTGTTTGGTTATAACCATTCCGATACAAAGGTTAACAAAGAAGTTTAAAAGATATATAGGTAATTTTCGCCCTATAGTATAGCATAACTATAGTCTCCCAAGAGCTAGTGTACACCTGAATTACAGAGAATTCGAACTAAATTATGTATTCGATAATAAATATGGGCAGCAAATGATAAAAGCCCTTTTGTCCGAAACTTCTTTTGCAGTCGGCAAACTTGTGTTCCAGGTTGTCAGTTCTGAGACAAAACGCACATGTTGAGGACGAAACGCGCTTCCTGGGGTATAACAACTGCTCGTCTTGCCATTAACCAGCATAAAGAGTGCGCTGCTTTACCGGAATGACAAATGGGAACGATGGATGTTGCGCCATATCATCGACAAGATCACTGACGGAGACTCTTAGACTCGCTTTTTCTCCGTCAGTGACGATCCGAAGGGACGGATATATTGATGGAACAGAGGGTTCGGAGGGTTTTCAGCATTAGCGATGTGGTGGGCTTCGACTCGTAGAAACCCCTGCTCCGCAACATACTGATGCGTTAGAAGCGCTTGGGTAAAGAGAGCTGGTATGTGGAGGATGATGACACCGCGGTTTTTGGGGTCATCTGCTACATTTGAAGGAAGGATGGTGTAGGTCACCTTTCCCATGTCCATCGCAAAGACGCCTATTGCACTAATTTCAAATGCTTCACGCGATTTAGCTACATGAACTGCCAGAAATGATGGATCAGATCCCAGTTGAGGCTCGCTGCTACCCGGATGTTGTTGGAAAACAAAATTCAGAGGAGCAGCAGCCAGTTCTCCGTCCTAAGCGATTGGACCTGGGTCCTGGACATTGATGTGGTATATCCTACGTCTTCCGTGATGGTTTTTATTGCATTCAGGCGGACACTGGAGAGTCTGCCAAATGTTAAACACACCGAGATAAACACCACAGAGACGACGTCAGTATACGCATTGAACAGTTCATGGAAAGTAGTTTCCTCCTCAAGCACGGATCGTCGGATGAAAAAAGAATGAGAAAGCGATCCGTTATTGAGAATGCGGGAAGGGAACTTATCACCAAAACTTTTTTAAAAGTCCTACAAGCTCATGGTAGAAACCCAAAAAGATCATGTTGTTAAAAAGAAAGATTATATGAACGCGATCAAATGCGAGTGTATGCGAGAGAAGTATGCGAGAGGTCAAAGAAGATGAGTTAACCTCACTCAGGTTTTGTTTGTAGTACAAACGATTGTACAAAAATATGTGCTTTTATCAAACTCTATTTCAAAATTAAACAATTTCGTCTGTGTTTTCATACATTATTTTACACAAAATGTACCATGGAAAACGTCAATCTAGCTGACCTTTACTGTGAACTTTTTTCTTTTTTATTAATGAATAATATACTTTCGGAGTCTTGAAATTTCTAAACGTATAACGTACCCATAAACGTTGTTTAATCCAGATCGCGATTTTTACAAAAAATGAATAAACATTGTAATTAATATTTGATAACTAGTAGGAAACTGATAAATAGCAAGTAAAAAAAAAGATTAATTTATATTCAGGACAGAGTTACCTCAATTTGAACGAGAATCATAAGGTTATTCACATTGAAAATAGCTGATTTCACATCCTGTTTATCAGAGGAGTATATGAAGTAAACAATCTCTAAAATGATATATCAATAATTTTTTAAATTAGAAAAATCACATTCATAGCATTCTGTGAAAATGTGAAGTGGCTTGTAATGAAACCAATATAGCTGGGTGTTCATGTCATTTGTTCTTGTTAAGACAGGAGATAGTGGAGACTGAAACCTTTTTATTTCTCTAATGAACATACTAAGTAGATAAATTATAGAATCAAGCTATATTAATTGTTTTATATACACATTAATTGTTTTATAAGCCACAGTAGTTTTAACAAATATTAAAGAATTCACTCTTCTAGTATCAAGGGAGGAAGGACTCCCTAGTACTTATCCATATTCATAAGGCTACACAGTCTAAATTAATACATCATGCCTCTTGTGATGTACAACTTTCACACCTGTTTTAGTTAATTTTTGATTGAGCTGAGATTGTAATTATATACATTTTTCCAAATTTATAGGATTAAGAAGACAGAAACTGCATAGTTAGATTTCACTGATCACTGGTGATGAGTGTTGAATACGCTCTTTATTTTGCAGCTGCTAGGTTTTCTGGACTTGGACGAGCGAGAAGCGGCAAAACTACCTTTCCCATTTGACCAAAAAACTAGCCTTTTTCATTCACGAACATTTTTCACATTGCTTGGAAAACTGTCTCATGCAATTCGAAAGCTTCCCATTCAATAGCGAAATGTAATTTTCCAAGCACGGCTGTTATTTGCATTTGAAGCATTTGAAAATAGATATTCTTAAGTTGAGCTATGTTCAATGTAATATGTTATTCCGGTTTGTTTGAATCCGATCACACAACAAAGGATATCATTGGGTTAGCAGTTCATATTTGAGTAAAAAATTGGTCGAATACGTTGGTGCATTTTTGGGGGGTGATAATCGATATGCAGCGTAAAAAGTGCCTAAAATTATTTGTAGGTGGAATCAGACACTAAATAATTGTGATTACGACCAATAAAATATTCTGGTCCTTGCCAGGTGACATAGTAATATAATGTAGAAAAAGAAATCCTTTTTCTCTTAGTAAACAAGACTCACTTACCTAAGCGGTAGTAGAGGCTTTACGGTTACCAAAATACGATCGTTTAATTTTGCCCCTCGATTGGTTCCGAAATCACGAGAGGAAATCTGCTCGGGGAGGTAAGATACCAAAAAGAGGCACAAACAGCGTTGTCATGTGAAAAACAATAAACACCAACACACACACAGAGCAACCGCCTCAAGGCGTTGGACTCTTCGCACAAACCGGTACCGAAAACCATCTGTTGGTAGCATCCAGCACAGACGGAGCGGAAAGTTATGCTCGCAGTTTGGATTCTTGCCGTCGGACGACACGCTACTTTCGAAACCCGATTGCGCCTGCAAATATCGCCTAGGCTTGGCGGAAGTTGAGCCGAGTTTGTTGCATGCTGACCGTGTGTGGGTTTGCTGTGTGTTTGAGCGTGAGCTCGACGGCTTGCTCGATCGCCGTAATGTTTATAACATAATGCAAAACCTATTTCCTACAAAGCCCGGCCCTGTTCCAGGGCGGTTTTTGGCAAGTCTTCGATACCGAAGTTTCAGTTCCAGTGTGCGGTTGCAGCTGGCTTTCGGTGGTCGCTATACAGCCTGGCCCAAAGAGAAGGGCGATTTTTTGTGGTTGTTGTTGCCGGTCCAAGCGTTTCTTATTTTCCATGAAAGCAGCATCCTGCAAACGGTTCGGCATCCCAAAACACCGACCGTTTCGTCCGGATGTGCTGGGAACGAGCGAAATATGGCTATTCTTAACGGCAGCTTTTTGTGGCGCGTTCGTGTTTTTACCAACACAAAATGCTCATGTAATTGTGCATCGGTGTCGTTGGATGGGCGATAGGGAGCAAAAAAAACCGGGGGAGAGAGGAGAAAAAAAACAACACTTCGCAATGCTCTGAATACTGCCAGAACGCAACATGCGAAATATGGTAGCGTGAAACATGCCTCGTGCGAAGTGGCGAGAAAACCGACCTTGCCGGGTGGGTGGGAGGAAGAAAGGAGAGGGGGGGGGGGGAAGGGAAACAAAAAATAAACATCAACACATAGTTATTTTATGATGACATAAATTATCTCGCCTGATTATTATTTCAGCATTAAGCTTAAAATATATGGAATCGCTGTTTAATGACGTGCGACAGTCGGTCGGCATGGCAACGGAAGCGTCAAGCGAAGTGGGTTTTGAAATGGTGAAAAGAATTCGGAATATGTTTGCCCGTCTGCCCGTCTGCCCGTCTGCCCGTCTTGCCGCTAGCCTTCAATCGTGTGAAAATTTGTGCACGCTGGCGATGGGAAAATGTTTTTTTTTGTTCGCTTCCACAGCGCTTCCAACAGAAAGCGGGATATGTGGCTGAGGAAAATAACTTTTCACCATTTGCACCATTCCCACCCATCGAACCGGATGTCTTTGAGTCGTGTTCGTGCTCTGCCACACGGAAGGGAAATGTTCAATCAAAGCCGGGTGCCTGATCCGCCTCGATGGACACGTTCCATGTTTCATTTTTTTGCCCCCCCCCCCCGTAACACAAACGGCACCGTTTTAGAAGTCGCTTTAGCTTTATGTCCATCTCCGGGCGTCAACGGGAAGGAACAACACCTGCAGCGAAATGATGAATACAGCAGGCGGGATATGCAAAAAAAAACGAAGAAAGAAAGATGAACGCTGAGAACATAATCGTAGCGCCTGATCCCGCACCGATCCCGTTCAAGATAATCGATTTGTAAGCAACCCATCCGGTAAACGGAGCGACGGGCATCCCTGCATCGGGCTCAGCCGGTCGATTTCCCAGGCGCACTTCCGATACGGTGCTGCGCTGCCGGGAAGATAGATGGAACATGCGCCCGACAGCCGCACAGCTGGCAATCGAAGCGGAATGACACTCTCGAATCGGAAACTGTGTTTCATCCCCTGGCCAAGATGGCGGAGTCGCCGTGTAAGTCGCCGTTCAGGTCCGTTCACACGAGCCGCTGGTTACGCGGGATGCGCGGGGGCATGTGCGCCCTTCGTGCGGTGGGAAACGCAGGGGTTAACCTCGCGGCAAGCGGGCGTAAGAAAGGAAAAGGGCGGGAGACAACCAGGTTCGATTTCGATTTGTAATGCCCCCAAGGAAGCCAAACGGTACCGGTGGCTTCGCAACGGAATACGACGGAATATTAAAACGTCAAACCATTGGTTTTCGGTTCGAGCAGGCTCGAGGGTTTTTGGGGGTATGACAGCATCGGGCGAACAGGTCCTTCCCGTACACGTCGGTACGCAGCCAAAATTTCCACCACCAAACGCCGATGACACAAAACCATGGTGGTACATGGTAATCCTTCGGGCGGGTTCATTGTTGCAACAGATTCATTGCACAATCAAATCGCGCTGCACGTTGCGAGCGGTGAGCGCAACCCCGTGCGCAATAAAAGAACCGATGACAAAGATGGGAATTTGAGGGCGTAAATTGTATTCGGCGACCGTGCGCTCGGTTGCCGGCCCGGTATGAAAATCACTTCCTGCATAATATTGAAGCAAGCGTCGCTTTGCACCGTAGTAGGATGGATTAACTGAAGGTTTATCTATTTTTGAACACTCATCATATTCGGTGGGGTGTGAAATTGAAGCGAATTTTACAGAACGCTCGCTGAGTGGAGATGATTTTTTGTTTAATGTTGATCGTGATCATTTTCAGGATCATTTAATTTTTTGTTTATCAGATAAAAGTTGATCGTGAACATTTTTAGGATCATTTAAAATTATGCAGCAATAATATTGTGATACATTTTCCACCATTTCACTAAAAATAACAAATGATAATGTTATTCTAAATGTTTTTTTTTATTTAAATTATGATGGCAAACTTTTTACTTATAGGAAATCATTAAAACGTTGCGGTATTCTACACAGGGTTGTAGTCTTCGGAAGTAAAGCAATATGGCCAGGCTGTCCCCAATAAAAAAAAAAGTCTTCGGAAGTCATCCTTTAACCGGAAAAAATATCACCCTTAACATGCGCTAATGTATGTATGTATGTAATCGAGTAGGAGTTTTCCCAATAAAAACTAATAAATTATCGTCCAAAAGTACTGGGTTTTTTGTAAATCGATCTCGTGGCATGCAGAATTCTTTTTCCCGCGGTAAAAAATTATGTAGATGTAGAGAATAGTTTGTTCTATGTTGGTTAACTGTTGAATAGTTGTATACAATCTCAAAATAGCAGTTCAGTAAATATTATATATCTCGTTGATGTTATTTTTTCCGTTTAACTTAAATTTAGTATGACTGATTTTTTACTTAACAATGATTGACAAAATTACAAGGCAAACATGCAAAATTGTTTCAGATTTTTTGATTGTAGATTACAAAATAAAAAAAAAACAAAAGGATCTACTCGAATTGAGACACGCACACGCATCGTGGGCTTTCAGACCATTATTACAATTTATTACAATCCACACATTTAACAAAACACTTTGGGTTTGTAACTTTACGATATGTTCGTCCTTCTCAATCCTCATCATCATCATATAAAGTTATAATGGTATGATTAGAGGTCGAACAGTTATTGTTGGTCGTTTATATAAAAGAGTCATACAAGGCTCATACACTCACGATCATATTCACTAACGCATATACTAACGCATAGTCGTGTACATTTAGAATTGATTATGGAACACGATATAGCACGTTGAAGAATGACCACATAGCTAGACTTATACACTGCTTCTGTTATTTTGATTCTGGTCCTACAGAGTAGAGTTTGATGTCAATACAATAATTGGATCAAACACGTTCTTGAGGTGGATATGAAACATCTTGTAAAACAGTAGGTTTGTTATGAAAATATAAGAACATTGACGATGATTAAGCAATCTTATTCTAAGGAGAACCTTCAATCGATCTATTGATTCTATCGTTTTTATTATTTTTAAACTAAAATATGAAGAAATTAACAACTAAAGCAAATTACAAAAAAACTAAAATCATATTTCCTATTTTAAACATTTTAAAAAATTAAATAAGTCAATAAGTCAAGGATAATAGAAAAATCAAACCGTAACATCTCAATAGACATTAAAAAAAATCATCAACATCACCATACAAAATGAATAGACATTAGAATAAGACATAATAGGTATTTTTTGAAATCTTTTTTTCAATCGTTTTTTTCAATTTCAATATGAATCGGTTAATCGTTTCAACATTTATTTTTCTGTTTTGTGTTACTGTTAAATGTAAATTAAAAAATGTAAACTGCATTTTAGAAAAAATAACTTACAAAGAAAGGACAATTATTTTTTTTAAATAAGTACCGATTTTATAGTAGTAATTGACTGTGATGTAAACAGATAAATACAAAAACAAACTGAACCATGTCCAAAATAAGCTCAAATGATCTTGATGAAATGTTGAAAAGGTTTTTTTTTATACAAACAAGTAAATGTAACAATTATGCACTTTGCACACCTTACCTTACGGCACCAAAATCGCATTAATTTCTCATTTCATACTTAAAGCACATGAATTTGGCAAAGGTTACCATGCTTTCGTTATACACGAGCTCAACAACAAAAAACCCCGGCAACAATTTGGTCTCACAAAATACGGTCCACCACTGCGACACTGGCCCATAACACAATCACTATTGGGGGAAAATTTTGAAATTTCATTAAAAGTTGTTTTTTTCCTTTCATCCACTCGCTCGGTTCGCAACCGTTTTCCACTTCAACCAAAGGTTTCAACCGGCTTAGCTCGACTTTTCTCAAATCATTTATTTTTTCTGACGTTGTTGGGAGTAAACCGTCGTTCGGCAATCGTCAACAGTTGTCGGATTTGTACTTTATCGTGAACATTGTACTTTTATCGACGCTTTACCACCCCACCCCGCTGGATGCATCCCACACCACGCATCCGTCCCGCATCATCGCCAGCCAGGGTGATGCAAAAATTCGGTAAGGCAAGGTAGAAAGAAACATGAACACTACTCCTTATCACTCGTCCCGGTGCAGTGTGCCGCACGAAATGTTGGGGCGCTGGGAAAGCGATAACAGCGCACCGGAAATGTTCGTCGAATGGCGGTAAAGATTCGGTGTGGGTGAAATGGCAGTTGGAAACTTTCTGCTGAGATTTCAAGCACCAGAACCTCCGGACTCACCCTCGCGACACGTACCCGCGACACGACTGTATCGACAGTTTGGAGCACGTTATTTGACAGGTGAATTTTACAAATTACATTTGAATATTTTGTCGAAGTTTGTACTCGTTTGGCAAAGCTGGCAATGTAGTTTTGTTTTTTTTTTCGTATTGCATTCATTCGTTCCTTTCAATCACTTCTCTCATTCTCTTCATTCTTGTGGCCTGGAGCACTCGAGACTTTGTGCTGGGACGAGGGCATCCAAAAGCACAGGTTGCTGGATGGGTTCGCTCTTGAAGCATGGTATGATGGATTAAAGGGCGGCACGGGGGAAGACGGGGCCGTGGATGGGAGACGCGTTTGGTATGGTCTCCTCTCATCGCTTTACAAATAATACAGAACGTACGAAAAAAATCAACATCCCACAAAGTAGGCGAGGACGTCATTAGGGTAGCTCTCGTACGGTTACAGGGGGTTACTACTACCACCCATCAACATTAGTGTGTGTGAGTGTGTGAATGTTGTATTTGTGCGAGTGCATTAGTGAACATTCGCTGAAAAATGGTTGTCATTACGAGGTCTAAGTACCCAGCACTGATCCCCCGGCGGAGGCAAACTAAAATGCTGCCACATTTATGGATGTCTCCCTGGCAAGGGTGTGTAAAGCCCGGACTCACCTCCTGTCGGGTGATGTGATGATGATGCCGATGTTGATGTGTCCCGTCGATGTGTACCGGGTGGTGCCGGGCTGTGGAAGGGCCATGAGGCCCAGGTGGAGTGATAATGTTGCTACGGTGGGCAAAATTGCGAGGACCAACTCAGGGATGTTCTCCGATGCTCCGCCGGCACACAAGAAGGGTCAAGTGTTCACCCGACAGAGGTAAATACTCCATGTGGATTTCATCAAGTTTTCCGCTCTTCAAGTTCCCGGGGCTGTGTGGAATTGTTCGGTGGTGCTGTTTCCCCTGCACTCACCATTCGCTAGCCTGTTCTTTCTGGCGCACACGCGACACACGTATGTTGTGCTCTCTTGGTTCACTTTACGCTTTAGATGTTCTTGTCAATACTTAGCACACACACACACACACACACACACACACACACACACACACACACACTCAAACAAGTCATGAAGGATGGCGAAAAAAAAACGCATCCAGAACGGTAAAAAAGGAACCAAACGAGCTCACATTTTGCATGCTCTCTTTAACTGAGCCCCTAATGATACGAATTCCCCGACCTCGGTGGGCCCTGCGACATCGCCACCGACTGCGACGATGAGCTGAGGAGGTTAAACCCTTCCGGTTTGTGAGCATTACGTTACGTTCTGCCATCTCGGGGCAGGTGGACGACGCGGTACGGATGTACGTGTTGGATTAGGGCGCCCCGAATCTGCACGGTGGAAATGGCCCCGAATGGTGGCACGGTGGCAGGTCCTCTTGAAATTCCTTCAGAAAAAAGGTTTCCATAGAGCGTAAAAAAGTAAAAAACAAAAACAAAAAATAAAAACACAGAACTGAAATCCACCTTCGAACGAACCGGCCAACAACAGCTGAAACAAAACACAAAAATGCTCGGGAGGTAAAAAAAAAAAGGGAAAACAAAAACAAAACTACTTTTTCCACCGGGAAACGGGTCGATTTTGCTATGCATGTCTGTGTGTTGGGCTTCTCATTCCGGGCTGTTTACAATGTTTTTGAAGAGCACACAAATGCAATAGCAAAGAAGGCAGCAAGTAGTTTTTGTACACTTTACTTTACCGAGTAGGCTTTGCCGGGCGCATACATACACTCACTCCGCCCCGCTCGGTTTCCAAACATGTGCATCCAACAAATACTTCACCACCGTTGGCTGTTTTGTAGTGCAGGATTTTCTTCCAGCGTTGCCCGTACGGACGTATCTCGTTTGGCAGGTCAGAAAGGGAGGATGGGGAGAACAACGAGGGGGGGGGGAGATGGGGGGGGGGAAATGTATTTGGAACATAATTAACACAAAACCCCGGGCACGGCGCTATGGTGGCCCCATAGCGCGCTGAAGGATGCACTGCTAAAGGTGACAGTAATGAAGCGAGATCGTGGAAACGCGAAGGGGTTGGACGTGGCCGTAATAGGATGAATTTCTGCTTCAGAGCGCACAGTTCTTCATTTATTGCTATTTGTTGGAGTAGTTTTTTGGCTAGGGTCGTTTGGGAGTGGGAAAGCCAAACGAGCGTTAATGAGTGTAAGTTAAAAAGAATCATTCTATCATAATTATGACAGAAGATACGGCAAGAAGGATATTTAAAAGTTGACCGAAGAAATGCTTTATTTGTTGTAAACATACAAGAAAACTTGCTACTTATACCCGGATTTGGCTAGGTCAAATGATTAGCCAACCAGATAGTTACAAGAGTTTTAAGAAAATTCCATTTACTTGCACATCGCCAACAAGCACTTGATCCTTGAGTATCAAGAGTAGGTCTAATTTAATCATCAATTTGAAGCGGTTTCAGCGTTCACCCACCCATGCTCCGTCCCTTCCCGTGTACATTGATTTATTTTAACTCGATCGCAGCCAGCACCCTCATGGAGACATTGTTGCTTAAATGCCACTTAAATTAGCTCCCGGAGCATCTCGTTACGTGACATCCATCCCGGTGGCCAGCCGGTGCCGTAACGGTGAACGCAGTAAAGTGAGGATTTCCCTTCACCCTTACGACCGAAACCGCTCGCCAGCGAGATGCGGTCACGTTGTGCCACGCAGTTCGCCACGGTTCGCCTGGGACTGCGCGGGTCCTCGGCGCTATTTGTTTGACATTACGGACCAATGATTGTCGATAAAAAGGGAATCCCCGGGCCCGGGTGATGGGCGCCGAAAGACCGGAAGCTAATTAGTACGTGCCGGATGATGGCATCGCGCAACAATTTTGTAGATCCAGCAGCGCCGGTTTCAACACGATCTACGTGCAAGTGGAAAGCGCCGTAGAAAGCAAAAAACTTACGCTGGTGAACTCGAGATGAAGGACTAAGGCGATTCTTAGCACGTACTTGCACAGGAACAACGTTTTTCTTCTCGCCGTTGTTGCTGCTCCTGCTGTCGGTGTGTGTGTGTGTGCGATGTTTTAAGCACTACACTGTCATCAGCAGTAAATTCCACCGGTCTATCTCGTACGTTCGCCGACAGCACAGGGCAGGGGCAGGATGTAATGAAAATAAAACAAAATGGTATGTACCGAATTTATGGTGCACTGTTGCTGTTAAATGATCCTCGTTTCTACGTAATTCTAGGTTAGTAGCGTGGGCAGCGTGGCTATCGACGAGCGACTTGTGGCAGGGTGGCTGCATGGATGAATGGATGGATGTGGCTTTTGGAATTTCTTTGGCATGTTTTTTCCCCACTCGCTTCGTTGATGAAACACTCGGCGAAAGTGAAAAGCATTCATTATAGTATGCACGATTCAAACTTTTCCACTGTATGCGAAACGTGCCGCTCACACTTGCGTGGTCTTGAGATTCCACTTTACACTTTGGCAGTTTGGCCCCGATGCCAGGGAGGAACAGCAAACGGTTCGGGTAGTGTGAGTGAGTGTACGGCAGAGATACCCGTGCAAGCGTGAGCTGTTTCATACCGTTCATGATGTTAGTTGCTGCTGGGAATGGTAATTTTATTACTCAAATTAAACTTTCCTCATCAAGCAACTAGGCCGTTCCGTGGGATTGTTTGGCCGCCTCGCAGTGCACGGTGTGTACGACGCGCGCGCGTGTGTGTGAAGTAAGTCATTGACAAATGGGCATTATGGATGGGATAGACAGGGATGGGATACTAAAAGAACAATCTCGAGTTTTACTTATTAAACGTTGACATACGTTTATATCTTATGTCAGTTGAAAAAGGATGTTTTTTGGTCTATTCTTAAATCCTTGGGTAGTTGAAGGACATTGCATTAGGCTTTAAAAAATTATATCAAAAACCTTATTAAAGAGTATTAAAACATTACTTTCTTGAACAAATACTCGATTTATTTATTATATTTATTATAATTATAATGAACAAATATCATCAGGTAAAAATATCGAATTGTTCAAAACAATTTTTATTTCAGAATCGTGTAGCGTAAACTACTTCTCAATGTGAATTTCTAACAACTTTGTAATACATGTTTTTATTCAACATTACCCGTTACAATAAATATATAAATAAAATAATAAATTAACACGATTATTTATTTTGTACGAGTTATAGCTAAGTCACAGCTGTACAAGTTAATAATTATTTAATTATAAACTTAATATTCAACAACAGATTTATTCGCGGAACTTACGTGAGGTATACTTGATAGCATTTTTTTAACCGTTTTTAGATTCCATGCATTGTAGGTTAGTGATGTATTGAAAAAAATCAAATCGTGCAACAAACGCTATATCACAGCAAAGCAAAACAAATGTATGTAATGGTTCATGCACGTTGAAAGTAACGTTGCCAAACTGAAGAAACCCCTATATCAAACCATTCCTGGTGTAGTGCCGTTCTGCTATCGTCTCAAAGACTAAAGTCCCCTGATATGATGTGGTTTTAATAAAACTTTTACAACAAAAGTTTTCTGTTGATTCTTGCCGTACGAGGCGAGCAAAAAGTGGTGCTCTATCCATGTTCAGGCAACTATGCAACTACACAGCAGGATAGTGCATTTCGGAACGGTCCGGGCATAGTTTCATGCCTCCCTGCCAACCCCCCTCTCCCCTTTCCCCTCCCCCTCGGGTCTCCCCGATTACAAACGAGCAGGGTTGACGTTCTTCACGGGAACGGGCACGTGGTTGCCGAAAGTATTGCTGACGGGTTCAGTATTACCATCCTGTCGGTTCGTGGTTGATTTCCCGGTTTTCGAGAAAGCGGAGATATTGCATCGACATTGTTACACCATTAGCCACGGGGCGTCTCACAGCTTTATCGTACGGACGAAAATTGGTCTTCCTCGCCGTCGGTACGCCCGGCGGTACACGATACACCGAGCCCAGATGAAAGGCGTTCGTATGTTCCGGAGTAACCTACCATAACCCCAGCTGACGCGAAGTGCAAAGTCAGCGAGTGCTGCACGTTGCAGGATGCATTACGCTCCGTTCCAAAGCGCGCACAAAGCGTGGCACCATAATGCACGATGCACAGCGCCAAATCCCGAGCCGGGGCAGGTTTTGGCGTCTGAGGGCGGGTATGTAGGGTCTACAAAATCTCGGTGCATCCTTAGCCTTAATTTGAAGGACGAAAACTGGCGGCAAGAACTTTTGTTATGATTATCAAAAGAATAATATCATTTACATCAACACTGATCCCTGGTACCCTTACGGACGTAGCATACACCCCGAGCGGGGAAACGCATTTCGACGAACGGCAGATGGCAAGCTCTTTGTTGTGGATAATTGAATTATGCTAACGATGAAACGATGTACGTTACCGTAGGGCAAAAAAACTTTTGTCGCTATCGCTGTAAAGATGTAAAGTTAGGATAAGTGAGGTGGTGACGAATGCATTTGTACATTAGCTTTCCTTAACTTAAATGCAACTTAACTGAACCAAAATTTCGATAAACGCTTGTAGATGCTGGTATTTTATCTCCCATATAATTTACTCTTTTGTTTCCATTTGTGTTTGATTATTGTTATTTTAACCTATTCCGTTTAGGTTTGGATGGTATTGTTACATTTTTTTGTATCGCTAGGTGTGGGAGAGATTTTAATTAAAATAAGTTATCGGCATGTTCAATATGATATTTTGAAATTGTTAAATAATAACAAACAATAATAATTACAAACAATAGTATCCAACCAATCTTTTCTTCTACTAAAATACTTTTTTTTTTAGGAATGGCCTGGTGGCCTGTTTGTAGCTATCGAGCGATCGTATTTCTTTGCTTGTAAAATTACTGAACAATACGTATACGGCACCTGTGAGAAGCAATACAGAATCTAAAGAAACGATACAATTGTGATTTAATAAAAAAATGGAATGATGCTTCAAACGTAAGGGCATCTACAATTCGTATTTATTGATATTTTGTCACTTTTCTTTTTCTATAGATAGCTGAATGAAATAATAAATCAATATTTGCTTTTTGATTGAACAGTCAATCTTTTTGATGGGGAATTACTTTGATCGAGATGTTTGTAGTTCCTCTCTACAATGAAATTCAGAATAATCTTTTGAATGATTTCCGACGTACGATTTACGTTCCTATACATAAAATAGCGTGCGTTTGCTTCAGAAATACCTTTTAAGCTCTTAAACACAACAAAATCATACATTTGCCGAACGGTACTGACTACGAGCTCTATATTTAAGCTGCAAATTATTTGACCATAAAAGACAAACCGGTACGCACCGGTGAAATATATATTCCAATTTGTCGAATGATTTCCCCGAAATGATCTGCGTTGCCTCGCAGTTGGTTTTTTGCATTTTAGACGATGTGCCCTATCATTAGCTGCACTTGGTGACACCTTCACTACCATTCATATGCCCTGATTGTGTAAGAGTGTGAGCGTGTGTATATTAGCCGAATCCGACACTGCCGAATACACCACCAGGCAGTGCGTAGGGCACATGAAAAAGTACAGTTAATCTTGCCGACGCTGGAAACCACCATCCGGGTGGGTTGGTTTTTGTTGTCATTTGCTGCGAATGTTATTTGAATGATAAAAGGATAATCCGCTGAAATTTACTTGATACAACGGGTAGCGTGCGAACGCGCATATTTATTCGAGCGTATGTAAGGCTTTTAAAATCGATTTATTATTTCGGTAGCGACACGAATATCCGTTTCATTTACCGAAGCAAAACAAGGCTTTTCCTGAGGATTTTCGTCGCGTCGAAGTCCGTTGGTCGTCGGTTAGGTTGGGGTAGTTTCGTTTTGTTCTTCGGCTGTTTTGACTTGCAGCCCTTTTTTGCGTCTGGTGTATTCATGGTTCCACGCATCGTTACGGCCGCTGTGTTTCTCCGCACCCCCCCCCCCCCCCCCCCTCCATCCACTCGTCCTTTATGCATGTAGTTGTTTCATTTCAATTCGATGCCGGGATATGAATATTTCGTGTGCATAATAGCATTGAATGTACGCTCCCCGCCACTAGGATGGATCAGGGTAGACCCGAGTACGTGTCGGTTTGATGCTTGTGTGTATGAGTCTGCGAGCTGGCGAGCGAGTGTGGTGTTTCATATTTCATGTGGCTTATTTTTGCCCGTTTCCGGGCCCAGCACAGTCACACTTGCCAGTCAGCCAATTCCGACCGGTCTCGTGACTCATTTATCGCTGGTTAACACATTCCCGCCGATAGCAATGATGGTGGCTTTGGTGGTGGTGTTGGTGGTGGTGGACGATGTGATGGAGCCGCCCAGTGCGAATGAGCAAGTTTTTCGCCGAAACGGAACTTGTTGATTGTTTGCTTTAAGTTCCTCAGGACAACACTTTAGTGAACGCGAAAAACCCCTGTTGCTCGGCCGAAGCGTTCCCAGCGATGGGTTTACGCCATGGTGTTGTTATTTTGGCTATGGCAAATTAGTTTGCATAAGGAAAACAGAAAGCAAAACGGTAGCGAATTCCAAAAAAGAAAACATAGCCGTGAGACAATGTTTTACATGCTGTCTCTTGCTTCGGTCGGTGTCAACGAATCATAGCCAGTTCGTCGGCTCGTTATGATTGTTTGTGAAAAAAACGAGCTTGTTAGTGTGTAAATGTAAATGATGATGCTAATGAAGCGTGACGAGGTTGTTTGCTGTTGATGTTAGATTCTGGCGAATAGTCGGAACGTACAATATAAAGAGATTTGAAGATTTCACTTGCGTGATTGCTTGTTTTTGCTGGTTTTTGGTTGAAAAAGTGTATTATTGTTAGAGTACTTTCAATGGCGGAATATTTCGACACGCTTTTAAAGTATATCTAAATCCAACAGTAGGCTATGACCATACTTCTGATGCATTTTCAGTTCTTCGAACAATTTTGCGGAGCGATTTGTTGTGTTTCAGATCACCATATTTTCGTATCATTCTGAATGAAACAAATTAGCTTCTATTACCTATTAGCTGAATAGACTAATTAACTATTTGTTATCATTATTTGTTAGTAGTTTAGGCCTTTGCCGTAAAAAGGCAGCGAGTAGAGGATGCCAATAACCGTTTACGAGCAATCGATGCTCTATTTTTTGTAAATATCAATTCTAACCTAAGATGACCATTAGCGTTAATTAATTTTATAAAGTTGAAAAAAGCCATTTGCATGCACAAGAAGGATTGAAAGGCAGCACATCATAATGAGGTGGCTTCCTTGTATTTGTTCATTTTTTCCATATTTGAGTGTAAACATGGCAGCATTTTTTTGATTGCCGGCTAATTAAATCAATTACTTCAGCGTGTAAGATGTCGCCGGTCCAGTATGATGGAGAACTAAACCCCGTCCGATGGCTAGTTGGATCTGGCATATACAAGAAAAAAAAGAGGAATGAAAAAAGTGCATTCAACGCGTCAAGCGATTCAAGTACGATCAAATGAAAAGAATTAATTAATATATTAGATTTCAAAGGAAGCTCTTTTCTAGCGTTTTCAAAATGGAGTACCGAGAAATGCGCAAAATGGCGAAAAAATATTCCTCCTTGACCGGTTTTTTTCCCGGCTGGACGAAGGAGTAGAGGCCGAGTCGGTACGTAGGTGTCGGCGGAGGAGAGAAAAAGATTACCGGTCCAATTTTCCCGTCGCATTCAAACGACTATTGGCTTCGGTCGTTTTAAGTGACTTTTCATTTTGCTCGCTATCATCGTGATCGTGTTGCACCGCACCGGCACGGCTTGCTTTGACAATGCAATCTCGCGTCGCCTGCACGATTGTTTGAAGGTGACAATAGCTCGTATTTTGAATGTGAAAGCCTTGAATGGCTATCGTGGGACGCAAATCGAAAATATTCTATTAAATTCCAACCGGCAGTAGCAGCATCGGTGCCAACGGACAAAAGATTGGGCTGGGCGAGTACATATTGCGAGGCGCACAGGCAGGCAGAGCGGCTCTCCCCGGACCCGGGCACGGGCAAATGTGCTCTCGTGTACACAAAAATGCCCACACAGCTTTGTCGCGGTAGCTCCTTCAGTTCCAGCCGGATGGCAGATTATTGTTCCTTATTTCTATAAAATGAAATGAATATGCATGCAACTTGATGAAAAACGAAAGTGTAAGCGAGAAAAAATGAGTATGCAAAACCGGATGAACAAACTTTAGAGCGAAAGACTGCGACAGACAGTGGAGTGCAAATGGTGTTAAATTTGCATTCGAAAATTTCGTTTCTCTCTATTTCTGAATATAGAAATATTTGGAAAATAGTGATTAAAGTGTAGCTTTTGTATGATGCTATTATTTATAAAATTAAGTTTACAGAGTGACTCATTATGCATTACGCTAGAGTGATTAATTAAACACCAATTCTTCTAAAAAAACTTTCATTTATGGGATTATAGGAAAAAGTATTTGTATAGAATTGGAAATAAAAATTGAATTAGATTTTTTAAAGCAATATTTTTTTTACCTGTTAAACGAAAAATGTTAATTTTATAGACCATGTAAGGTAAAATAATAAAACAAAATTCTTTCATATCAGTCGCTATTAACTTTGGGTCACGATTGATTTAATCACATCAACGATTGGGTTGAATGTGCATCACATTTCGAGATTCAAGCCTCTCGGTATGCCACCACGGACATGTTATGGTACCGCAATTACTAAACCTCGCGTTCATGCATGGATTATGAATAGAGTTTGCCGCGGATGGAGAGAAAAGTCGTAAATACTCGGCACAAGAAGCTTGCCTGCTTTATCATCTTAGCCAGGCTGAAGGAATACGCCACCGGGATTCGGGATTCGCGCATTGTTTACGCCGTACTGTAAATCCCGGTGCTCCAAAAGCTCTCAGCCGCTCTCAACAACCGGCCGGGCATGCCGGCTAGTATGCCAAACTACCAATGCTGGCAGGGAAAAATGAAATATAATTTATAATTCCGCGCTCGGCGTGTAAGAAGTGGTGCACTTTTAATTTTATATTTTAGCTTCACCACCGTCCCGCGGGTATCATTGCACAAAAGGCGCAGTTGGATGAAGCTTTCGGGTGCTTTCGGTGTTCGGCGGCTCAGGAAAACATAAATCGCGACATGCTCGTGCACACCGCGATGTCACGGCATTGGCGTTTTCAATGGTGGGTGGTGTGCAAAAATCCTCATCCTCGCGGGGTGCACGGAAAATGACATCGGTGCGGCATCGGCGGGGCGCGGTAAAGTTTTCGCAATTTCCTCAATTTTCAAAAGCATGGACGAACTTATAAGATGCTGTCTGCGGTGCATACCACCGAAACCGTTTCGGACCACTCAACCCACAGTGGGTACGGAGGAGGAGGAGAGAGAGAGAGAGAGAGAGGGACACTAGGGGCACGAGAGGGATGGCCCGTTTTTATAATTCGCCTGAGTAGCATTTCCATCCGCGCTCGGTCGATGGAGGTTTTACCGGCACGAGAACGGTGCACATTTTCAGAGCACAGGCACAATCATTCGAGTTATAATGGGAATAATGAAGAAACGCGAAAATTTACCGTTTTTGTCTGTTCCGCGGCGCAAAAGTAAAGTGCCACTGTGCCGCTGGTCGCACCCGACGCGCCTTCCCGCCCGTTCCGTTCGCCTGTGGGTGGCGATATTGTTGAGTCGAATATAATGGCGCAACTCCGCAAGACGTATTACTTACCCGAACGCTTGGCGAGCTTGCGAAATGCAAAACAGTTCATCTTATCGTCTGTCGCCCAGCATGGTTGGCTTTTCTTTCCGGGTTTCACTGCAGGTGCAGGTGGGAGTGGAAATGGAATCGTCCTTCAAGGATAGATACTGCCAGCGCGCTGGTTTGTCTCGATTGTGCCAATTTAATCCGGATACTTGAGCTAAAGATGAATGAAACGCGATACTTAAGCTCTGCCTGGGGGGAGTCGAAGAAACAAAGAGCGGAGTAGATCGGTGTTTGAAAAACAATGTACGTCTCGTTAGAATGGCGTCGTCCCGCTCATCCTTCCCAACGACGTCGCTGACGACCATAAAAACGAGCGAATGTTTGGTACAAAACCCTCAATTTAGCTTGCCTACATAGCCACATTGATCTGGGATTGATGTGTTCAAATCCGATAAGCATATTTTGTATCACGGCGTGGTAAATGTGGCTATCTTGACGCTCGAGGTGGCTGGAGGTGGTTCCCATGGGATTTCTGTTGCTCACTTTGCGTCCCGCTTGGGTCTGTTAATGTATTAATAATTGCACTTAATACATCCTAATTACGGTGAAAGCTACCACCTGAGGCGTCCGTTAGCCGATGGGTTGGGTATGTGCAATCGCATCACACCCGGTACGTCTGGGAAATCTACGATAAGCCTGTAACATATGGTGAATTAAAATCAGCCCTGTCTGACCACTTGCTTCGATGCCGTGTGCGACTGCGTGTGTGTGTGTGTGCCTGTGTCCGTATGTGTGCCTGTGCCCGGCAAAGCCATAAGCCTTCATTACAGTTTAATTATCGTATGCACTCATACTCTGGCCTATTAGAGAATTCTAGGCTGTAGCGAAAACCACAATTCGCCTCCGTGAAGCAGTTGCAGTACGGATGGCGTTGGTCTGGCTGCCCAGCGATTGTAGCGAGCCAAGAGTGTGGAAACAACGGCGGACCTTCCGAATGGCAGGTTTAGGCCTGTCGTCGGCGAGCCGGTATCGCTGGCAGCAGTAAATGTTACATCCAGCTGCTGGAGAAGAATTATAAACGACGGTGGTGGAACCGCCGCTGGTGTTGGAGATTCATTTTTTACGGCTGCACAAGTTTGTGTGTGTGTGTGTGAGCGCACATGTGGTTTCGGATGGCTACTTCATCTAAAACGTGAAGCGACTTGGGTTCGCTCCGCGATGCGGTTCACGTGTCCGTATCCACGGGCGTTATGAGTGCAATTAAGCCGGGCTGACATACGCCGTTAGTACGTTCGTTCAGGATTATGGTTTTTTCTTGCGGTTTGTTTTTTTGTTGGCTGAGATCACGCCCGGAACTGATTTGTGATATGGGAATGCACCTGTACGGGATTCCGCCGTCTGCTTCCTGGCACAATAAATGTCTTAATGGACCGTGTAAATCTCGTTTATTTGTGATCGTGTACCCGAGAGCGGAAAGAGCGTTTAGCTTTAATTGTTTAATTATTTCGAGGGCTTAGCCGTGAAGCATAACTGGAAGCTTTTGATGATACAAATTTGGAAAGTTAAAAAAAGTCTCACACGCTGTAAATTGAAAAAAATGATAAAAGACTTTTTATTGGCGTTTCCTTAACGCTGCGGAAATTATGAAATGGTTGTATGTTGCATTCAGTTTGTAAAATTTTAATAAATGGGCAACAATTTTTATTATCACTTTACAATTAGAAAACTTAAATCTAGGATTGAACCGAAAAATGCGTTTTACTTTCATTGTATATTGCATTGAAGCACATCTAAAACTTTGAAATTGTTGTTAGTTTTTAACTTTTGATTTTGTTTGATCGATGGTTCACTTAAGGAATATGACAATGGGATGTTGTATATATTAACGACCAATTTACGATTAACTTCAGTTCTGTATGTATTTCAAATGGTGGGTATTTTATAACGTATCCCTTTCCTGTTTTCCGTTTCCCGTGCTATGTCTACAATATCCTAGTGTTATGATTATTTTTCAAGTTGCATTCCTCGAACTATTTCGTGGAATATTTCTCGTATTTTATGCTTTCGTTTAGATTGTTGCGTTTAAGACTGTAAGATGACTGTAATTGTTAAAAATCCTGTATCCAAACATAAAAACCATAAAACTACATATGTTGAGCACTTTATTCAGACAGTATTTTTACCAACCATGAAATATGAAGATTATTACCAGAATTGAGCTGAGTTGAATATATAGTTTATTGAATTTAAACAACTTTTCATGTGAATGTTTAGAATAGACCGTAGCGTAGGATATCTCAAACATTAATATAATATGTTATTATTATGATTGTTAGAAACGACTGTCAAAATATAACAGTTCGCACGATAGCGGGGTTGTAGGATCGTATAGCGTTCCGTCCCAAATCCATAAATGAGTCCGAGCGTTCAAGCTCGGCCTCTTTTTACATATTGGCATACCGGCTTGAAGAAAAGACCATTTTTTGGCTCTGGTCACCGCTAGTGCCCAATTTATTAAAATTGATTTTAACAGATATTATTATGTATCCTTTGATTTTTATTAATAATAACGAATGAACATGGAAATTTACATAGAACATGAATCAACCTTTACCTTTACCAGCATCAGCATGAACCAAATCGTGTCTATGTTTTTCGTCCTCACAACCTTCACTTCAGCTAAATTGTTGTTCGTTGATCCTTCCTCGAAAGCCGTCCACACGGATCGTAAGTTATCACTCACCATTCGCAAGAAGCGGAACGATATTAAGAATCGATTATAGCGCAATAAAAAATCAAGTAAAATCCAATATGCTCGACGATCGATGGCGGCGGGTCAATGTGGCTGGCAGGTTCGTCGATTTTGAAGAATGGCGGCCCGATTACTATTCTGCTCAGCCGCGCGGCGGCATTATTGAGTGCGTGTTAAGCATTGGCGAGCGGAATACACAATGTGCGTGTGTAAACATACGGCACCATTATCCATTTTCCTGCTGGCAAGACGCTCCGTGTTCGAGCAGCCTGACACAAAACGCCGTGACCACGGTGACGGTGCAGAACGAACCCGGTCCCGGTGTCTGTTGAGCATCATTTCCGCGCCGTAAGAATGTGTGCGTGTGTGTGTGTGTCGGCGTGAGCCAGAGATACGCCTCAGCTACTGAAACTCTCAAGGTTTTCTAATTAAATCGGTATCGATTTTGCATTATCACGGTGTGTTATCGCTGCGTTCCATCGGCTGCTGGAACATGGTTGGGTCGTGGTGTACGGAATGCGGCACGAAGCTAGCACGAATCGTAGTTGTACTTCGCTCAGCTTCTCGTCGAAACTCGCATGAAAGATGGCAGAGGAGCAAACCTGTCCGTTGCTACATGCCCCGACCAAAGTGATGGAGTTGCGAAGTACATGGACTGTGAATGGTGCAAAATTGTGTGAATCATTGTGCGGATGGCTGCGGACCGACTGGCAGCCGAGTTTCTAACGTACGCGCTTATCTGATGGAGGGTATTTAATAAATCGTTTACCATTTTCCTTGTTTTTCGCACGTACCACTTTGGGCAACTTCAGCGCGTGTATTCGAAGCGCAAAGGGAAAGCACCCGAGCACCCGTTTATCAATTTCTCGGCAAACTTCTCCGCCGGGTAGGAGTGGTGGCTAAAGTATATGCCATTTTTTTTCTCTCCATCGCATCATGTCGTCGCGTGCGGAGTAGATCTTACCGGGGCGAGATGTACAGCATGTCAAAGTTCCAGAATCTGTACGGCTTTAATCACCCGCTTAAATTATAATTGGCAGCGTAAATGTGCACCGATTCCGGACGTACGTGATTTTATCGCTTTCTGTAAGGGAACCGTCTCCCATTCCTCCCCCGGCGTGCTGTATCTGATTGGTCTGCTTTATCTCGCAAAAGCGTCACTGCTATCCGGCATAAGGGGCGCGTCCGGAAATGAAACCAATCAGAAGACGGCCGTTTGTCCGTGATGGAGCAGACCTTTGGCTTCCGGCGGCTGGCCAGGCCAGGCACCGTCTGCGGCCTGCGATGGCGTTTGGCTTGGTTTGATCTATCGCTCGGACCTTATGTTTGCGACCGACCTGCCGATGGTTCTCTGTAAACTCTCATCTTCGGTCGTTGAGATATTCGGTGACGTAAGGGTAAGCGGTGCAGGGTTAACTTAGTTCCTGCAATGTATTGTTGGGCCGAGCGAAAAAGCGAACGATTTATGCACCTTTGAGCATTCTTATTCCCAGCGGTGGTGCGGGCAGAAAGGGAATGTGCAGGGGTTGGGAGGGGGAGGATTAGATTCACACCCGACCACACCGTTGTGAAGGTGGACGAACGATGGGCCAACGATGGTATCTGTCGAGTGCTATAGATCGGTTCGAGTTCGGCAATGGGCAAGGGTCGCATGTTTAATGACATTGTTCAACATACCAACTGAGAATTTCTCGAAGCTCCAGAATTTTGCCCCTTCTTTACTCAGTCCCACCCACACACACATGTTAACGCACGGTGTCCCGCGCCGTACTAGCTTATTGGGTGGATATTGTCCATTCGAGACGGTTTGCATCCGTATCCGTTTGCAAGTTGAGTAAAGTGTTATAATTTAGCAGAGGACGCCGAAAGGATCTTGCAAGCAGCGAAGCCGTGTGCGAACACGGAAAGGTGGTAACACCTTCCGGAAAACAAGACCCACACTAGCGCCGGGGCTACCGGGATGGTTCTGCTGGTTATATAGCGGCCCGGGCCCGGGTGAAAGAAGTTGAAACGGGCCTTTTGGGACGGCAAGTGTAAATTTCTCCATAAATGGTTCGACGGCAAGTGCACACTGTTTGACAGTCGGAAATATATTGAGACACACGAGAAGGGCAGAGGCTTTGGCAAAGCGGACTGGGTTGTCGGTGCAAAGTCTATGGATGCTGCCGGTTTGGGGTCGTTTGAACTCGATTCGCCTGTAACGATTCTATTCATATGTCATTGAGGCTTTTTTTCCTTCCTCGGGATGCAAGTAATTCAACAGATGATTAATGCAGTGGAATACTGTTTGCATGGTAATGCAGATTAAATGCTGATGAAAAGAAATGATATGAAACACAGCACAGCAGTATCATGTTGGGAATGTCAACGTTTCAATATTGTTTAGGTACTCAAAACTTAACCTTTATTGTTAATATAGTTACATTTTAATTACTTAAACACTTTTTATACAAAAAATTACATTGGTTTGTTAGAAGCCTTGTTTATTATGCTATAGTGTGTGATCTATCATGGAAAGGTATTATTTTTATTTTAAATTTTATTAAATTTATATTAACATAAACAAAATAAAACAATATTATCCCTTATCTCATCCGAAACTGAGTTTTAAACTTTATAAGTAATGTTAATAGTTTATAACTTTTCTATTGTAATGTAATACTTAAAATGTGACAAAATTATCTCAAGACTCCTTATAATTTTCATGTTTGATATCAAATCACGTATATTTATTTATTTTTTATAGCATATCTATAAATCCAATCATTGCATAAATAACTTGTTAATTATATAAAATTAGTGTAAATTTATTTACTTGCCAGAGGTTGCATACGTTTTTTGAAATTAATGAGTAAAATTAATACCTTTTTTATGTACGTTGTTTTACGAACAAATGCTGTAACAAAAGTATGTGACCTGATGATGATTATTGTTTTAAAAGCCAATGCGAAAAAATCATTCAACTGCTAGCAATTACGTTCGGATCTCATCATTTGTAGCAACCGATCCGTGATGATGGTTTAAGAAATGCAGACTGCAATACTGTCCGTGTTACAGCTATCCCACTTACTTATCGAAAGAACAATGTGAAAAGGATTTCACTCACATGGCACGGCTGAGCCTTTTTCTGCAACCTGACAGCGGGGATAACAAGAACATGCTATCGATTGCTTTATATGGCTTTTAGACAACCTAACTTCCCTCGAGGATAAGGATCTTATCGTTTCACGGAACGAATGTGCACAGCCTCTGAGCCGGATGTTCCCCCGTTCGTTTCCCTTGGAGATGGAGAAAAAAAAAGAAGAGACGGCCCCCGATCCAAAACTGAATCACTTCCAATTTCATGCACATGTAGTACACACCCTCAGCCGCAGCCGTGTGCATACACAAGCACTCCAAACCGATAGCCTAAGAACACAAGGATGCATATTAGTGCGCGTCTTGTGGTAGCCGGGGCAACGTCGGTGGACGGAGGGGACGCACGTACGGGTACCGGTTTACGCCTTTTAGGCCCTTCTACTTCACAGCCGGGCCAACGGCCAGGGGGAAATTTCTTTGCATTCAATCAACGTAGGGGTAATTTCTCGCTCGAAAGACAACCCAAACCCACCCCGTATGAGTTGCCACCGGTGTGGGTGTGGGTGTGTTTTTTTTGTCTGCTTTGTTCAACCGGTGCTCAAGTCTTCGGCGGTGTTACGCAAGTAAGGTACACACGGTATGGGGGATGGAAAGTGAGTAAGAAGAAGGTGTTAGGCATACGAGTAGAAAATCCTTATCGACTGTGATGATTCTTCTTCCATTCCGTACTGGTGCGTACAAGTGAATTACCATGAAGCACAATTCGCTTCGAGATCATCACACCAGTCACGACTATGGGTAGACAGGAGAAGGAAAAAAATGATTTCTGCCACACACTGACTAAACCTGGCAGAAGTTCGAGTGTCAAGATCTGTGCTTGTACACTCTGATGACTTTGACCGAAGTATGTAAAGATTGCAGAGAAGTATTTCAGACAAGAGCGCATCCACAAGGACTCATTGGATTTTGGTGTGAGTTTTAGCCTCCGGCAAGCTTCGGACACCACATTCACAGCAACAAGCTGATGGTGGTGTGGTCGATTAGAAGGTTCTTGTGGCCGGTAGTTGAAAGAACTTTAAGCGTCGAGTGTTTTTAAAGTTCACCGGAAAGCCTTTCTACCATAGGCTCACCGTGCTCGGTGGTGTAGTGCAGGATACAGTGGAGGTGGTGAGTTACAAAACTTGTGTTGGGATTAAGATCGGAACAGCTTGAGGTCACGTTCGGTAAAACTAAAACAGTCCCATGTTACAGTAACGCAATCAGATGCACATGTTTAATTCATATTTTCTCGGCCAAAATAAAAAAAAAGAAGTTGATCTAACCCTTTGCCATGCCAGCATTCCCGCTACATCAACAGGCATATCAGCATAAATATTCAGTTTGCCCTCCGAAAAAGGGAACATAACTGGGCCAACTGGGCGTTGAGAATTGGTGGTGTTCTATGTGGAAATAAAACAAAAACAAGCTCGTACCAGTTGGTTGCGAAAGTGGTAAAAGATTTTGAGCTGCTTTCCAAGCGTTCGCTTCATGGTGGTGCGATTGCTGAATCTAGCCTCTCGGTAAGAAAGCGAACCCGGCACCGGGTGGGCTTCGAAAGTTTTCTCGTGAATCTTCAAAGCCTAGGAAAAAAAGTAGTCCCGAATGGGGATGGAAGTGTGTGGTAGAAAAGTTGTACAAAACTTGCACACTGCCACTGGATGAAGGTGCATCCAGTGACTTATGGTATAAAGCGAAAACAAACGGTTTCGCCCCATGTGATTGTGCGTGCAGTGGGTGTGTGTAAGTCGGAGTATTCTTTTTCTTATCGTGCCTGTTCGAGCTGTGCTGGATTGGATTGCATACATTGCTGTACGATTTAAGCCTCACATGACACTGAAGTTACGATGGGTGTAACACGATTCCCCAGCCGTGATGATGGAAATGGTTGGATGTAGTTAGAAGATATGGTCGAAAGTTTTATATTGCAGTTCTATCGGCCCGGGCAGGTTGGTAACAAGATGAAGAGTTTCCTTTTCGCATTAGAAGCCAAGAACTTGAGCGAAGAAAGTTAAGCTGTGCCAACCAAAGCAAACCGGCCAGGGTTTGGGCGTTGCAAACTTTCATCTGATATATGATGAGTGTTCGTGTGAGTAAGGTCCAGGTGAAATTATTACTATGCCACACCACGATGTGTGTAACATCAGGCCAGAACTTGCACCGTTCTGCTGCTGAACCAGACCATCAGTGTAATGCAGCATTAAATCGGATTATTCGCCGGCTATAAGGATGGTGTAAAGCCTTCGACCTTCCCTAGCCAATGTTAAGCAAGACTAGCGAGCCTAATCACCTGTTTATGTGCCATGTTTTGTTGATGATGAGAATGGTAAGCCGAAAAATCGTTTCATCAGCTAGATGAAGATAAGATCAATGATTAAAACATAGAAAAAAGCTAAAAAAGTGAAAAGTGAAAAATTTTCTTATAAGGGTTACCGAAAACGGTAGTTTTCAAACGATTCTAATTAATTTTTATCTTTTAAATATTGATGTCAGCATATAACAATAATTTGGAAATATTTGTCTAAGACAGTAAAAGTGTTATGTTATTTCTAACAAAAGAATAATTACCCCTTGAGAAACGTTGTTTAAAACGTTGTAGCCCTTGCTAGGCTTGAAACTGAGCCCGGTGAAGATACCTGCTTTGTTCATAAGAATTGTAATTCGCTAGCGTCTTAAAGTAAATTGAGAGAGGAAAGAGAGAGTGAGAGAGAGAAAGAGAGGTATAGAGAGCCACTACGCCTGCCATAATCGTTCGGTGGCTGTGTAATTATCGTTTGCTTTCACCAAAATGAAGCAGTTCGACAGTTTACTCACGTACTGTCGGCTCCATGGCAAAAATGCCTCCGGGACGGGAAATTAAGTAAACACAAAGTATCTACGCTACCCCTTCGGGGACCGTGTGCTGCGGGTTGGAATCATGTGGGTGAAGATGGGGACGCAGCATCATGCGGGAACCATATGGACGCATCGGAGGTAAAATTGAAGCAAACATTTATTTACGAGTATGCTCGTACAGCAATGCTGCAATAACGTTATCTGGCTACACCACTGCATGTGTCGGTGGTTTGTCTCTACATTAACGAGAAAATCCGTTTTTGAGGCGCGAATCATGTATACCGAGGTGGGTGACTCAAGAGCTTGCGAACGAACGTTTTGCAAATATTGCTACAATTATTGTTGGCCTGCTCGAAAAGAAATTAAAAATCCATACTCCTGAATGTTAAAATCAATCTCGAAAGTAAAAGCAGCCAATATCAGTGGTGTACATGATCGACGGACGTAAAGGGATGGCAATATCAATTCGCTACCAGACGGTCAAATATTTGATTCTTTACCCGCTATTCGCTAGGGCCGGGATGTCGGCCAGGATTGATATTCTAATGGTCAATGGTTTTGCGGCTTTGTGTTGAGTTATCGATGATTGGAATGGTGGTGGTCGTCGCTTTTTATTGCGCCTGGTGTTCTTACATCCGCTTATTCATTCTTTAGTCTGTCAGTCCGTTTTGTTTTGGTGTATTCTAATGCTCCATTCATGAACATTCATATGGATTTTGGATTTTTCACTATCAAGCCTGTGTGACATGTGGAAAATGATGGTGAGAGGGGTTTTGGGTTGAGTGATGGAAGGGCGAGGGAAATGGTCGGCTAGTCGATTTTTGTTGTTTTGCCTTCACTTTCTTAACCCGTTCAGTGTGGCATTTTTCCGGTTTGGATGTTCAATCTGGAATTTGGTTCATTGTTAATTTGGCGATTGAACATAAAATTGACGTATTGTGGCTTTTATGGCTTTTGAGTGTTTTTTTGGCAATAAAATTCAATTTGAAGCTGATTGGATTTTTTTCATTTAAGGTTGTGAGGTTTCATTCAATCATTCGTTCATGGAACGGAATGAAATGGATAAAACAAGTCGATGTGTTATTTGAATTATAGTAGAATGTCTTAAACGACTATTCAAAATCGAACATTTTGTTTTGTAACTTGAGTAATATTTATGATTTTTTTTCAAATAATGTTGTTGTTGGTAGATAATTCATTAGTATAACTCGTAATTCAACATCTTTAGAGACCCTATCCTCATACAGACATATTATACTTCGATGGAAACATCAAGAATCGAAATGGCATGCCAACAAAGGTGCTTGGGAGATTTTCCTCATCGCAGTTTGGCACGTGAAAGTATATGACCGGTTCCTGGACGGCTCGCATAGACGCACGACGCGTCTAGTTTGTGTAGGTTTTAGCACAGGCGACCGTGGCTACCAGACAAAACATCATAAAAGTGGTGACGAAATCGGTCTGAAAGCGAAAAGAGAGAACCACCGGTCTGCTCCGCAGGGACGTAAGGAATATGGGGGAGAAATGAGAAGGATTGCCAATGCCATTTCGGTGAGTGTCCACCAAGTGAGCTCTTCGACGTGCGTTCCCGAAGTCCTGAGCGATGAGATCTCATCAATCTTACACCACTCCACAGTGCCACTCAATGATGGTTGGATCACGAGGGGAATGTGAGTGTTTTCCACTCACGGGGGAAAATTTTGAGTGCCTTTTACCGACTGTGTACGAATGTGTGAAGTATACTTCCGGTGCGCGTGCGTTTACTTGTACTATATTTTTGTAATATCGGCGACAGCAATGCCGGGGGATTACGGGGGCGAGTACCGGGATGTAAGACGGGTTACACTTTATCGCTGTTGTCGCTGGTGGTTGTAGGTGCGACTTTAATTCGCTGGTTGTTACCGTTGTTTCGAACGCAACTTAAAGCGAACCTTTTACACGCACCCAAGTGCTGTAGAGATTTACATCTGTGACTGTGCGAGTCGCCGGTGGAGGTGCCTGGTGCGGGGTGGTTATGGTGTAGGTGACGGTGCGGGGCACTTAAGGTCAGGCTAAATATTTACTTTGAATAGGTAACGGCACGGCATGGTAGAATCAAAGCTCTTCAAATGGCAGTTTAGATACTGGCATGAACTGCTGACTGGTATGGATGGGATAATTTTGAAATATAATCGTTCAGTGTAATTACTCGGAATGGCATTTTGGCACTAAGGGCATCCGTGAAGGTTTAGCTTACCGAATGATAGTTGCATGTTTGAGCATTAGTAAAAGTAGTACTGTATGGTTTATGTTCACATGAACGAACCCTGGTAAGGTAGTTAGTTAAAGGGAATGATTGTAACAATTGCTTTCTTATTACGTGTGTAAGTGTGTTGTATCAGGGATAAGAAAAAAATGTAACAATTCGGTAATCACAGTACCTATCAAATAAAATATAGCTTATTACGAAACATTGTTTAAAACAAAATTATTGGCTGGTAATTATTTTTATTATTTTATTCATACACAAAATACACTTAATTTATCGAGAGATTAATGTAATATGATAATCAATATTTTTTGTTGCTAAGTGACACTTGAATTTATACAAACTCTATTCTCTGCATTGTTGTAAATTCATATCCATAAAATCCGGAATATAATTAATGTTAACGTTAATAAACAAAGTCTAGTTTTTGTATGTTATAAGTATGTTACGTTGTATGTTGTGTTCGTTTTGCTGATGTTATCATATTCCAAATGATTTTATTTTAATCTGTTGGTTTAGATATAATTTCAAGTTACAAAATAGTAAACTTAAATGTTTCTAAATATTGTTGCTTGAATTTTTTTTCTATTGATATCAGTTTATTTATCTTATTTTTCCATAAAAGAATTAATAAAAATAGTTATAACAATAAATAGTAGGTACTACGACATCGCTTCTATAGTTTAAATTATTTCTATCGGATTATAGGCGTTACATTATATTCACATTATATTCACTTGGTTGATGTCTTGCAACAAAGTTTACTGGAATGAAATTTAAGGAAACGAGAATGATGTACGCTTGTTTGATACGTTTTTACATAAAACATGGAAATTGATTGAAAAGTTAAGCGTTATGGAAACACTTTCTCTAGTACAAAATACTTAGAAATCAAACAAGCTTATTCAATTTCTTTCGTCGCTAGAAAAAAAAACATACGTTTACCAATCTTTGAACGTTCCATTTCTTCTCAATTTAAAATAATTGGCCAAACATGATCAGCAATTTAATGAGTAAAACAAACAGCTATCGACTAATCAATAAACTGAACACACACTTGCTTGTGCTTCGAGTGCCGTTTTCCCTGGTTGGTCACTGGTAGGCATCATGGGGCTGGGTGGGGTGGTGACGGGTCGCCGGTGTGGATCCGTAATTGGAAGTTATGAAATCATTTAATTTTATAATGAGTTGTTTACCTACGGAGACCGAAAATCACATCAGTGCGCTGTGCAATAAACAAATAGTGGCATAGCCCGGTCGTGAAGTGTGTAGCTCATTCGATATTTAAATCGTTCCTGTGGGTGGAAAGGTTAGCGGGAGCGCGGGTTGCCGGTGGTTTCCCTAAAAAGTCACACTAAGTCGGTAAGTCGGCACACATCGTGCAAAGTCAACAGAAATGCGACCGAGCAGGCAAACTGTCCCATCCGACCGACATGGGACAGAGCCTCATCAGTCGTCAGCAGTCTTTATTTTGGGTATGTGTACTCTATGTGTGTTGGCGTGTGTGTGTGTGTCTGTGCTTAAGTGTATTTGAAATGCAACGTCAGGGGTTCTGCAGCCGGAAACGCTGTAAGCATCTCGTTCGTTCATTTCGGTTAACAGGCAAGCCACTGGAAAATCGTTTCGCAGCCACCATTACAACAACCGTGCCAACCATTGCTTCTTTCTGCGCGCGTGCAATTTCGGAATCATATATGCATGGATGTGTGGATTTGCATTTGCCACAATCATCGGCAGCATCGGTGGCGGTGAGCGTTGGGCAGGGATGGCAGCAAGAACGCGGGCGTTACATCTCCCATTACCCAACCGGCAACGAAGGCACCGCACGGCATCGTGTGGATGAAATGATTTATTACTCGTTGCTACTTGCAATTTTCAGTTTGCCCTTTCATTACTTTGCAGAAAATAGTTGCAATTGTGGAAATGATATTTGATTTCGCTTCATTTTTAACCTCCCATTGCCGTTTGCTTCCGGAGGACGCTTGCACGATGCGAGGCCGATGGCCCGACCTATCGGGCGGGTACACCTGCCGTTCGAGTGTATTATTGAAGGTGTGCAAACGGGTTTTGCATCCATGTACGATACCCACACTTCTTCTACGTATGCGAATTTCAAAATATTGAACCACCGTTGTCCGTCGTCGCTGGGCGTAGAAGAAAGCCGGCCAATCAGCCACACGGCAATTTATCGCCATCATTTCAAATGATTCTCCGCCATTTCGTTCCTGCCCGGTGAAATGCATACACCGTGTAAGCAAACACAGCAGCTCCCTGCCGAACAAAGCGGTCGACGAGATTGGTGCGATGAGCCAGTCACGGCCACGGCTGTCATTTAGTGTCTCGTGTCGCGCCGGTGCCGATTTTACGGGATCCGGTTTAGTGAGTTTTCCATCGGCAAGACACACGCGAGCGGCAAAGCGTTGATGGACATTGGGCTACTATGTTTACGGAGGTGTAACAGACAATGAGCAAGGTCAACGCAACGTGACCCGGCCCATGTCCATTTAGCACAGTCCGACGGGAAATAGTGGACGAACGCGGTTCGCTCGCAAATCTCGCTAAAGAATGTGAAATCGGAATAATTCGCAGTGAGAAAATAAACACTATCGCGCTCGCGATCGTTTCACCGCGGCGGTGCGAGTACCTTAAACTAGCACCAAATCACTGTGTGACCGTAAATCATCGGGACGGTCTGCCATCGTGTCGTGCGGTTCGGGGTGTGGAGGTGGTAAAACCCTTCAGTTAACCGTGCTCAGTGTGTGCGGCTTCTGCCGGTCCCAAAAGTGGCGATTGCGATTTACGATGGCCGTCCAAGGAGGGGAATTAAACCGCGCCCATATGCACAGCGGGCGGTACGCGCCACGTAGTGTTTTCCGACTCGAAAAGCGTTACCAATCGCTAGGTTAGCCGGTGCCTGGCCCTGGCCAGCCCCGTGCGACGATCGTTCATTTTAAAAACAAATATCCAATATATTTTAATTTCATGTACACATAGAACCGGTGTAGGACCGTGAAATGAAAATATTTATCATAAACAATGTATTCATTTTAAATGCAAATATTTTTTCGTCCTCTCCATTTCGGTACACTTTCGGGGCAAGTCAGCCACTATCACCTACTAGCGGGCCGTCCACTTCCTCACCGACGCTTTAAGAGCGTACGTCTGTGGGTGGGGGTGTGTGTGGGTGTGTGTATGGTGAGTTGTGGCCACATGTGCACACCAGCGAAATACCAGCCGAACCCGTTTGTTAGGCTGATGCTGGGCGGGGCCGTATCCTTCGGTCGTTGCCGATCTACCGTTTGAAAGTTTCGATTCACCGACAGTTGCGATTCCGGGTCCTTTAGCAGGGATAGAATACACAGAAAAAAAAGTAACAACGGGAAAAAGGGTTAACAGTGCACAGGCCTTCTGGTGTGGTGTAAAAGACCCATCGGTTCCGTTGGGTAGCATGGGTTCAGGATTTTTTGTTGTTTTATTTTTCGTTTGTTTGTCGTGCAGAGCCGCTGGGGAGTTTTTTGGATAAGTTTATTTTAGTGTGTGTTTTTTTCCTCTCTCTCTCTCCTTCTGTTGTGTTGTTTGAATAACAAATACAGCGTAGGAGAATTGCAGGAAGGAAATGTTAGGCAGACTACATGGTAACAATCTGGAGAAACTAGTTATCTTCGTGTGTAGTCAAAATATGCAGAGAGTTCGTTTGTATTTTCTGCACGTTGGTTTTTTTTTTGTTGTGTTTTTATTTTGGTATGGTGAAAACGAACGGTATTTTGCTAATACCCAACAGCTGGGTAGGGTTTTGTTTAACTTTCTTTCCATACATATATTTGCTTAGCGCTGTCCGTACACCAAAATGGAACGTAATACGTCAATAGGAACGTTTGGTTAGTATCAATCAGATGATATAATACTAGGAGTGCAAGATTGTATTGCGTGCTATTTGAATTGTAGTATTTAGTTCTAGTGATTTGAATCTCATGTTGGAATACACCTCGTACGGAATGTTAACTATCTGGCTAATGGTATAATAATAGCCAAGTCAAGGTTATAGAGAGTTGGAGCTCGATAATGGCTGTCATTGTAGCGATGATTATAATTTATTCTTATTCAAAGTATGCTGCTGGGGTTGACTTTAAATTCAATAAACCTTAACAGTTGCTTGAAATTGTAATTATACTCAGGATACGCAAGGACATTTCAGGAAAGCCAGAAAGATGACTATTGACAGTTGGTAAACAATTGATAGAGTAGTATAGTACCTAGAAGAGTCTTGCTTTTGAGCCTTATGATAAATTAAATAGAATGAGGTTGTAGAACAGACAGCAGGTAATATAAGAACCTGTTTCTGGTCAAAGGTATTTAAACCCTGTAGTATAATATGAAAATTTGATTGTTTTGGTTAAAAAATATCGATTAAAGTAAGAAATTATTGCTCATAATTACTTAAAAATTAAATTTCAATTTGATAAATGTTACATACAAGTAAAACATTTCTCCTCAGTTAATTTCTCCTTATCCTTTTGATTTTACTTTTATTCGTTATTTGACTGTGTTTTCAGTCCAATGGAAATACTTTGTTATTGGAAAATTATTCATTCTGTAATTAAGGTTTTAGAGTAATTATCAATAAATTACGAGTTCTAGACTGTTAACGTGTAGTTTTTTGTAAAAAAAAGAAAAAAAAAGAAAAAATGTACTCAACATAGTAATTTTACCTGTATAAAGTGTGTGGTGTCATATGGTTTACTTAGAGCGTATTGAGTCTATTATTAACATGCATTACTAATATATCTTACTTAGCACTAGAACCACGAGACCAACTATTGGTTCGTACTTTGCACTGCAAGAACAAGAAAACTTTATGTGGAATTCTCGTAATTACAAAGCCGAGAATAAGCATTGTGCTATAAATTCAAATATAATTTACAGCTGACACGTAGTGTCCGCCACGTCGAGCGAGCGAATTTCGATCGTGAATTATTGCACTCCATCGTGGCACACGTGCTTGGGGAAGGGAGAGGAGAACAGACGCCGGAAACCCGTACCGTAGTACACAACGCAAATGCAAATGTTTTTTTTTTGCTTTGCTACTAAAAGGATGGCACAGTCGAGTGGCATTGGCGCGACGGCCCTAACAGCTGTTTGCACTGGCTTACTGGTTAGGATTAATGGGAAAACGTTCCGTTTGTTGCTGGTGTGGTGTTATAAATTTGCTCTAGTTGATTTTATTAACAGTCCGCTGAATTATTGAGTGAATAGTAGCGGTGGCTCGCGTCGGCTCGCCTACTCCCGTCCGATACCGATGATGGCAGGCTGTGTCGGGAGCTTAATAAAATGGAAACTGAAGTTGAAAGGCTGGCTGGTGATGTTTTATTTGCATCCTGCGGCAGGGTGTAATAATTTTTCATACACTCCAGCGTTTCGTTGCCATTGATGGGTTACGTCTGATTGGGGAATCTATTTGATGTAACGCATCGAAACAAAAAACCTGGGTCTTCGTAGTTTTTGATTGAATTTTACACTGTATGCATTGCGAGTAAATGTGGGCACTGTAAAAAAAAACACGAGGTAAAAAAATCAATAAGCTATAATTGATTTGTCTATAAATGCAGCAAGATTTTGTAATAAATGAGACCTATAGTGAAAGATGTCATTTCATATGAATTATGACCAAACGTTTTTTTCGATATTGTTTTACCCCATTTATTATTTGCAACATAAAATGTGGCCTACATTCAATAAAATGGTGTGTGATGTTTTCCGTACTTTGTTGCAGTATGATGCTTTCAGGTATATTTTGAAAAAAAAAATGAAATCATTCATGTACATACAGTTGGACTCATGGGACTAAAACTGTGGATGTGAGAAACGAGCATGTAATCGGGGCGCATTAATATTCCACCAGCAGCACTCGTTTTGATTCGAGGAAAAATTGAAGACTTTATTCACGTTTCCCCTTCACACGGGTTAGAGAATGTCACCTATGCGGTGATGGTGTCCCCTGCGGTATGGCAAGGGCACAGGGTTTGGAGAGGAAGCATCTGCAAATTGTTAGCCGGTTGTTTCCGGAGACCTTAAATGCATGAAATACCGTTCATGAAAACCGGGCACGTTGTAACGCACGGTGCTTTCCACTGGGCTCGCCGCTCGAACAAACCCTAGGTGAGCAAATTCTTTTCTTGCTAAGGTACACTCCGATGCATTCGCACTCAATAGATGGTCGATACTGTAACGAGCTATTGCTGTCTGTTGAGGTGAGGTGCTAAGTTTGCAGGCGGTGACAAGAAACGAAAGGCAACGGGTGTGTACCGGCTGGGCAAACAGCATAACCGGGCCGAGTAATCTCAATCGAACTATCAGCATTTTGCTTCATCCTTTTTGAATAGAACGGGAAGAAAGTGTCGGAGAGAGTGTTGAAAAAGTTTTTACTTCACGTCGCGGTTAGAATAAAAATAAACCTACAAACTCTCATCCCCACCGCTCACACGTTGAAAGTCCGAAAAAATAATCTTCTAATATGCACTGCACAGTACGGTGTGAACACATGTAAAGTAATTTAACAAACTTTCGTTCGACGATGAAATCTGTGCAGCATGCCAAAGTCCCCGGACCCGCACGGACGGGCGAACAAAATGGAGCCGTGAAGCACGGGCCATGGGTTCGTCGGTGGCAGCGAAATTCAAGATGAACTTTAGGAAAGTTCTACAGTTTTCAACAAATTTAATCATGCTCTGCTTACAAACAAATAAAAAGATGCTATACAGATGTTCAAATACATATGTTTGCTTTAGCCGGTTCAGCTGAATCTGGTTTTAAGGCGACCAAAGCCTTCACGAAGGACATCCGGGTAGTAGTGAAAGAGAGAAAAAAGCTGACTTTAACTGAGCGCAGGGGAGTTTGAGTTTCATTGGGAAGATTTTTACCGCCCTAACCTGCCACTCCGGTACTACTCGCGTCTCCTGAGGCGAGCAAGTTACCGCTTTAGGTGGGGTTTTTACTATGTCCGAGACATCCGGACGATGGATGGCACCCGTTAGCCGCCATGGGAATCGACGGCCGACAACGATGATGGTCCATTTTCAAACTATTGTTAGGAGGCTGGCCTGAACGGTTAGCACCGGCTAGCGTAGAATCAGTCACAAAAGTCAACAGAAGTATTTCGGTAGCGGGATCGCTGTTTGACTGCAGGCTACACAGTTACAGGGGTGGCCATTCCGTACACGTTACCGGTACCGGCTTTGGACGCGCACGATCCATCGTCGGGAAAGGTATGTGTAAGTTATGCCAAGATCGCCAGGACCGGCCGTGTAGGGTTTATGTTACCCTGTGGTGGTTCTCTACCCATCTTTGCTGTTCGGCTCCCTGTGCAACCGGCGTAATGTTTGTCGAACCTTTTAGCCCCCGGGAAGAGCATCCCTACGCTTGGCTGCGTGAGGAGAATTTCGGCGAAAAAGTGGACGGAAAATTTCTGTTACAACATGTGTAAATTCCGATCACTCTTCCTTTCGGCGCTCGCTAAAAGCTTTACCACTGACAATGGCAACCGATTTCGATAGGTGCGAGTTGATAAACTAAAATGTGTGAGCTATCTTCTGATCGCACTGGATATTTATTTGTAGAAGCACTGCCATATTCAATATGCCAAATATGCCAAAGCGCCTCGATGATAATGATTTGCATGAGTACGGATTACAGTAAGCATTACTTTTATAAGTAAGGATTACAGAACATGTTGCATAAACTCGTTTGCAGTTCGGTTTAGACAAAGCAAGAGAGCTTGTTTTTATTCATTTATTGAGATGCAACTTACCAGGCAAAGGCAGTAAATAAGGCAAGTTTTATCGATTCACTGGGACAAAAATTTGTTCAACATATTTCAATCTCATTTTTAAAACATTACAATTGTTTTAAGAAGGTGGATTTAGTCAAAACTAAGCTTATTAAATATGAATATTTTTTTTTTGGCTGGCTGTGCTATATTTCGATTGCATTTGTTTTTAAAACAGAAACGAGATTGAAATGGGATGTTTTTAAAGTGATGTGGATTAGAAAATTGATTAGAAAAGTGATGATGGTAGTTAAATTTTGGTTAACTCTAAGTTCAGCTTAGTTGGAATTGGTTAATCTATTATACTTATTATTGAATTGATTTTGATCGTTGAAACGGCATCTAAGTTTAATCGGTGGATTGTAAAAGATGCTCTTAACAGGTAACATTGTTTGGAAATTGTTTCCTGATTCATTGGAATAGCTGAATTCAACGGAATTCGTATGTGAATGGATGATTTTTAATGACACATATTTCCTTTTTTATATTCAACCCTGGTGAAATCCAATAAATATGAATCAATCAATCAGCAATATGATAAGAAATCAACAAAAAAACTTTGTTATCGATTTTGTCAGAAATTGGAATCTTTAATAAATGTAATAAATCTTATTTTTTAGAGTTGGTCTTAATTTAAGTAAATTTAATTAAGTTAATTTAATAACCCCTAAAAGCACGATTTATTATTAAATATTGGACGGATATTCCATGATTATTAAGTAACCATGTTAAGTCAAAATCATTTTATTAATTCTGCTTGTTGTACCTTTTCAGCACTCACAAAAAATACAAGAAAAAGTCAAAAATATTTCAAAAACTTGCAAGACGCAAGTTTTGGCTTAAACTTGATTATATAATGCGTATACAATAGCAATCCTATGCAAAACAAGAGCTATATCACAACTTAAAATCAGTATTATTACCTGCTTCCGTTGGAAGATGGAGAAAGAAAAACACCCAAACCGCATAAGAAAAAAAGAAACTCTCTGACCGTTCTTTTTAGTTTGCATCTGTCTCTCTTTCAAGAATCGTACCACTCGCGGAGCCTTGCTGAAAGGAGGAGAACAAGAAAATGGATAAAAAGTTGAGTGCTTTTTCTAATGAATCTATCTATCCATTCGGAAATAGCGCCTTCGGCTCGAATTGATGGCGGTTGTTTAGTGGCCGGTTAGTGGTTGATACTCTTTTTCACCGGAACAAGTTTGAAACAATGATTTTTCCTACCCGTTGGCCATATTTTTGCGCTCTAACCAATAAAACCGTTCGTACCGCTGCTCGGGTACGTCATCGGTGGTGCAAAGGAAGTGACTTTATTTGTAGTACTCTGGGGAGTATTGAAAAATTTGTTTGCTCCCTATATATTTCACATTCCGAGGTGATACGGTAGCTCGCATGGTTCTGCAGGCATCACGATAAATTCACCATTTCTGTAGTGGCGGCCGCACTTTCATCGGCAACACGCAAGAAAACCACAAAAAAGGCAAACAGTGCGAGCGGCCGTTGTAAGAAGCATCTGCATGTTTTCTTCGAACGCTCTCTCGTACGGTGTTTGGCAAATTTTTCGATTCCAATTAGCCGTAGTTCACAGTGGTTGCCAATTTTCCCAACGGGCTAAAACGGAGGATCGAAAAAGTTATCGATGGTAAAAAATTAGCCATCGGGCGCTGGGTTTATTTGCACGGAGTGAAAAGTTTGCAAATCAATTAGCCACGCTTGTTTGTGGAACAGGTCCCTGGTATGCTGGTCGGTTTTTGAGTTCGGACCCCGTTGGCTACTATCCAATCAAATCGCGGCCCGAAATTCCGATTTTAGCCCGTACGTGGTGCAGACCGCGTAGCTTGCCAAATAGGTGGAACCACTTTTTTTTCTTTACTTAATCGCTTCCCTAGAATGCCCACGTGCGAGGAGAAGGCTTCGAGAAAGTTTACGCTTACGAGCCTCTAGCACATGGTTGACCGAAGTGAAAGGGAAGAATGAAGAATTATATTTCCGGAGAGAGATCCTACGCGTCAGTGTCGAAAAACGGCCGTATCCGGTTGAACGGAGGAGTATGATGTATATAGGCAGAGCAGTGTTTGTGTGATGCGCGGAGAGCCTGAATGGTACGGTGCTGCACGTTCCTGAAAGTTTGCTGGGAAATTAATTTTTATGATGAGATTTTTTTTCTTGTAATAATTTTATCGCCTTTGAATAATGGCTAAATGGTGGATGTCAATGTTCGGGTTCCTCGATCAACTTTTCTCATATCTTATATATTAGAAAATTCTTTTTGTACGCCATCACAGCAGCAGAGAACCGTTCTCGGTCGTTTCGGTATAGATCTTAAAAAGCTTTAGAGAGTACGTTGGAGAAAGAACGCGGTCTTTGTAGCCGTCGTTCCATGGTCGATTGTGGGCCATTTTTCAATACCGAATGTCAATACGTTCGTTGTAACATCGGTACCCCTGATGGCGGTGCTGAGATGCCAAGAATGCGAACATGAAAGTAATCCATTGCCATCTGTTAGTTGCTTGCTGCTGAACTTGGCTATCAATAAAATTATGTAATATATTCTGCTATCTTTCCGACGGGGAACGTTGCAAATGAAATTTTATGTTTTGATTATTGGTGGAACGTTTTTGAAATACCTTTCTGTTGCCGGGACTGCGAATGTGCATATTAAATTCTGGTACGCCTGGTTCTTGTTTGATTATTGATGATCCATTGAAAAACATTGGAATTTTGTATCCCGAAAAAGATTCTTGTCGGTAGCATAGTCCAACGCAATGCAGGCTTGGGCGTGTAGGGAAACCAAGAAAGTTTTTGAAATTTTTTGATTTGAAAATTGTTACGCATCGTTGATTGTTTGGTTGGTTTTTAGTTGATAAATGATTGAATGATACATTCTATGTGTGTTCTACTATACATCAACACCAAAACGTTGGACTGAACTCGAACAATTTGTTTAAAGTGCTCAAACAACCAGATTTTTAAAAATGTTGTATCATTGTGTTTTCCTGGTTTATTTAAATAATGGCGATTTTGACGATAAAATGATTATATATCAATTTTTCAAAGTTAGGGTTATACATTCCAGTAGAGTTTGGTTCGTACATGATATGTGGCATAAATTGAATTAATAAACCTTCTTTAAAATAATCTCTTATATAACATATTTTTGGGACTAACCTCAGTCTCCTGGTTGCGTGTGACATCTATCCGGGGTGGGTTTTTTTGCAGACAATATTAGTTGAAAAGATTGTTTCTGTTGGCAATTGTTTTGAACATGTAAGTATGACTTAGAATGTTTATTATTATGACGAAAATGGAACAATGCAAATAGAAAAAAATAGTTTTTTTTCATGTTTGAACTAAATTTCCTAGACTTAGAAATACTATTTGCTCTAGAGAATGCTTTGTAACACACTTGAAGTGTAGAGTGAAAGCATAGCATAGCATAGCATAGTATGGTGTAGGAGTTGAAAATTATTTTTAAATTTTCGAATGGATGTACATACTACTCTGGGTGATCCCTGAAATAATAACTGTGGGATCCTTCAAACGATGTTAATAAAAACAAAAAAACACGTTTAGAGTAACTTTGATGAAACAAAGAGTGTTACGGACCTCTTTATGGGAACTCACCTAGGAAGGTCTTAAAAATCCACGGAGGCTGATGAATCGATAAGGTAAGCTTTGCTCCTAGTCTCCCAAGTCTATTTGCTGTTTCGATCGTTGAGGCACACGTGCTCCACCCGGGAGTACGATTAACCCGAAAGGCAGAGTCGAATAGATTGAAAGTTTAAATTAAATTTCGATCGTTGTTTGTTGTGCCTGCTGGACTATCAACACGCCCATTCCGGTGAGGTAATGCCCAGGATACAACGTTGTGCGACACCTTCCGCTGGCTGCGAAGTGAGTGGTTGAACAGCGAACCACATTCCGATTAGTTCGGACGTCGCCTATGTACGCCTAAAACCGAAGCCTTGTGCGAAAGGCAGAACTTGCTGAAAGAAGTGCAGTACAAAGTTGATGGGTTGATAGCTGCAGGTCACTCGTTACATCGGGATTCATTTCAGGAGACCCAATGCCATGTGGCACGAGCCGAGAATCGAAATACCAATCAGCCCGCCAGCCAAATACAATCGTTTCATGCTTGACTTTCCCTTCCTCACTAGCCGATAGTTTCGTAGGCTTCGAGACATTGCCACGAGTTTGTGTGCGTATTTTTTGTCGTGTTCGTCGTTGTTTACTCTCCCTTTTGAAGAATGAATTCTGTTGTCCAGCTTTCGGCGTACCGAATGATGGGTTGAATCCGTGCGAAAAAATGGAAAACTTTTGCAAATCCGTTCGGATCCAAATTGAGTTCGAATGCTGCTCTCCCGGTAGCACCCGCGGGGCACCAGATAGCGCACTCGGTAATGGGACGCACTATATGAATAGAATAGAATTCGGATGGATGGATGTGGGGGACCGGGCGCCATGGGCAGCCGATCGACGAAAGTTAGATTAAATTGTGCCCGCCTAACAATGGTCGCGAAATGTCTGCAAAGTTGGATATTATTGAGGATGAATAGGGCGCCAAAGCGGGTCAGCAAAATAAGTAAAAGGAACCGAGTTTGATTTCGAGTCGTAATCCCGAATTGTTGCTTGTACTGATTCGATCAAAACCGGCTCGGGTTGGAGAACTTTGTTTGACAGGATGTTCAGTACGGGAAGGATTAGTTGTTTTTCGTTTAACTGATGGCAGTTTTTTATATTTCTCAACTACAGCAAGGTCCTTTGAAAATCGCACCGGGAGAGAAAAGTTTCATGGAACAGCTTCCGGTCATTTCTTTCTGCTCCACCACCATCAGGGCGTATCAGAGTTTGTTTGTACTCTCTTTATCAATCTGCTCCAGTCAGCAAAAGTCACCACGGTGTGACATGCAGTTTTATCGATTTGCGAAATAGAAATAGAAGCCGGACACTTCCTAATACCGTTTCGTTCCGCACTGAAATGGGTATGAAACCTGGCAGACTAATTCCAGCCTGTTTTACGAGATGCCAGCTGTAGTTTTTTGTCCTTGCTTTGGTAGTTGTTTTACTTTTTTTTGCTGCCGATGACGACTACGACAGGCACTCGGCTCTTCAGGGCATAGGGTGAAGATCAGGCCCCGTGATATGGCTGACCTACCTTTATCCTGTACTGCTGGGCATAAATCTGGGGTTGGTTTTCCAATTTGTAAGATCCATCTATATGTGTTAGACGGTACCGTGTTGGACTTACAGGGCCTGAACCATCGAACACTATGTGTGTAGACAATAAAAAATGCGCCATATAAAACAAACCTAAGCCCCGGGAGTCGGCATTCGAATTACCACCATTCCCGTTGGAGGGTCCGGCCGGAGGGGGTAGGTGCACGAGCGCAGTCTATCCCACCATTTTACGTCCAGATTTCATAGGCCGAGCTGACGGGTTGCTTACACGGCTGCTCCGGTCTCCGCAAGCTCGGCAAAGTTTTTGCTGCAGCTGGAATTTATCCGCAATCTTTCTCTCGACACGAAATAGCATCCTTTGGCGGAAATCCTTCGGCTGGGCGTGACACTTCCTACCAGTACGGAGCGGAGGGACCTGGCGGGTGGTGTGCTGAGAAAATGGACAACAGGCGGAATGGCCGGCAGCAGAAAATTACGGGCTTGGAAAAGAAAAAGAGCCTAAACTTTCTTTTGTTTCCTCGCTGCTCAAAGTTATCAGCTTCAGTTTGACAGTAAGAGTTTTATGTGTCCTGGAGCGTATACCGAGCACGGTTGCGTCCGGTCCGGTGTTGGAGCGAGCGAGCAAGTGAGTGAGTGAGAGAGTGCTGGGTGCAGGAGAAAAAACGTCAAGTGTGAAAGATAAGCAAGCGGGCAAGCCGAAGCAATGCAGCTTGCTCCTTGTGGTGGTCCATCGTGCTGAAGACAAAAGGGGCCACAGGGAAGGTGTGGGACAAGGCATTACAAGGCGTAGTGTCTTTTGGGTGAGCCTGGATGATCCAATGGGTATCTCGAGGCCACCGGCGAGACGAGAAGACGGGCGGCGTACGTCAACCTGAGGCTCTCGGTATTATTCGTTTGCTCCGGCTTTTACTTTGTATAATCTTTTATCTCTTCATATTGGAAACAAACAAACAAGGCAAACGGTGTGCGTCTGTGTGGGTGGGTAACGAGGGCCAACGTGACATGAAAGGATGAAGGATTTCTCCGGCAAAGGATCTGGCCGAGTGGAAAAGCTAGTGTTGGATGTCGGCCAAACCGAATGCGGGGAGAGTGGACTTTGGATGGATCATTCCGTTGGCTGAATGCAGGGTACAGAGCGCCCATCCGTGTGCCAACGGTATTTGTGGCTATGTGTGAGTGTGCTCGATGGTCCGATTATTCGAATGCATAGAGCGTGGGCGACACGGGGAGGCTGGAAAAATCGTAAAATAAAAGCCCTTACAAAGGTTTTTCGATTACTGCAGCCGGCTGCAGGCCGCTTTTTCGTAGGGATTGCCTTCCTGTTTGCCAGTCCTGGCCGGGCCGGATGTACTTTTGTGCACCGAAAGTCTGTTGGGTAAGCGGGAGAAGGGACAGATGAAATTTGATGTCTCTGACCTGACACAAGTTTTATGTTTGGTGTCTCGTGCTGAAATTTGCACTCTCGAATTCATTGGGGCATTCGGCTCGGTGAAAGAGGTAGAAAGAAAAATAGGGCTCGCTAGAGAATGCTGAACGGAGCGAGCGAGCGAGAAAGAGAGTGAGAACATACAGAAAAGGGTCAGCTATGATGAGCATTTCACTCGGGCGCCAGTCATGAAAGGAAGTTCATTATGATTTATTTCAATGAGTTCGAAACATTAGGCAAATTAAATCGTCCTTTCATCCGGGTGTGTATGGGTGCAGCCTGGCGAACGAGTGGCTTTGTGGCTTCTATATGATGGTTACTGTACCGGCCAGAACGACCGGGGGAAGACATTGTGTACAATTTATGTACCGCAAAGCGAGCGTCGTGCATACTTCGATTCTTTTCCACCCGCTGTGCTATCGTTTTGGTAGCGTATCGTGTGAATAGGGGTTTATGACGTTCATTTTTCTGATTGATTCGAGATGGGATGGAGCCGGTTTATGTAACTTCGAGCAGATAGTAAAGAAATTATGATCATCATAAAACCACAACAGTATGACCCAGGTGACAAACCTATGGAAAACTATTTCCTTTGCATATGAATATGTGCAACAAATTTCTGGTGTTTATGGGTTTTAATAATAGACACTGAATAAGTACAAGTAATGCATCACTTACACGTTGTTGCTTAAGAAGCTGGATTGCAGTCGAATGATTTGGTAACGAGAACTACCGAGAAATCAACTCATGTGCATGTTCGCTCCACTCGAGTAAGCCATACATGAAGAACATGAACGTATGACAGGGACCATTTACGAGATTCGAAGAACACCTTCCATACCTTGGAGACGATGGTCTGGAAAATACTTATGATTGGCAATAAATCATTCAAAAGTAGCAACCGCTCGTTGATGAAACTGTCGACTGCGCCCTATAAAGGGACAAACGAAGGGTAGAGTGTGGGCAGAGTGTGTGCTCATCAAAATGTATTCTCCATCCTGTATGCCGCTTGCCACCCGGCTTCATAAGTTACGGACATTGCCGGCTACCCGAAGGGTAGTCAATTTTCATTTTCATCGCATCAATTCTGCCGATAAGTGGCAAACCGCACCAACCGTACTGCTAGCCATGACTCTGTAAGGACTTCTGTCAGTATTTTTGGTGTGGATATGTGTGGCTGCATGTTTGTCTGAGCCAACCCCGCGGGCGAGCTCGAGTTAAGATGAACGACTATGACGTGAAGCTGGGCGAGAGATGGATGGCTCACTTTTTTGCAGGAGCATGTGAGTACAGCTTGCCGGTCGAGAAACTTGAACGAACGCAGCTGTGACCGTGTGGGCGTTGACTGCGGGTGGTTTGGGGACCGGGAAGGGATAAGATGTCAAAACTGTAACTGAAAATGGAAAATAGAACGAACACCCGCGTGGGTGAAGGAACGTGCCGCATCGTGCGAGGTTTGTCGGGAGTTGTACGGTTGGGAAGTCCGTACGAGGCGCACAAGGTAGGTTAACGGAATACAAAACGAGAACCCACTTCATTTGTATGGAGGGACGGAAAGTCAATGATAATTTTGTCATCACTATAGGAAAATTAGATTTGGGAAAAGAAAATTGTGTTATGTGAGGTTGTCGTTCACTGGTAGAATTTGAAATGTCTGGTTGTCGTATGTACCTGTGCCACTGGCTCGAAGGCCTATTTTACGGGCTGTTAATGAATTCAGAGCAAGCTGCTTGTATATCGTTCGTTTATTGGCTGGTTTGCCGAGGGGTTTTTCACAGGCCACGGGCAGATGTGTCGGAGGTGATGGGAATTTTAAAATTTAATAGTTCGATTTGTGCATTGTCTGTCCACATAATTTCATTCGTAGAAATATGTGCTGTGCTACGCTGTAGTTTCGCCGGTGTATTATTATCTTTCCGTGTTCGACGTAAACGAACTAATAAAGATGTTGCTGAAGAGTGATAGAAATCATCACGATCTGGTCTACTATGGTCTACTATGGTCTACTATGAGTAAAATACGTCATACTATGATAAGAAAAAGAGGAGAGTGTGAAAAGGAGAAAATGAAAAGATTAATTGCATTCATATATATTTTGTAATGCAAACACTCTATTGAGAAAGAGGAAAATATTAAAGGTTCGTTGCTTTATAAATGTATGTACACATGTTTTTGATTACTTTTGTGCTCTATGTGTTCAAGTTCTGCTCAAATTAATAATTTTTACGATTTATGTGAATCGGACTCTGACAATTTGATTTATTAGAACAGGAAATTAAAAGAGTATGTCTCCTCAAGTGTATCACTAAAAGACTACATCAATATTCTAATTTATATACATTCTCTATCTACAATAGCTCCATGATAAGCTCCATTGCGGATTAAAATTTGTTCTCAAAACGGAAATAAATGTTTAATATCATTCAGCGTGCATATTGAATCTAAGAAATGAGTTTTTTATCCTGAAGATATAGAATTATAATAAAGTATACATAGTTAAACAAAGAATTTATTTATTTCTCACCCTATGAGTTACTGCATATTTTGACCATATTGTTCCCAGTGGGCGAGATAGTGAAGCAGTAGTAAAAAAGTAACTAAAATACTAAATCTTCTAACACATGTAGATGTTGTGGTGTTTCTACAAGGTATTTCAGTCTCCTGGTATGTGTTAGTTTTGAAGCATCGGAACAAGATGCGCTTTCAAAAACAACGTTTGTAATTCAATCTCTTTGATCCACACTGGCTAGTTGTCTAGTTGTCAAACAATGTGAACCTTCACAACACAACATAGTTCGTAAACATCGACAAAGAACAAAGTCTGCTATCGTTCGGGCAAGAAAAACGCTTTACGCAACGTCGAAAAGGTTTCGCTTCCACGGTGTCGATGCAGATGAACTCTATAAGCTGTTGTGCTTTGGTGCTGTTAGCTTTTGTACCGTAACACGATAAGGGTGACGTTTGGTGTTATGTTGTTTCGTTGCTAATTAGATTCGGTCCGATTTTTTCTCCTCATTCCTCGACATGCAAAACCATTGCCTAGGTGTTGCCATTGGCTGCACAAAATGTCGCTGTTTCGCTTACGGACGGACAGTTTTCCAGTTGCATTATCGGCACGTACTTTCGCACTTTGCTTGCAGCGAAATGTTGCGGTCGATGGTGGACGGTGACGAAAAAAAAACAAACTCAGCTTTACCCCTGAAACTGAATCCACCAACGATTGAGAGCTGGCACATCAAGTAGTAGCAATCTTATCAGATTATTGGTCAAGTTTTTGGCAGAGTTGCGGGTGCACGCGTGTGACAACCGCAAGGCAACTTCGCACGATGCATAGCGTCATGTGTGAGGCTGCACTGTTGTCAGGTACTGCTCGCAAAGTGTCGGCCGGGGCTGTGCAACTACAAAGAATGTTTATTCGGCGGGTATAAATGTGTGGTGGACATACACAGGCTCAGCATCATTGCAAAGTTTCATCGTGGTGAAACTGTGCAGGATGGGAAAATTTTGGAGAGAAGGTTGATTTTTTGTTAAACTCGCCACAACAACGGATACCGCAGCAAGAATGAACGATGGGAACGATCGTTAGAGGTAAGAGGAACGTGTCATTTGCCATTGCATTTGACATTCAATTTTCGCCGACGCATCACGCCGTCCGTTCGAATGCCGGCTGGGCTGGGCTAACCATCGGGTGATGAATTTCACTGAGCCACGGTGAAACAAGAAGCCAGACTAATAAAAAAGAAATACTGTCCGACACTTAATAAAGAGCATAGTTGAGAACCAGCAATGAGTACGGTGAATTTTTTTCATTAGTGTACATCATCTCTTGGAAACACAATTTTTATATACAATGTTCATTATCTTGATGAAATAATGATAATCAGCTTTTTCACTGTTATATATCTTAATATTTAAACTTGATTGAAATTCCAAAACCTAAATCTACTCAAATAGAGAACCAAAATTCCATTTAAAGTATATGTTTTTAGTGAGAACTTTTTTTTACTTTTTAACAGGTTTTGTACACAAGTACAATTTTTGATCTCTCCTTTTATTAAAATAGTAAAACACATTAGCTTGTGAATCGGCTGTTTATGGTATACCCAGAGAATGCTCGTTAAGTACAGCAGCTCCTTTGCAAGCGTACCATTACAGTGCGGTTTTATCAAATTTAATGGAACGTAATAATTTTTGCTATTTTCTGCCCAACTCACTGCCACATCGGGCACACGGGCGATTTCCGGGCGGATCACCACGTGACAGCTATTTGCACGCACAACCCGCCACGCGTTGCGCAAGGAGGCGTAAGTGAAAACACCGGCACTCAATTATTTATGAACTTAATTTTAATATCAATAATCTCCATAACAATTTTCTTTCATCGCCTCGAACGTTCAAACGCACTGCCTCCGGTGCAGAAGGTGTGGCGAGCGGCGGATGCAGAATAATTGAGTGACGTGCACGGTTGATGCTGACGACATCCATGGTGACGGCCACAACAACAACGCACACGATGCCGATGATGATGACGATGACGATGAGAGGGTGCGGATGATAGTGAATTGCAGAAGAGTGGAGAATATCGGATGTCCTTTCATAACGGTCGTTGATTTCGGCTTGAACGTGCGCGTATTTCGTGTGAGAGTGCCTGCAGGCGGTGCATTGAAATTTAAAAATTGCATATATTGCCTCATTATAAAATGTTTGTGACTTTATGCCATCATCGTGTTGAGTTTCAGCGTGATCCTCGCAGTTTGGTGTGTTTTTCGTATGACATGAATGCTGCCGCGTCAGACGTCAGATTCTTTGCATAGGAGGAATTGTTCTAGCTGTCTATGTTGAGACATTCATCATATAGTCGAATTATAGTAAGAATAGCAATGCTCGTAAGTTATTTCAAAAATAACTTAACATTTTCTTCAGCTTTTTTTAAATTACATTCTAACTTTTTTGTATGGCTTTTCTGGAATAAAACATAGATTTTTTTGCTGTTTTGAATACATTTTAGATTTTTTTTCATTTAGTTGTTGATGAAGGACGGGGATTGCGCTAAAGGCAAGTTGTTAATTAAACATTTGAAACATATCTTTGAAATCTGTTTAACGAATTTGAAGAAATGTGGATTTGTGGAAAGTGTTTTGTTATTTTAATTTATTTTGAGTCACGGAACGTATTGTTATGAAAAAAAAACAAGTAATTAATTAAACTTTGAATGAAGCAATATTTGATAATCTCATTTTTGAAGAATAATATGAATATCCCGATTGTTAAACATTTGCATCATGCATCCGAAATATATTCGAAAATCGAAACTTCAAATTTTAAATATTTTCTAACAGTTATCGAGGAGGCAATCTACAATGATAGCAATCGGTTATTATTGTAACTACTCAATTAAGCAAATAAATTTTATTTTTTCATTGATAGCGAATAATCTTATTAACATCACTATGACTCATGGAGTCGAAATTAGTGGTGTTTTGAAAGACAGAGAAAGCTATTTAATTACAACGGCATGCTTTTGAAATGTTGAAACCTGAGTGTGCTCTAACAAATTTTATTTTTTTTAGTTTTGTAAACCACTAAAACATTGAACAAACTGACAGAATAGACATAGCTGTGTTACCCTCAAGATGCAAAATGTAGCTCTGCAAGCGAACCGACGTCAACTTGGAAACCAAAACCGTGAGCATAGGCGTGCTTCGGTTTGCAACAGGAGCAACCACTGGCAACTGGGTTGATATGCAGTGCCCCAACTGGCTGCCAAACCACCATATCGGACAAAGTAACGGATGGTTGCCCGGCGAGGTCGGCTGACGCGCTCAACAAGCAAATCGGGCTAGCAGCGTGAAAGTTAGTAGCGTCATGAACGTTTCGCTGCAAACTGACGTGCCAGCTCCAATGATTCTCAACTCATTTAACAATATTTTAAACTGCTGTTGGCGCACTCGTTAGCTGGCACTTTCGCATCGATTTCCTTCTCCGTGTTGGTAGGAGCAAGCGATACGGGAACCATGAAGCATTTTGCTTTGTTTCTTCCTGTGGCACTGGAACTTGTTTTTTCTTGAAGTCTATTGCTCGTGAACGTTACACAGTTGTGTTTCTTTCCTAGAAGGAGAATATGTTTTTAGAGTTTGTTTCCGAAATATTTTTTCTCCCTGCTGATCTTCGCCGCTCGATGGAGGCGCCCAGTGGCTAGTAGCACGGCATGCGAATCTGTTGTAGTATTGTTTTATACGTGTGAGAACCCACGTGTGTTAGTATGTGCGCCAAGGCATATGTGTGTGTGTGTGTGTGCATGCTGAAAAGGAACACTTTTTGTCGTGATTTGGCTTTCAAGTCACGACACACGTCGGGAGGTTTTTTCATGTGTGTAGATGACTTTGTCCTGGCATTCGGTTGGAGGTTTGTGTTTGAGGTTCTTTTGCATCCGGTTCTACTTCGCTTTTATCGGCGAATTTTTGGTTGGTTGCTTCGTGGTGAGCAAATGTGTTTGTTTTCAGTTTATTAGGGATAGCTCGGCCAAACTTACCGACCGAGCTAACCGGCCCCTCACGAGTGCTTTCATTTGGCATTTCATTCTAAAGGCAATGTGCCTTCCAGGAATTAGGATTGCTAAGAGCGTTTCATGGGGAAGGAGTAGCAGGAATAGTCGTACTTTTTCATATTTACTATTTACAACATGTATTTGTATGTGTAGCAACCGATCGGTTGTTGTGAATGCTCAATCTAGAATGTTTTGGTTCATGTGCGGTTACTAGGATCAGATTGTTCGCTCTGCTTCGGTGAAGCGTCCAGCAGCAAACAGAGATGCTCCAGTTGTGTTTTTGCTGCAATCACTTTTGGAGCTGTCAGGAAGGTGAAAGCGTATTTTGGTTTGGCAGAGTATGCCCGAAACGTGCACTTTAGTGTTGAGGAATTCGTTCCGTTGCTCACAAATGAACGCAATCGTGGCAACGTGGCGACAAAAAAGCGTCAATTTTTTGGCAATGCTTTCGAAAGATACCATCCACCCATCTGTGTCGGTGCGGTGGGGATTTATGTCGGAAATTAAAGATTCCTTTTGACTTTTAATTATCGCATTTAGCCGGTGATGATGGGTTTAGTGGCCTGTTGAAATCGTACGAAAGCGTGACTGGGCTCGGGAGGGTGCAGACGAACGGAATGAATAGATGGACGTATGTTGGTTGACGGTGTTGGTATTTGCTAAATTAATTTAGTGTTCTTGCACCACAGCAATGTGACCAGGCACGGAGCAAATTCCTCGCATTGGTACGTTTTTGGCCTGCTGTGATAGTGTGAAGTGGTAGAAATGTCCTCTGTTCTTCTGGCAAGATTAAAAGTTGGCTGGTACGGAGCTTGCGTTCCAGATTTGATAACCCGTCAGTCGTACCACTACACCACTGTCGGCCGTTGGAGTTCTTCACGTGTCACCGTTGCGTTGGAGCGAGTGGTAACGGACGATGCTGATAGTGATGGCGGTTGAATTTTCTAGCGTCCAACATCCCAAAGGGTATTTTACGTCGACGTAGACTGAAAGGAAATTAAATTGAAACCGTTTGCTCGAAAGTGGCGTCTGCCATGTTTGTTATATATCAACATCCTTGTGCTGGTTGTTGCTGGCAGAAAGTAATAGTTCGTTTCCAGCTTTCATGGCAAGCATTCCATATGCTTGTTTATTTTATTCCTGTACCCTCCTGCGTTCATCAAACAATGCTTCTTCGAGGCGCTGTTGCATTAAAGCGATCTTGTTGGAGAAATAATATGGGAGCGTAATTCAGCGGGTGAGCTCTGAAAGATGTTTTTTTTTTCAGTCGAAGGATAATTTCACCACCAAAAAAACCAACGCTCGGCAATGCAGTGGCTGAAATATTCCAATACCCACCGATGTTGTGGTTAGCAGAAAACACTGGTGTTGTGTTGGGCTGCTTCGTTGTTGCTGTTGGTCCGTGACTTTTGCCTCAGTTTTAATTTTTCCTCGAGCTACCTTTCCTTGGAACGGTTTCCACCGGGGAGACGGTCGTAGCGAAAGTGCTGGCAGCAAATCTCGGTTAGGAAGCAGAGTGACAGCAAACACGAGCAAGAATCAATCCCAGTGGATGAAATAAAGAATATTAAAAACAAACCATCCGTCGAGGATGAAGGCAGACAAAATGTAAATGTAGACCGTGCGTGGGGCTCACGTCTTCTGGGAATTCTTGTTGGGCGCGCATGCAGCGTTGCTTGAAATTTCGTAATATCATTCCGTTGATTTACTCTGTGCTCGTTTTGATGTCGTTGGATAGCGCCCATGATTGGATACGAAAATATACGTCGTGTCAAGTGATGAGTTTGTTGTTGGCGGAGTAATAAATTTGTGGTTGATAAGGATCGCCTTGATTGACGCAGCATGTGCAGCTTATTATTTAGGAATAAACATTGGAAACACACATTGGACATTTTCGACATTTTTTCGTATTTACTGGAAACTGTGCGCTCTTCATAGTGAATGTTTCTACTAGAAAATTCGTTTGTGGTTCTAGCAAAGTAGTCTAAAATGGAACCTAGATTAAAAAATGATTTATAAAATAATTGCATAATAAAATTAATTGCATTGATGATTTTACAAAATCACTTGAAAATTTAAGTGTGAACAAAAGCTTGAAGAAAGAGTTTTTCAAAATCTAACTTTAAGGTGGGAAATGGAGGGTGATTAAGAAGCTCGATGAAAACATGGAGTTTTTTCTTCGTTTTGTGTATCACATTATTTTTTGTGTTTATTTTTATTTATTTATTTATTTATTTATTTTATATTTTTTATACTGTTTGCCTCAAGGGCTTTACAGTAGCGATATTTAAAAAAAAAACGGAATATACATTAGGACAGTACAGATAGGAGACGGGAACGGAAACAAGTAAAGGAGATGTTGAAGTCAAATAAATTACCTACGGAGTTAAAATCCGATAACGCGCGCATCCAAGGATCGCTGAGGGAGAACCGCGTGCGACGCAAAGGGATTGCAAGAGGAGGACGGAGTCGCAAACGGTGGGACGGGATATAGAATGGGATAGCCGCCAGAAGAGCGGGGGAGTCAATATTGGAAAGAAGGATATTGGCGATTAATAATTGACGCTCTCTCAGGCTGGCCAAGCCCAACAGACGACACCTAGCAGGATAGGATGGTAAAGAGATACTGGGGTCATTTAGGAATCGCCTAGTGGCAAGACGCGTAAATTTCCGAATTTTTGTAACCGCAACAACGAAGAAGCTACCTCTGTTGGTCTGTACATAAGGCTTAAACAATTACGAATATAGAGATAACAGATGTTTTAACACACATTTTTTTCACGTACCTTACAATGGTGAATTGCTGAAACTAAATTTGTTCTGATTTTCTCTGTAAAATGATGTCAAACGATCCTGTTGCCGATCCTTATAAAACGATATCTATATGACATACTTCAGTAACGAAAAGAGGCAACAAGGAAAGCAGCAAGGTAGTTATGAAAATCAACAGCTTTTGTTTCGTTACAGCTTACTAAATTATCTTGAAACAACCACCAAACATGCGATCTATACAATTTTATGATTTTGATATCTTTCTAGATATCTTAGACTACATCACAATTTGTTTCGTGATCCTTTAAATGATGTTAGTAATTGTGTTAACACTTGTAGAACGCTATTTTAACCTTTCTTTTAGCTTGTTTTGTGCATGTTTAGATAGCAAATCGATCAGGCAGATTGTATTGAAAGTGGATTAAAATAAATACTTAACAAGATCATTCAAGATCAAAGATCAAGATCAAATTTGCGGATTGAATTGAATTTATTCTTCCCACTGAACAAAAACTTGGCTTGTTAGTCAAGTAAAAGAAAGCAGGAGTCTTTTTGCATGTTATGTTTTTTGTCAATACTCTTTTATTATATGATTTCTTCTGCTTGTGTTTTGCTGGTAAAAAAATCACGCATGTATAATTATATTCTCTATCGATAATACTCCGGTGTAAGAAATCGGATTAAGATAGTAGAATGCGAAGATTGATTAACAATTGTATTATTTGTTCCATATTACTTTAACGATAAATGTGTGAAAATTCTTTAATATGATACAACATATTTGAATCTGAGGGTATACCACAGGAAGAACAAGTTGGATACTATGTTGCTTAAGACACATAACGTTTGATGACATACATTCCATGGCGAAGGCATAAAATCTGGGATCATTAAAACAAACCGTTCGAACAACGAAGCTCTGACATTGTAAACATATTCATCCACTAATGCCATTAGCCCATTAAATGCGAAAAACCATTAGTAAGGTACCGCAAAACGTACATGGATCATTTTGATGTACGAAGCAAATCGTATCCTATCGATCATGAAACAGTCGCCGACGTCTAGGAGCAATTACTTTGCGAAACCATGTGAACGAATCGGCTTGCGGAATGGTCGGTTCGATTTTCGAGGAAAGCTTTTTCTTTTCACCGAATGTGTCAATCTCGTGATTGTTGCAGCAACTACCACCTCCCCAGGCTGGGCGACGCCGTAATGTACAGGCGTTGCCACGAGCGAGGCGAAACTTGATAGCCAGCACGTTGCCATTTGTATCGGTGCCGGCCAACGAGTTTGGCTGCGGGCATCAATTATATCGGAAGCAATTTATCAATTTCATTCGACCACTGGAATGAAATTGTCATTAGGAAGTGAATTGAAATTAAACAATCTTTTGAAAGATTTGCTGAGCACCCGGGTTTTGGGTGCTCTAGGAAGTGTGTATGTGTGCAGGTACTGTGGCTTTGATTTAAAATGGTTAAAATAGGTTCAGGAGGTGGTAAGTAGCTCGGTGGCGATTGGTAAGAGATGAAAAGAAATAGAAAGGATGGCGGTACGGGTAGGAACAAACTACCAACAAAAAAAAATCGATAGAACGGTGCTTAGGTGAAAGACTAAAAATCGTTTCATTATTTGGTCCGAGTGTTGATCGCAAGGTACCTTACATCTCTTACCGTTTCTGCTGGCACCTATTGTACCGTGGCGCTTTTCCGTTTCAAATCCGTTTGTTGAGGTAAGGATGTACCATATCATCGAGTGGTAGCAGTGGAAAGCGAAAGGTAGACCGAAATAAACGAAGTCATTATGCTTTCTTACGTCTCTCCAAGCCATCGTAAAAAGCTCCAGCGCTGAAAAATACACTCCCCGGGTCGGGGAGTCTTCACAGGCGCATCGAGTAAGCCGCTCGTTCGGTCCGATTGCTTTTACGGTTTGGTCAATGGGTTTCGTTCGCCAATTCAGACTAGGCGGTAGCAGCACATAAATACCGAGGTGATATCTGATTACTTTTCCCTTTCCCCCTCCGTCACGCCGGGAAAGTTCGTCGCTGTGAGTGTTTAGCTTTTCTGTAAGGGTGGTTCGGGCAGGTGGTTTTGGGATTAGTTTGGTTTGGGTGTTCTGTTTGCTGTTCTGGATGGTGTTGGGTGTGCCTGACGCTGCGAACCAAACAATTCATCGAGCTCGAGCGAAACGGGGGCCTACATCTTTGGTCTGAAAAACCAACAAATGGAGAAATGAAAACAAAGGCCTTAATTGTCTAATATATATTAAAAGCTTCCTTCCACCCATTCGCCACAGTAAGTGCTGGTGAGTTCTTACTAGTTGGTCCATCTTGCCTGCGTTCACTTTCTCCTATCCCTCTCTCTCTCTCTCTCTCTCTCTCTCTCTCTCTTTCTTTTACTACACTCATCTTTCGCTATACAATCGTGTAGTAGAACAGTACGATGGTGTGGTGATGGTCGGTGTGCGAGGGAGTTGTATCCACGATTCGGTGTCCTCCTGATTTAATTGAAAATTTTATTATTGTTGTCCACCGGCAAAGGGCGCAAGGGATGAAACGTTTACCTGGGCTTGGTCCGATGGGACGTTGTCGGCAAACGAGCTAACAGATGTCTGAGACAGAAAGAGAATGCTGTTAGTTGCCAACAATGGTGGCAATGTTTGAGCGTCCAGCACCATCAGGGTTTGGTTCGATCTCGGGAGCTCGGGTGCACGCAGGGAAAGTTTTCCGAGCGTTTCTTTTCCATCGCTTATACGACAGCGTCACCTTTTTCCAAGTTGGCGCGCTTTTCTAGCCAGACCAGGCAGCAATGACTAAAACGCGGGGTCGGTTACGACGGTGGAAACCATCGCGCGCCCGGCTGTGCACCAAATTGAGAGATAAGAATGTAATTTATTTGTTTGTCAAAGTAGTACGTGCGAGTGTGTACACTTTACAATTTCGATGCACGTGTACCACGTACAGATACTCCCTCCCACACACACACACACACACACGTGTGGTTGGGCAGCCGTGTGGCAGCTCGTGAAGGTGGATTTTCACTATTTCATCCAGATTCGCTTAGTGAGCGAAGATCGAGCATTGAAAGGGACGAACCGTCGAACGGACTCGATTTTCATTCGGCACTGCTATTTACTGATTAATGGTGACTCCCTTGCTGATTGCAATGGTCGGTCCTCCGTCAGTTCGTTCAATCGAGACCGATAAAATTGGTTTTCATTTGATTTCGTGTAATAGGTCATTGTGTTGTTTGTTTCGTTTAGCGTTTTGGGTTTTTTGCCTTCCGGTTTGTTTCGAAGAATGGTGCTGAACTTGGTGCTGTAAAGGGGCTAAGTGTTCGAGGGCTTTGTGATTTTTATTAACGATGTTACTTATTTAGGATGTTTTGGTTGGTGATTTGTTGTTCAAGCCCAATTCCCATAACAAAGCAATGCTCAAGATTGTCAAAGCGACTATTTTGACTATCGACTATCGACTATTTTGTTGTTAAAAAGTTTAAATGGAATTGAAATGACACTGGGCCACATTAAAATAATTGATAAAAAGAATCTTTGCCTTTTTTCGTAAGATGAAACTGATTAATGCTCAACAACAATGAATACAAAGTTGGTTGTATATTGGTTGTATTGATAATACATTGTAATAGTTAATGTCATTTTAATCATCATTAAATCGCACCCAATTCGCATTGATAGAACCGATAAGGAGAAGCAATCGTTCAAAATTTGTCTACATTTCGTCCTGTGTTCAAGTCAATGTTTGATAATGTCAGCACATACAGTTTAAAACTATGTAGTAGCGCAATTTGTTCTAAAATTGTGACAAAAGCAGATGTATTTTTAAATTGTCATATTTTTTTTCAAACTGAATCCAGTAGGATTGCATCAAAATAAAATACTGCCTACAAATCGTTTTTTAAAATATAGATTCTTTTAAATTCGGGTCTTTGTGTGTATAAGTGTCCTATAGAACACACATTATAAGAATGATACCCAATTCACAGGGCGATGACCAGATTTACAGTGGCACACCGCTGCATTGGCTGCTCCCGTACTAGTGACTGCTTCGTGATCGTATAATGAGGGGGGG